>CM053585.1:167122863-167144147 GCA_028646515.1 Pseudochirops corinnae
GGTGATGGAAGGGAGGGCAGAGTGGGGGGAAGGCATGATGAATGTTCACACTTCTGTAGAGGGACAGGGACAGGGTGGAGAGTGGTTGGGGGGGCAGGATAGGAAGAAGGGACATGTAATCAGACTCTCACAGTGTGCTCCCTATGGAGAGGTTCTGCATAATTTCACATGTTCAGCCTGTATTTGATTGCTTGTCCTTCCAGTGGGGGTGGGTGACGAGGGAGGAAGAGAAAGAATCTAGAATCTAAAGTTCCATAATCAAATGTTATAAATATATATATATATGCAATTATTATTATTATTACTATTGACTACATCCAACTGGAACTTCATCTACACAGGCACTGTCGCTGGGAGATCCATCTTGCTCTACCGAAAAGTGACATAGGAGAGAACAGATTGGGGGAAGGGGGACACACTGGGATGGCTCTTTTGGGGTGGTGGGTAGGAGAAAGAAGGGGAGAAAATATGTAACTCAAAATCTTGTGGAAATGGATGATGCAAACTAAAATAAAATTAAAAAAAAATAAAGGTTGACGTTAAAAGGCAAAAAAAAAAGATCTGCTTTTCTAAAGGAAAGCAACTCAAAAAGGATTAACCATCTTACTTTAATCACACACATCATTTACCTATTTCAGAAGGAAAAGTCAGCACCCTGAACTTCAGAGAATACAAACAGAAGTTACAAGCAGACAAAAAAATACTGACAAAGAGATCAGCAGACAGGGCTTCCAGCTGTCTGACCATTACACCCATACCTAGTTAGTTACCAGAGAGGGAAGCACCAACATCTGGGTTTTCAAAGCCAGGGGCCTCAACGACTGCCCAGCGTCTCATCTGGCCAAATCACACAACTCTTCCCAAAGTGAGTCCCAAACCAAAACCTCACATCAGGATATATACATAGCCTTCTCTTGGGTCAGAGAATGTCACAACCCTCTTGACCAACTGCCCAATCACAAAGTAACAAGGGGTGGGCGTTCTTGAAAAGCAAGCCTCCCATCACAGGCTCCATGTGACCACATTCAGCCTATTAGGGGGTAGAGTATATTTTCAAATCAGGGAAAGTTCTCAGAGTCACTTAAGCCTATCAAGGGGCAGGGAAGATCTTCAGATTCCCATTATCATTACAGTCATTAATTGACTGATCCTGTGACTCTTCAGACCAAAACTCCTAGGGCTACCACTTACCTACATGTGTTGTCTTTCCCAATTAGTTAACTGTTTCTCTGTCTTTCTCTCTCTCTCTCTCTCTCTCTCTCTCTCTCTCAAAAGCTTTGCACATCTGGTACATCGTAAGAATTTAAGAGTTTCAATGTATTTTCACCGATCATGTATATATTTTAACACTTTAACATAAAATATCTATCAATGTGCCTTCAAACCCAAACCCTCTTCTTTGTTCTCACTATAATCACTCGCCACTTAAGCGTCAGTTCTTTCCCAGGCCATCACTTCTGCCCTAACTACACTCTCATCCTTTCCCAACCTAAACCTTCGGTGAACCACTTCAACTGTACACTGTCCTCCCTTCTGTAGTACCTTGCCCTTTATCCCATTACTGTTCTTGCACTGCCAAGCCTTAGCTTGGATTACTCCCACCATCCATTGTCCCTACTACCTACTGCCATTTTTAATACTCACAAATGAAGTTGAAAAAAAAATCATAAAACCATGGTGACTGGGTTCACTACAAATTTATGATACATAACCTCGGCTGGGCCTGAGCTCATTGTTGCAATGCAATTCTTTTACACCTCTGTAACTGACTCACTATCCCATTGATCACAGTGGTTTTTCCAGACCTTTTCATCCCTTTGCAAACCTCCCTCTCCCTGACCTACTAAGTTGAGAATTCATATTTCACTGAAAAAAAAAATGAAGCTACTTACTGAGAACTCCCTCTTCTCCTCTCATCTCACATCATCCACTTCACTTCTGCCACTCTCTCTGCCTTCACTCCTATCTTAAATAGATGGCCCAGCTCCTTGCCAAAGTATAGCCCTCTACATGCACAAGTGATCCTATTCCATTTCATCTTCTCCAGCAGATTGTCTCTTCTATCATTCTTATTCTCTTGCTTATCTTCAATCCTTCCCTGTCTACTGGCCGCTTCCATACTGTCTATAAATATGCCTATGTCTGCCCCATCCTCAAAAACCCTTCAACTGATCCATCCATCTTTCCTAGCTATCATCCTGTATCTCTCCTCCTTTTTGTGACTATATTCCATCGAAAGCTGTCTACATCAACACTTCCAATTTTTCTTCTCGCTCTCTTTTTAACTCTCTACAGTCTGGCTTTCAACTTTATCATTCAACCAAAATTGCCCTCTTCAAAATCATTTAACGGTGTCTTAATTGCCAAATCTAACTTTTTTTCTCAGTCCTGATCCTTCTAAAAATCACTGGAGCCTTTGACATTGTTGATTACCCTCGGTTCTCTCTTCTCTATAGATTTTATGACACTGCTCTCTCCTCATTTTCTTCCCATCGGTCTGACCTCTACTCAGTCTCCTTTAGTGGTTCTTCATCCAGGTCATACCCATTAAAAATCAGTGTTCCCCAGAACTCTGTCCGCAGGCCCTCTTCTATATACTAAGTTATTTGGTGATCTCATTATTCCTGTGCATTCAATTATAATCTCTATGTGGACGATTTTACTTATCCAGCCCTAAACCCTCTGCTGACTTCTAGATTTGAGTCACCAATTTCCCCCTTACATAGCCTGACTAGATGTCCCAGACACATCTCAAATTCAACATGTCCAAAACTGAATTCATTATCTTTCCCTCCCAAATTCTTCCCCTTCCTAATTTACCGGTTAATGTTGAGGGCACTACCATCCTCCAGTCACCCAGGTTAAGTGTCATCCTTCATTCCTCACTATCTCTTATACACCATATCCAATCTGTTGCCAAATCTTGTTGTCTTTGTCTGTCAGACAAATAAATGCTTCTCCAGCTGAGTTTGTCTGTGGTGTGTGTATGTGTATCTAAATTCATATGCATGTGTGTGTATGTATATATTTCTCTAACTTCCACAAAAATTCTACTCATAGAATTTTTGTCTGACACTGCAACTACCCTGGGGCAGACCCTCATTATGGCATGCCTGAATCATTGAAATGACCTGCTGATTGGTCTCCCTGCCTCCATCCTTCATTTAATCACCAAAGTCATTTTCCTAAAGTACAAGTCCAACCATGCTACCAGTCGCTCCTTATAACCTTGAGGATCAAATATATAATCCTCTGTTTGTCATTCAAAGCTCTTCATAACCTGCTTACCTCTCTCCCATCTTTTTATTCTTCTCCAGTAACACTGGTCTCATTACTGTTTCTTGCACAAGACACTCCATTTCCCAACTCCAGACATTTTTATTGGCTGCCTCTCATGCCTTGAATTCTTTCCTTCCTTAACTCCACCTCCTGGCTTCTCTAGTCTCCTTCAAGTCTCAGATAAAATCCCACCTCCAAGAAACCTAGCCCGATTCCCTTTAATGTTAGTACTTTCCTTCTGTTGTTTATTTCCAATTTATCCTATATGTACATTGTTTATACAGAGTTGTTTCCATGTTGTCTCCCCCATTAGACTATGAACTCCTTGAGAGTAGGGACTGTGTTTTATAATTTTTTTTGTATCTCAAGTACTTAGCACAGTATAGACACAAATGTTTACTGACTGACTAACCAACTACCTATAAAACTACAATCCCTACAGACTTCAGTAGATGGTTTCATGAGTTGCTTTAAGCAATAACAAAAAACAACACTCGGTGGTCAACCTTCCAGGGAGAAACCTGTAAGAAGTTAAGTTGGTCCTTGAAAAGTCAGAAACAAACTATAAGGCCTGCAGTACTATGAGACTTGTAACTGTCAAACTTTGCTTACTGCAAGAAGCTTTTAAGAACTCATCAAACGTGTGTATTGAGAATAGTAACTTTGCAGCTATTTGATGGATGAATTGAGTTGCTTTCATCACATGAAAAGGCACGAGAGTAGAATTTTTGTGGAAGTTAGAGAAATATATACATACACGCACATACATATGAATTTAGATACACATACACACACCACAGACAAACTCAACCGGAGAAGCATTTATTTCTTAAGCAACTATCTTAAGCACTAAGCTAAAGGCATGGATAAGTATATATATATAAAATACATGTGTTTATTATAAATATATGTATGTAGTTTTTAATAATAACAGAGGCAACACAGTATTCTGAAAAGAGAGAGTTGGTAATACCAAGATTCAGGACGTCACTGACATACTGGTTACAGATTAGTCATTTAACCTCCCAGGTCCGAGGCTAAAAGTATGAATTGCTTAATACTTTATGACCAGCAATGGTACAGGGATTTCCTTCCCCAGAAAGCCTTCTCTAACCCTTCCCCCTCTAATTCCAGTGCTTTCCCTCTTTTATTATTTTCTATTTATCATACGCACACATACATAAAATTTGCTTTGTATAGATTTGTTTTGCATATTGTCTCCCCCATTAAATTGCAAGCTCCTTGCAGGCAGGGATGATCTTTTGCCTCTTTTTGTATCCCCAGTCCTTAGACAGTGTCTCCCACATACTAGGCATGTAATAAATGTTTAATAAATTAAATTAAGGAAGATTCCAGTAACTGTGAAGTCACAACCCTGAACCTATACATATGTGTATGTATGTGTTTGTGTGTATATATGTAACTCTTCCACATACCAACCATATACCATATACCACATAATATATATGTACCAATACCACATAATACCAGTATTATTAGCTGAATTTTATGAATAACCAAAACTGTGGTACTCCATCTTACCAATGCGATAGATATAGATGTGTATATGTATGTACAGTAACTTGATTCATGATTTCGTGGGCATAGAGATCTTCCCAATTGAGGAAACTCCTTCTATCAGTGGAAGTCAGCGAACTTTCTGCAACTCATAGTCTTAGAAAACTGCCCATCCAGGGTCATACAGCCAGTATGTGTCAGAGGGAGGCCCTGAACACAGGTTTTCCAGACTTCCAGGTTAGCTCTCTATTCCCTATCCCCATATGTATATGTATATGTATACCTACAGCTATGGACAACTAGGTGGTGCAGTAGATAGAGTGTAGGGCCTGGAGTCAGGAAGACCTGAGTTCAAATCCAGCTTTAGACACTGACTAGTTGTATGACCCTGGGCAAGTCACTTAACCCTGTTTGCCTCAGCTTCCTCATCTGTAAAATGAGATATGGAAGGAAATGGCAAACCTCTCCAGTATCTTCTCTCTCTTTTTGTTGTTTTTTTTGCTTTTTGGAGGGGTGAAGGCAGGGCAATTGGGGTTAAGTGACTTGCCCAAGGTCACACTGCTAGTTAATTAAGTGTCTGAGGTTACATTTGAACTCAAGTCCTCCTGATTCCAGGGCCACTGCTCTAATTCACTGTGCCACCTAGCCGCCCCTCCAGTATCTTCTCAATGAAAACCTCAAATAGGGTCAAAAAGAGTCAGACATGACTGAAAACAGCTGAACAACAAAAACACATACCTATATACCCAAACATTCATATCAAGTAAGTCCCTGACTACTGCCCAAAACACAAATATTAGATACGTCTACATAGAACTCTATTAAAATATTCTTATCAAGCCCCGATTAATTTCTCCCTTTTATCATGCACCCCTGATATTTAGCGTTAGAAGAGTAGGGATTCCAGTATCTAAAAAAATCACAGAAAGGGAATGTTCCAGGTGCAAGAGAAGGAAAGGGCAGGAGATTGGAGGACTACCTGTGGGGTCAGGGGCGTCAGGAGGTGGGCGGGGCCTGGACAAGGCGTGGTCTTAGAGGGAGGGGAAAGAAGGCGTGGTCTGGGGGGAGGAAGACGAGGTCTGCGAGGGGAGAAAAGGCGGGGACTCGATGGGAGGGGGGAGTGGGAGGAATGGGATACAAGTCTCACTTGGGGAGCAGCAGAGCAAGTGTGGGAGAGCCGGACACGGCGCCGCGGACGAAGGCCTAGGACGGGGAACAGGGAGAAGGAAGAGGCGCCCGCCCGCCGGTTCCTCGAGCCCGACCCCGGCTGCACTCACTCATCCTCCTGCAGGAGGCTCCGCTCGGTGATTGGCTTCACCGCCGCCCTTGGAGACTCGGCGTCTGGACTGGAGGGGCGGAAACACAGGCTCAGCTTCTCCTCCAAGCCGCACGCCAACGCCGAGAAGCCGACGCCTCCCTCGTCGTCAAGCGCTCTGGTCCCGGTGTTACGGTTCTGCTGGTCCAGGCGGCCCCTGGCCGGCTCCTGGAACTCATAGAAATCCTGCCAGTCCCCGTCAGCCGCCATCACTGCCCGGCCAGGCCCTCCGTGCTCCGCCCCGCCCCCTGCCGGCCTGTCCCGCCCCCTGCGCGACCTCGCTTCCCAGGCCCCGCCCCCTCCAGTGTCAGCTGCTGCTGCCTTGGCCCCGCCCGGCCGCGTACTTGGTCCGGGAGGGGATAGCTAGACTGCTGATTTTTGTCATCTGAGCTCTGTCCTTTAAGAATGTATGACTCTCCTTTGAGAAGAAAAAACTAACAATGGGCCGATATTGAAAGAAGAGAACTGGTAGTAAAGTCTCTGTATTTTAATTTGGGCAGTCAGGGTCAGCTAGGTGATGCAGTGAACAGAGCCCTGGGCCTGGGGTCAGAAAAAACCCAGTTCAAATGAAGCCTCAGACACTGCCTAGCTGTATGACACTGGGTAAATCATTTAATCCTATTGGCCTCAGTTTCCTCGCAGAAGAAAATTACAAACCACTCCAGTATCTCCTTCAAGAAAACTCTAAAGACTCATGAAGAGTCAGGCATGAATGAACAAGTTCAGGGGTTGCAGAATCATAGAATCCTAGATTTATGAAAGAATGAATGAATGAATAGCATGTATCAAGTTCTATTATGTGCTGTTCTAAGCAGTGGAAATAAAAACAGGAAAACAAAGACAGTTCCTTTCTCAAGGAACTCATATTGAGGTAGGGAAAGACAACACATACAGATTTCATCTGCAAGTCAGATGGTCCTTAGGGTAATTCTGCTGATAATTCTGTCTCTGATGTGGAACCATTTGACAATGCCAAGGACTTTGATGGTGAGAATTTTATTTTCCAGGTCTTCAGGAGCTGTAACTGATGAGGAGGTGGAGATTCCTGCACCCCACCTCTCCAGTAGCAGTTGCTAGATCAAATCTCCACAAAAATTCTTTCCTGCGATGATAGCTTCAGAAACTGGGTTAGAATCAGGACCAGTGGTCTGGGGGTTGGAGATTGCTGCCATTCCTTGGCCTTACCTGGCTAATGGTTGCAGTTGATCAAGAGTTGGTGCAAGTGGTGGCCAGGAAATTGGACCTTTTCTTTATAATGCTTGCTCCTCTTAATGATGCTTTGGAGCCAGGCTGGAAGGCAAGCCAGTGGTCTTCTAGGCTCTGCTATTGCCAAGGCTCTTAGTTCAGGGTTCTGGGCTATTTACATAGATGTTGTAAATCGTGGTCAGGATGCTGGCAATGGGTTGACTTGCCTAGTACATACCACCTCCTATCTCTATTTTAGGGTATCTTGCTGCTTCAGCCAGACTGACTTTTCTTCCCCACAGGTGGCACCTCAGAGGACATTTAAACCAACTCTCTCAGTTTGCCAGATAAGAAAACTGAAGACCAGAGAAATTAAGTGATTTGTCCAAGGTCACACAAGCAACCAGAATGAGATTGAATTTGAACCCAGATCTTCTGATCCTGTATATTGTATAACTCTGTCTCTCAGTGAGCTGATTGGAAGTGACCTGAGGAATGCTATCAAGTAAATTCTTGAACAAGAATCTTGCCTACAACATACCTAACAAACAGTTTATCCAACCTGCTTGAAGATCTACGGTTAGAAGTAATAATCCATGAACTCCTAAACTATCCAGTTCCACTATTGAGCTGAATGATTCCATGGAAGGAGCTTCTGATTTGGAATTAGAGAACCTGGATTAAGAACCTAGCTCTTGTACTTACTCCCTGTGTGCCCTTGGGCACATTACTTAACCTACCTCCACCTCACTAGGTGACCTCTTAAGTTGCCTTCCAACTCTTTATCTTTGATCCTATGACTTCTTTTTTTTCTTTTTAGAGAGGGGAAGTCAGGGCAATTGGGATTAAGTGACTTGCCTAAAGTCACAGAGCTGGTAAGTGTTAAGTGTCTGAGGCCAGAATTGAACTCAGGTATTCCTGACTCCAGGGCCAGTGCTCTATTCACTGTGCCATCTAGCCGCCCCTAGACTTCTTTATTTTAAATAGAAATCTGCCTCTATAACTTATACAGCTCCTAGATCCCTCCTCTAGAGCCAAATATCATCAACCCAGGGAGGTAGCTGTTAATATTATTCCTATTTAACAGATGGGGCTGACACAAGTTAAGTGACTTGCCCAGCTAGTAAGTGTCCAAAGTTGGATTTGAATTCAAGTCTTGATGACTTCAGTTTCAGGTCTCTATATCCACTGTACAATATTAAGAGATTTGAGGAGAATGGCTTAATAAGTTGTGGTATATGGAATTATGACAGAATATTATTGTGATGTTAGAAATGATGAGCAGGATGCTTTCAGAAAAACCTGGAAAGACATATATGAACTCTGAAATGAGCAAAACCAGGAGAATGTTATATACAATAATAGCAATATTGTAAGGATGATCATCTGTGAAAGACTTAGCTACTCTAATCAAGACAGTGATCAAAAACAATTCTAGAGGATGCATGCTAAGTGCTATCCATCATCAGACAGAGAACTGATAAACTCTGAATGCAGATTCAAGTATAGTTTTTTAAGTTTATTTTTCTTGAATTTTTTTTTGTGTTTTCTTTCACAATGTGACTAATATGGAAATATGTTTTACAAGACTTCACATGTATACTTGATATCAAATTGCTTGCCTTTTCAAGGAGAGGAGTAGGAAAGAGGTAGAGAATCTGGAACTCAAATTTTTAAATTATTATTTCCTTGAACCTTTTGAAATCTGCCCTCCCAACATCTAAGGTACAAATTGGATTATTAGCTTTAATTTCTTCTACTATGAATTCTGAGATGTAGTAGTCACTTTCCTACAAGATTCCAATCATTTCTACTTCAACTCAATTCCTCCTTGTTGATCCAAATCATGAGCATGAGAATTATTTATACAGTGATCACAACATTATAAAGGAAAATAACTTTTGAAAGACTTGACTGTAGATGAGTATGATGCCCAATAGAGGTGACTGCAGAAGGTGGTTTGGATCAGAAGCACTTTTCCTCATTCTCCATTCAATGGAATTGGATGGAATTGACCATGAACATGTCTTGAGATTTCTACTTCTCCCTCTTCCTTCTCTTCCCTCCAGATACAGAAAATTGGAGGGGTTTTGGTAAGAAAAGAAAAAAAAAACTACCTGTCCTCTTGGAGATAATAAGATTAGCTCCTTATAGTTTAGTTTTTTTTTTTCAAGTAAACAAGGTAGAAACCTATTTAATCAACTTTGAGGACAGAGTTCAAACCTCTGCACAAAAAACACCAAAACTTGTCTTTGGGGGAATGATGCAATGTAAATAAAAACCAACTTGGTAGGGGAGGAGGAAAAACTTTTCAGTTGGTAGGTGGAGGAGGAGGAATGTTTCCGGGTCCTTCTGAGGGAAGAGGAAGGCCACAACATTGGGGGCATAGGAGATGGGGGTATGCCTGGGGCTTGAGGGTGTACACCCGGGGCTTGGGAGTGAGCCCCTGGAGCCTGAGGATGAACTCCTGGAGCTTGAGGATGAACCCCTAGAGCCTGAAGATGAACTCCTGGAGCTTGAGGATGAACCCCTGGAGCCTGAGGGTGAACCCCTGGAGCCTGAGGGTGAACCCCTGGAGCCTGTGGGTGAACCCCATGTGCTTGTGGGTATACCCCAGGAGATTGTGGGTGAAACCTAAGAGCTTGTGGGTAAAACCCCAGGTGCTTGGGGGTGTACCCCAGGAGCTTGAGGGTGAACTCCAATCTAATATCAAGATATTTCATTTCTCTGAAAAGCTAGCAAGATCAAAAATATAGATTGTAAATGAAAGTCATAAAATGTTCTGATCTCCCAAGGGTGGGGAACCTGTGACCTTGAGGCCATATGTGGCCCCCTAGGCCCTCAAGTGCAGCCTTTTGACTGAATCCAAACTTCACAGAACAAATTTGTTAGACAATCTGTTGATTGCCAAGCCAGGAGAGATTTCTCTGTTTCAATTAAGTTATCTATAGGTTTTCTCCCCTATGTCATTCTCTGTATCAAAACAAAAATTCAGGATGCAAATAAAATTATCTTTATTCAGTAAGCCTTTGCTTAAACATGAAATAACCAATGAGTAAACTTAGAAGTCAGTCAACAAGCATTTAGTAAGTGCCTCATATGTTACAGCAGATACTGTACTAAGTACTTGTAGCAAACACCCTAGCATACCCAGCCTGGCTGCAAGCACAGGTTCTTTGACCTGCTTTTCTAAAGTAAAACTCAAAAGGGGTTAACAATCCTACTTTAATCAAACATGTATCATTTACCTAGTTCAAAAGAAAAAGTCAGCACCTTGAACTTCAGAGAATACAAACAGAAGTTACAAGCAGACAAAAAATACAGAGAAAATAACACAATTCAATAGACAGGGCTTCTAGCTATCTGACCATCACATACATACAGTTAGTTACCAGAGACAGAAGCACCAACATCTGGGTTTTCAAAGCCTGGGGGCTCAACAACTGCCCAGAGTCTCATCTGGCCAAATCATACAACTCTACCCAAAGTGAGGCCCAAAGCTAAACTTCACCTCAGAGGTACATATAGCCTTCTCCAGGGTCAGAGAACGTCACAACCCTCGTGACCTACTGCCTAATTACAAAGTAACAAGGAATGGGCCTTCCTGAAAAACAAGCCTCCCTTAAGCAAGCTTCTGTTGGGCTCTGTTCCACCCTTCAGCAAACTCCTCCCACCACAGGCTCCATGTGACCACATTCAGTCTATTAGGGGGCAGATCTGGGAAGGTCCTCAAATTCCCTTAGGCTTATTAAGGGGCAGGGAAGATCTTCAAATTCTCTTACCATTATAGCACTGGAGATGCAAAGAAAGGAAAATAAAAACAGTCCTTGCTCTCAAGGAGTTCACAATATAATGGGGAAGATTACATGCAAACAACTATTTACAAACAAGATATATATAAGATTAATTGAAGGCAGTCTTAGAGGGAAGGCACTAAGATTCAGAAGGACTAGGAAAGGCCTCTTGTTGAAGGTAGTATTTTAGCTGAGACATGAAGGAAGCCAGGGAAACCAGGAGGTAGAGTTGAGGGGAAAGATAGGGAATTCAGTTTTGGACATATTGAGTTTGAAATGTCTACAGGATATACAGTTGGAGGTGTCTAACTGGTAGTTGGAGACTTGAGACTGGAGGTCAGGAGAGAGGTTAGAGCTGGACAAGTAGATCTGAGATTCATCTTAATAATGATCATTGAAATAGAGGTGAAAATCAAAAGTGAGGAAGCTAATGAGATCAACAAGTAAAATAGTCTAGTGGGAGAAGAAAAAAGGGCCCCTCCTTGGGGGTCCTCCATGATCAGCAAAGAAGCATTTATGAATGATATTGCTAGTCACCACGATAAAACAAAAGGGAGAAGCAGAGGGTGGGATAGATTTATCATGGTTCTAGCAGTTTCTCCAAGTAACATAATTCAGTTACTCACTGCTAGATTCTTTTAATAAACTGAAATGCATGCCAGAGAAAGGGAAAGGCTGTTGCCTCTACAAGCCTAATTAAGGCTTAGTCAGTCTCATGGAAAGTTTTGCCATCTCTTGCTGCTCCTGCCACTCTCATTCCTCACATCTTTTTCATGAAAGATATATAGCAGTTCAGTAGTAGAAAATCCTGCCTTCTGGTTCTTGCCACATTAAAGTTTATTTTTGCCAGAGCTAGAAAGGTCTATGGTATGGATAGGTTAGACCCAGCATCCTTGCAAGGAAAAGGGGTAGCATTGACAGCCTAAGGATCCTTAAGGCAAGGAAGTGGGAAATCTGGGCCCAGGATAGTAGAAGATAGAGGGATAGGATGGGGATGTCATTCTAGTCTGTTAATTACACAGCACTAAGTGAAGAGACTCCAAATTAAGAGCTTATTGTGATTGATTCAAGTCAATTGGTCCATTATTTGCCAGAAGGACCATTATGAGATAATGACTGGTTACAACTCCAAAAGATTGATGATGAAGTATGCCTTGCTCCCTTGGTGGAAAGTGTAGTATAGAAGCAAAATAAAACATACATTATTGGGACATGTCCAAATTTGTTTTGCTTGCCTTTGTTACAAGGAGAGATTTTATGGGGGAATGGAGGAGAGTGATACCAAAAGGGGGGGAGGAGAGGGAGGAAAAGGGAATGGGAAAGGAGTGGGGAGAGAGAGAGGAAAGGAGAGGAAGAGAAGGAAAGAGAAAGAGAGAGAGAGAGAGAGAGAAAGAGATAGAGGGAGAGAAAAGGGTGTCAGTGACATATTTTTAAAATATATAAACACCAGTGTGTAGTTCAGATGAGGATGATGACAAACATGGCAATGTTGGTATTACCATGCTAAATTGAACATATATTAAAAGAAATAAGGTATACCTAGTGGATTTATGGTTTCATGTACAATCCCCATTTTCTGGCCACCTTTGTGTATAGAAATGTTCTTATTTTTTATGATTTTCTAGGTCACAATAAAAATAATAATTAAAAAACATTAATGCATGAGTTACAAAGAAGTAGTGGCAAAAGCAACACAGCTGCTAAGAACCAGAAAGGCTGTCATAAAGGTTATCCTAAGTGGCTTAATGTCTCTGAGGATAAAGGGATTGTCTATCAACTTCTCATGAAGCCAGAGTCTTTTAAACTGGGATCTGTGAACAGAATGTTTAAAGTGCTAATGTTTCACAGTAGTACTGGATTTTGTTGGTATTATATTAAATACTAAGAATAATAATGTAATAGTGATGAAAACTTTCAGATTTACTTTGTATTCTCTTTCTGGAGAAAATGTTGAAAATGATAGGTACACCAATGCACTGTTGGCAGATCTGTGAACTGGTCCAATCATTCTGTAGAACGATTTGGATCTGTGCCAAAGGGCTATAAAACTGTGCATACTCTTTGACTCAGCAATACTTCTACTAGGTCTGTATCCCAAAGAGATCAAAGCAAAAGGAAAATTATGCCACCATTGTGGTGGCAAAGAAAGTAACTGAGGGGATACTCATCAATTGGGGAATGACTGAACAAGTTCTGGTATATGATTATGATGGAAAACTATCATGCTGTAAGAAATAATAATGAAGGGGATGGTTTCAGAAAAACCTGGGAAGATGTGAAGTCAAGTGAGTAGAACCAGGAGAAAATTATACACAGTAACAGCAAAATAGTAGTAACGATAATGAATTGTGAAAAACTTAGCAACTCTGATCAATACAGTGATCCATGACAATTCCAAAGGACTCATGATTCAATATGCTATCTATTTCTAGATAGAGAACTAATGAACTCTGAGTACAAATTGAACCATATTTTTTTCTCTTGCTTTTTTTTAATAACATGGCTAATGTGAAAATATGTTTTGCATGACTTCATACGTATAATAGGTATTTTATTTCTTGCCTTCTCAATGAATGTGAGAAGGGCTGAAGGGAGGGAGAGAATTTGGAACTGAAAATAAAAAAGAAAGTAAAAAATTGAGGGAAAAATAAATAAATAAATCTTTTCAATTCAAAAATTAAAAAAGAGAGTCAAAGGGAGAGATCGTAATAGAGGGCAGGGTCTCTGCTTTTTAAAGGTCCACTGACTCAGTAGCTCTTCCTGTTCAGTGGCCAAATAAAGGCATTATTTTATTATGCCAAAAGACCAAGCCACTTCAGTATTGTTCTACACTGTTACTAGAGTCCCTGGAAGTTTCCTGGGGAGCTCCAGTGTACACTCTATGGAATGACCTCTATCACCTTATTCCCACACACTCTCCATGGGATGTAACTACGACTACATAAAGGAGGGGGAACTGTGTGTATGTGAAAGCAGCAGGGAAAGACACAGAAAGAACAAAAATTAGGGAAAGAGGGGAAATTATTGAAGGGGCAAGATACCAGAGGAGACAGGAGGGGATGGGACTGAAAGCACAAGTATGTAATGAATTATTCAGATTGACTGAAGCCAGCTCAAACCAGCCCAAGAGAGCTAACAAATTTTCAGTGTGAGCATTTACACCTCAGAAATCTGCTAATGCTATAAATCGGGACTTGATTTAGTGTTTTGTTGATTGCCTAGACTTAAGAAAGTGATGGAGAAAATGCTAATAATGCAGATTAAATGTAAAACTGTGTCATCTGTACATTATTTTTTTCAGACACCAAGTTCTTAAACATTTATTAGCACTCCCCTGGGAACTGGCATTAGCAGAGAAAAGCAATACCTTTTCCTCTGAGAATGGAGCAAATAAGAGTATGCAGGATGATGCTAACAAAATGTAAAGTATGGAAATAGAGAAGATTCAGAGTTCATGATGAATACTCTAATTTTTTCTATGGAGTTTAAGGCATGACTATAAAACATAGGCTTTTTCAGCCTGCTATTCTTCAGTTTTTGTGTACTCTCAATCTTTTGTAAGGTTTTTTTATATATTTCATCATAATATGTTTCATTCAATTCCTGTTTACCAAAATATTGACATTAACAGAACATTTCTATGATGACTCGTAAAACAAAATGGAAATTAGGACTGTCCTGAAATATCTAGGACATATCTTCGACATAAATATACTTAAAGCCATAATGAGGAATTATTGCCTCCCTGGGCAAATGGCACCAAAAATGCCTGGGATAATTGGTATGACATAAGCCCACACATGAACAACAGGAAAGGGGTAGGAGGAGCATGATCATGTGGTAACTTCCTGGTTTTTTTTAATATTTGTAATTATATTTTTTTACACTATTGAAGGGCTGATTGCAAGTGCTATAAGATTACCCCACCTGAGTTATAGCTTGAGGTATAGTCTCACCCCAGAGAAGATCATCTCAAGCTATTATAAAAGAAAAGTATATATAGCTTTTCTGATACGAGGAGGCAATAGGTATGGTGGAAAGAACAATAGGTCTCGAGTCAGAGGACCTGGGTTCAAATGCAGCTTCTAATATTTGTCACCTATGTGATCAGGGACAAATTATTTGACCTCAATGGCCCTCAGTTTCCTCCCCTGTGAAATAAGAGAGTTGGAATAGATGACAGCTAACATCCCTTTTCACTCAAACTACATAATCTAATTCCCTTTACTCCCACTTTATGCTTACCCAGAAATCTTCTATTATTAAGGTGATTTTCCAGTTACACTTTGCTGTTGGGAAGAGATTGTACTGCTTGACCAATACAAGTAATCTGGTCACTTCCACAATTATATTTCTTATTACTCCAGCACTTCAGTAATTGTCATTACATGTAAATATGTTAACTTTTTAGCTCTGAATCAGTTTCTTATGAGTTTGCTAACACAAATCACCTCTAAGTTAACTAATAAATTAAGTACCTACATGCACAGAACTAGGGGGCCAAATCCTCATATTTCAGTGATCTCACTTAGATACTGCCACCCCCTGATGCTAAGCTAAGTTTTCAAACTTGGATTTACATCGCAGCCAAACTTCAAACTATGAAAGCATAGGAAAGTAGACTAACCATAAGAGAAGCTTCCCCCGAGATGGTACATTGAAGGGAAAGAACAAGATTTGCAAAAGAAGAGACAAGTTTTTGGAATTAGCTATGTGAATGGTTGTTTGCCAAAGGATTGTATTTAGCAAAGCCTGGCTTGGCATTACATAGCAGCAGTGATACAATGGAAGGATCAAGAACGGAAAATTTGTTGGGAAAAATTCAGCTTATGCCTAGTTTCACTCAGGTACTGGCAATACATCTGAAGAAATACAAGTAACAAGAAATTAGAGCATTAGATGTTAGCTCAAGAATGAAAAGAAAGGTTGTCTGACAGCTTGCCAAAATAGTAAGATTCTTCAAGTTGAACCATGTTTACAAAAAAAAGCCAGATATTTTGCAGTAATTGGAAGCCATACTCCAGGCATTATTCATATAGGATATTTTGTCTGCAATAATTCATATCTTAGTAACCAATAGATCTTTAGTGAAGGCTTTAAACTTCTATTCTGATAATTACCTCACATATGCAGTCTTGATCAAAGTGTGTGACTTATATGCTCCAGGTCTGAATAGTCCAGAAATTTGACAGGCAGAGTTCCTAGAATGGCAAGCCACTGATACTCCTTCCTTCTCTAAAAGTACCCAACGTGAAGAATACCTGTAGCTAGGTGGTACAGTGGATAGAACACTGGCCCTGGAATCAGAAGGATCTGATTTCAAATCCATCCTCAGATACTTACTAGCTCAGTGAACCTGGGTAAGTTATTTGACCCTGATTGCCTCAAAAAAATTAATAACTATTTCAATGTAAATTATTTCCTTTGTAATCCCATATGTTCTTATTTTACATATTCAAAAATTCTGAGAAAGGATCCAGTAAACTTCAAAATACTGCCAACAGAGTCCCAACACATACAAAAAATTAACCCTTGCAATCAGGCACAAGTATCATTACTCCCTGAAATAGCAAAATGCTGATTTTGAAAAATAATTGAAAATAACAATGAATATAACTAATTATTATGTCAATACTTGTTATATTTTTAACTGTATTTAAGAATGACTCTTTTGCTTTCTATATTGAGTTAAGATTGCCTAGAATTGGATATAGCCACCAAAATGAATTCCTAAAATGTAATTATGATAATCATTTCTATTTGTGATGAGACTTCTCAGACAGATGAAGCCTTTTGTGTTCTCTTTCTTCTGCAGAGTTGAATGCATTAAGTCTCTGGAATTAACTGTAGTTTGACTCCTCAATAAAATGAAGAATGGAGCCAATGGAGTCCCTGTAATGGCAAGCACAGAAATAGTGCACACCTTATTTCAGCTATTGAATTAACACCTTGTTTCAGTTCAAGTTTCTTTTGAGCCTTATATCAAGTCTGTTAAGAAACAGAATGTGTGAACCCCACAAGTTGTGAACCCTAGAGATCATGAACTCCTGCAACAGGAAGGGAAGGAGCTAATGACCATATTTATGGGCAGGCCCAGGCTAGAGACAGCAGAACTGAGAAGAGGACTCTTGTGGTGGCAGAGCCAAGGAGAAAACTTGTGGTATCCCAGCACTCTGTTTGTTTGTTCTGTCTGTGTTGATGTTTGTGATACTTTATGCAGAAGCCCTGGGACCTTACCAGAAGCTCTGAAAGAGGATTTTCTGGTTGTATGTTTACAGAAGCCCTGGAAGAGGGTTTTGGAGGTCCCGGGACTTTACTGATGATTTGTGCTGACCTCTTGGATCTTGTTTGTGGGTCTGTGTTGATTTCTATATTTATGATTTATGTTGAGTTCTCAGACCTTGTTGGTGGGTCTGAGTTAATTTAACAGGGAGATAGTGAATTGATGATGGTGCTGGCAATGTGAATGAACATTGTTGTGGCTCTTTCAATCTTTGTTTTCCCAGAAACAGGAGCTGTGAAGAACTTGAGGTGGACTGGACAGTGTGAACTTCAATATGGAATGGGAATTGGATGAAGAATTGGACAAGGAGCTGGACAAGGAACTGGGAGCGCCTGCCTTTGAACCCAGGTGACAGTTGGATCTGGGACCATGGAAGAGGAACCATGGAAGCTAAGGGCCAGCCTTGAGTCAAGCTGAAAGAAGACTTTACTTGGATACTGTGTACTGACTGAGAAGATTATGATTTTGTACTTGTGATTGAAATAAGGATTTTGTGATTGACTAAATGGATGTACTTTGTTGAAAACTATGTGACCACTTTGGTGAAAACTATGTGGCCATTTTAGTGATAAGTTGTTGAGTTGTGATGTGGTGAATGCTATATTTTGATTTTCTATGATAAGCTGTAGCATTGTGAATGCTGTATTTTGATTTTATATGAATGTTTTGCTCTGATTTGTTATTAAATAAATAGAGAGCTCACTATACTATGTAATTAGAACTTGAAAGCTGTTCACAGCAGCAGTCCTCTGGAAAGCTGCTCATGCATGCCTTTACAATCCCCTTCCACTGATCAGTAGAGTGATTCCTTTAGGGTCCAAGGTAGACCTTAGTAATGCTGGAGAAGTTTTCCTACTTTAGGCAACTTAAGTTCATAAGTGGTAGCAATAAGAATGATGATGATCATAACTCACATTTATATAAATTCACACTTCAAGGTTTCTAAAACACTTTCTATATAACAAATCAGTGAACTTATCTGTGTGTACCTGCCTGTGTTCATTTTCAGTCAAGGGTTCTGCTTGGTTTAGACTTCAGAGAACAACATGCTTCTCCCGGGATAAGTTGATTGCCTGAAACCTTATCACTACGCAGATTGACTCAGTTTCTGATTCTCAATACCTTATTAGCTCCATCATTTGCTTCCTTCCTCTGACTGGAGGGCTGGAGGGGGGAACAACAAACTCTTCCCAATACATTCCTTTATAGAGGGCTCAGAAATTTCCAGTTAACCTCTTATTTTCCATCAGAGGTTCTGCTTGGTTTCAGTTTCACAGAACATCATGCTCTTGCATTGAGTACCCCTTGATCATCCTCTCGGCCCCCACTTTTCAGCTTCCTTTTGTGTGTTGTCCTCTACCATTAGTATTAAGTTCCTTGAGGACAGGTACTGCCTTTATCAAAAACTTTGTATCCCCAGCATTTAGCACAGCAGGGGGCACATAGTTGGTGCTTAATAAATATTTACTGAATTGAATTGAATACAGATGAGGAAACTAAAGGTCAGAAAGGTTAAATGATTTATACAGGGCTGCACAGTTAGTAAACATCAGAGCCAAAATTCAAATTCAGCTTCTGATTCCTAATTCAGTGTTATAGCCACTAAATGGACATTGTATCTCAAGTAGGATGATGAATACTGAAGGTTTATTATGTTGTTTCTCTTCCCTATAGAAGACTTTGACTTTGGTTTTCTCTCATGAATATTTACCTAAAGTTCCACCAGTTTCTCTTTTTAAAAAGTCTTATTGATTTGTTTTGTTTTCTATTACAAACATTTACAGATTACATCTTCATCTGAGAATGCATCTAACATTTCACATCTGTAGCAGCCCCTCACACTTCTTTCTATTTTTTTTTAATTAATAGAAATCTATTTTCTCCCCATCTGTAACCAGTGCAGACAAACCTCTTCCAGGTAACAAATGCTGAATTACTACTCCTGTTCCTCAATATCTTGCCTACCAACATCTTTGGCCACCACAGAAATAATGGATGGAAAGCCATTTTTCACTAAGAAGAAATCAAAAAGTATTTATTAAGTGCCTGCTATGTGCCAGGCACTGTGCTGGGTGCTACAGATAAAACAGAAATCAAGCACTTAGCTGGTACAACAGAGAGCTGGACTTGGCTTTAGGAAGCTCCAAGTTCAAATCCTGCCTCAAAGATTTACTAGCTGTGTGATGCTAGGAAAATCACTTACTTTCTCTCTGCCTTGCTTTGCTCATCTCTAAAATGAGGACAATTGCACTTCCCTTAAAGGGTTGTTGTGATGATTAAATGAGAATGCATATAAAGAACGTGTCAAACTTTAAAGTGCTATGTAAATGTTTGCTATTATTATTTCATGAAATAAATGTGTCCATATAATCAATATTTACATAACAGTTGTGTTGATAAAAAATAATTTGTTGAAGTAAAAATTAATTTAATTAATAAAATATAATTTATTAATTAAATTTTGAATTAAATTATATTAAAACTATTTTTAAATTAATACAATTATTTTTTTTTTTTGATTCTTAAATTTATATAATTGTTTTAAATAATGATGATTGCTAGCATTTACACATGCTTTAAAGTTTAGAAAGGGCTTTTCATATATTATTTCATTTGGTCTTCAACACAACCTTGTTAAACAGATGATCTTATAATCTCTGTTTTACAAGTGAAGAACTTGGAGATGAGAGAGGTTAAAAGGCTTGACCTGAGTATCACAGAGAGTATTTAAGGCAGGAATCAAACTCAGGTCTTCATGACTACAAGTCCAACACTCCATTCACTATGTCCCTATAAAAGTATCTGCAAAATCTATATAAATAAATACAAGGTGATTATGAAGAAGAAGGCATTAACAACTGGAAAAGATGGGGGTTCAGGCACAGCAATACCACTTCTAAGTCTGTATCCAAAGAGATCATAAAAATGGGGAAAAGACCCACATGTACAAAAATATAGCAGCTCTCTTTGTGGTGGCCAAGAACTGGAAACTGAGGGGGTGCCCATCAATTGGAGAATGACTGAACAAGTTGTGATATATGAATGTAATGAAATACCACTGTGTTATAAGAAATGATGAGCAGGCAGACTTCAGAAATTTTGGAAAGACTTATATGAATTAATGCTGAGTGAAGTGAGAAGAACCAAGAAAACATTGTACACAGTAACAGCCACATTGTGCGATGACTAATTTTGATAGACTTGGCTCTTCCCAGCAATGCAAAGATCTAAGACAACTCAAAAAGTCTCAAGATGGAAAATGCTATCCACATTCAGATAAAGAACTATGGAGTATGAATGTATACTATGGAAGCATACTATTTGCTCTCGTTCTCTTTTTTTTGTTTTGTTTTTCTTTTTCTTGGTTCCTCCCATTCATTCTCATTCTTCTTTACAACATGACTAATGTGAAAATATGTTTAATAAGATTGTATATGTAGAGCCTATATCAGATCACATGTTGTCTTGGAGACAGGAATAAAGGGATGTGGAGAAAACTTAAAACTCAAAAGCTCATGGAAGTATATGTTGAAAACTAAAATTAATAAATTTATTTAAAAAGATGGGGGTTCAGAAGAGGCTTCATGTAGAAGATGAAACTTGAGCTAAGCCTTGAAAAAGACCAGAGATTCTAAGAGACAGAGGTGAGGAAGGGGTGCTTTTTAGGCGTGGGGGACAGTCTAGGCATGGAGATAGGAGATAGGAATAGTAACTGTGAGGAACAACAAGAAGGTCAGTTTGGCTGGAATACAGGCTATGTAATGGGAAGTTGTTATGGGAATCTGAAGATCTTCCCTGCCCCTAGGCCCTTTGCTAATGTGGCTACGTGACTCTGAGGACCCTTGGATATTTGAAAGTATACTCTGTTCCTTAATAGGCTGAATGTGGTCACATGGAGCCTGTGGCGCCA
>CM053585.1:167144647-167165543 GCA_028646515.1 Pseudochirops corinnae
TTATTGGACTACCTAAAAGCCATGATCAAAAAAAGAACCTAGAAATCATCCTTCAAGAAATTCTCAAGGAAAATTGCCCTGATATTTTAGAACGAGAGGGCAAAATATAACTTGAAAGAATTCACCAATCAACTCTTGAAAAAGATCCCAGAAAAAGAAAACTTCTAGGAATGTTATAGCCAGGTTCTGGAATTCCCAGATCAAGGAGAAAATATTACAAGCATCCAAGAAGAAACAATTTGAATATTGTGGAAACACAATCAGGATAACACAAGATCTAGCAGCTTCTACAGTAAGGGATCAAAGGGCTTAGAATATGATATTCTGGAGGTCAAAGGAGCTAGGATTAAAACCAAGAATCACCTTCCCAGCAAAACTGAGTGCAATGTTTCAGGGAAAAATATGGTCATTCAATAAAATGGAGGACTTTCAAGCATTCTTGATGGAAAAACCAGAGTTGAATAGAAAATTTGACATTCGAATACAAGAAGCAAGAGAAGCATGAGAACATAAACAAGGAAAAGAAATCATAAGGAACTTATCAAAGTTGAAATATTTACATGCCTATGTGGAAAAATGATAATTGTAATTTATGAAACTTTTCTCAGTATGAGGATAGTTGAAGGGAATATAAATGTATATATATGTATACATACACATATGTCTATATAGGAGGGTATATATGCATATGAATACATATGTGAGTGTGTATATATGTGTACAGGTATACATAGAGAGCACAGGATCAATTGAATAGGAAAGGATGATATTTTAAAAGGTGAAATTGAGAGGTGGGAGAGGAATGTAATGAGATGAGATAGGGAGAGACAAAATAGGGTAAATTATCTGATATAAAAGAGGCAAGAGAAAACTGTTAAAATGGAGGGGAAGAACAGGAAGACAAAAGGGAGTGGGTCAACCTTACTCTCATTGAATTTGGCTTAAGGAGGGAATGACATACAAACTAAATTGAGTATCATAGGAAAGTAGGGGGGAAGGGGATAAGAGGGAAGATTGGGGGGGTAGTTATATATAGTAGGGGGTAGTATATAGCATACACTTTTGAAAAGAGACAGGGTCAAAGTAGAAAATAGAACAAGTGGGGAGAGGGATAGGATGGAGGGAAATATAGACAGTCTTTCACAATATATCAACTATCAAAATGTTTTGCATAACTACACATGTACAACCTATATTGAATTGCTTATCTTCCCAGTAAGGGTGGATTACGAGAGAAGAAGGGAAAGAATATGGAATTCAAAGTTTTAAAATCAAATGTTTAAAAAAAATTATTAGTAGTAGTAGTATTTTTTTACATGCAACTGGGAAATAAGATATACAGGCACTGGGGTATGGAGATCCATCTTGCCCTACTTGAAAGTCAGAGGTAGAATGGAGGAGGATATAGGAGAGAACAGATTGGGGGAAGGGGTATTCAGTGGGATTGCTCTTTTGGGGTGGTGGATAGGGGAAAGACAGGGAGAAAATTTGTAACTCAAATTCTTGTGGAAATGAATGTTGTAAACTAAAAACAAACATAAAATTTTTTTTAAAAAGAAGTACTTTCTTGTGTTTTTAACAGAAATGGATATTGTATTTCATCAAAAGCTTTTTCTCTATGTAATTATTTTTTGTTGTTGTTATTATTAATATAGTCTATTATGTTTATAGTATTAAAATATTGAAATAGCCCTTTGTTCCTGATATAAATCCAACCTGATCATAGTTTGTAATCTTTTTTGATATGTTGTTGTAGACTTTTTGCTAATACTTTATTCTAAAATTTTGCATTGATATTCATTAGGAATATTGGTCTCTAATTTTCTTTCTCTGTCATGAGTCCCTGATTTAGATATCAATACTATACTTGTATCACAGAAGGAATTTGACAGGATCCCTTCTTTTCTATTTTTGCCATTTAAGTAATATTGTAATTATTTATTCTTCAAATATTTGCTAGAGTTCACTTGCAAATCCATTATCAAGATGGTTGTTTTGGGGTTTTTTTTGAAGTTCATTTATAGTTTGTTCAATTTCTTTTTCTTGGTTTGGGTCACTTTAATTCTCTATTTCTTGTTCTATTAATTTGTGAATTTTTCATTTTTGCAAATATTCATCCATTTTATTTAAGGGGTTTTTTTTTGTTGGCATATAGTTGGACAAAATAGTTTCTACCAATTTCCTTTATTTCCTCACTTGTGAATTTTCCTTTTTCCTTTTTGGAATTGACTGAAACTGATTTCAAATTCAACTAATTTAATTTCTTCTTTTAAAATATCAAGTTAGCTAATGGTTTGTGTATTAAAAAAAAATAGTTCCTGGTCTTATTTAATCGTTTAATGGTATTTTTCTTTTAATTTTGTTCATCTCTGATTTTCAGAATTTTAATTTTGGTGTTTAATGGTTTTAAAATGGCCTTTAAAATTTTTGTTGGCTATCTGATCTCTTTATTTGAATGTACAAACATTACCCACATTATCTTCTGTATTCTCTCTTTGATTTTTAATCTTTCCCAATCAAATGACTCTTTCCATGCTGTCTACAAACATACCCATGGCTCCCCTATCCTTAAAAAAAACAATAAAACCCTCACTAGAACCTACCATGCCCACTGGCTATCATTCTACATACAGTTATCCCTTCCATATTGTGATTACCTCATCATGGTTTCCATATATTGCCATTCAGCATAAAAAATTAAATGGGACAACACTGAAGGCCAGCAGATGACACAGAGCCTATGGCCAAGTACTTAAACCTAATTTTACAATAAGGTACTATAAATACCCCACAAAAGAAAAAGAAAAAATTCAGACTTCTTCTCTGGTACAAAGAGAAGGCCAAAAAATCTTACTCAGATTTTCCAGATTACGGGAGTACAGCACCCTTAACCTCCATGATGTGGAAAGGATAATTGTATATCTCTTCACCTTCTCAGCTAAATTCCTTGAGAAAGCTATGTATGCTCTACTTCCTCTCCCTTTGCTCTCTTCTAAACGCTTTGCATTTTGTCTTTTCACCTTATTATTTAAATGAAATTGCTCTTTCCATAGTTACAAATGATTTCTTAATTAGTAAATCTGAAGACCACTTCTCAATCCTCATCCTTTTTGACCTCTCTGTTGACAATATTGACCACCTTATTCTCTTGTACGCTCACTCCTCTCTAGGTTTTAGTGACTCTCTTTCTTGTTCTTCTATAACCAGTTTGACTGCTCTTTTTTAGTCTCTTTTGATGGTTCTCCAGCCCTCCATTTGTTGTTCATGTCCCCAAAGACTCTGTCTTAGACCCTCTTCCTTTTTCTTGCTATAAACCCTGCCTTAATGACCTCTTCAGTTCCCATGAGTTTAATTATCATCTCTGTGTGTGATTCCTAGATTTATTTATCCAGTCTTCTCATTGATCAGTATCAGCAACTGCATGATAGACATTTTAAATTAGTTGTTCTAGAGATAGCTTACATTAATCGTGTCCAAAATAGATCTCATTATATTTTTCCCAAAAACCTTCCTTTCTTCCGATCACTGTCATTGTTGAGGGTACCCCCATTCTTCCAATCTCCTAGTCTGACAACCTTGTTATCATCTTTGACTCCTCACTCCTATTCATCCTATATATCCAATCAGTTACAAAATCTTCTAATTTTTTTTCTCCACATCTCTTGCATACATTCCCTTCCCTCTATTCATAGAGCCACCACCCTAGTTCAGGACTTCATTACCTCTTGCTAGAACTATTACAATTTATAAATAATTTATAAATGTTATAAATGATTTTCCTTTCTTAAATCTTTCCATACTCTAATCCATCTATTATATAGCTGCCAAAATGATTTACTTAAAGCATAGGTCTAAAAATGTTACCCTCTACTAATGGACTCCAGTGGCTTCCTAGTTCCACCAGAATCAAATCCAAGTCTTTTGTTTGTTATTTAAAGTTCTTTGCAAACTAGTTCCTTCCTTTCATACCAATATTCTGACGTTCTACTGCTCTGAGCACCCTATGATCCTCCTCTGAGAAGGGCCTATCTAAGTACAATGAATCTGTACTTTCTGTCCAATTGATAAAGAAGGATTAGATTCTTCAGTCCCATTGGCATTTACCTGAACTCCCCAAGGGACAGTTCAAGTCTAAGCACAATAGAGAAGAAGGGGAGGTATAAAGGCCGAGTAAACTCCAAGATTTTAGAGTACAGGTCTAGAATGAAACTGTCCTCTCACCTCTTACAGTGAGGCCCAGTGACAGCTCAGCTTCACAGTCAATTCCTCAAAAAGAATACAGTTTGAGATAGATTTCACTCTCAATATGCTATTGGCCACATTTTGCTTTTTACATTTTAAAAACAGGTGAAGGTAGGAGGATGGCCTTTTTTCCTAGTCTGCAGTGAATCATAATTGGTTCCAGAGAGGAAAGGAAAAAATTCTCTCAAACAAGAGTTCTTAACCTTGTTTGTTCCATGTATCCCTTTGACAATCTGGTGAAGCCTATGAACTCTTCAGAATAATAATTTTGAATACATAACATAAAATAATAGAATAACAGAGAAAATTAATTGTATTGAAACATAATTATCAAAACATTGTTTTTAAAACCATATTCTCAGACCTCAGGATAAGAATCCCTGCTCTAAAAAGGTCAACAATGTCAGAGATTAGCAACCCACATTTTTAAAGCTCCTTCTAATCTCCAAGGCACTTCTGAATCTTTATAACACCCTTATCTCACCTCACCTCTTGGTTGCTCGGCATCTTTCAGTCAGTGAATGTTCAGGGTGGAGGATTACAGTCAACTCAATTGAGATTGCAACACATTTTGAGTTCTCCCTAGTTGCTTTAACATAATCTGTTCTTTAGGGTGCCTTCTCTCTAGCATAGTTCTTTTACCTTGGTCCTAAAGTGTGCATCCCCAGCAGAGATGCTTTGAGCATGTTAAAATGAATAGAGAATTTACAGTGTGGGAATACACAGACCTTTCCTGTGGTTATAGTGGAAGTATAACTAGAGGAAGGGTTTTCATGGTTTCTTCCTAGGGGAGAAAATGTAGCAAGTTGCAGTTGGTCAGTGTTGGACACACAAGTACCTGGGGGAAGGAGGACAGAAGAAATGACTGCAGGGAATGAATGAAAGAATCCTTTACAGAATGTGTTAGGGAAGTGAGCAGCGCTCTCTCCAGAACAGGGATAGCCAAAAAGACAAGAGCAGCAGTCTGGCAGCTTCACCCTGTGATAATGAACATTGTCTTTGGACTGAGGTAATGAGCACCTTTTCAGGAAAGCCCTTTGACCCGTCTTCCTTGCTGTTCTCTGCCTCACCTTTAAAAAAAGATCGTCCCAGCCAACACCCGGCAATAGAGATGTGGCGGAAGCCGAACTTTGCTCTTCACAAAGGAGGAAGAAAGATTTACGTGATGCAGGACTCTCCTTGCTTGGCCATAGCCTCACAAACCTGAATATCAGCAATGCAAAAAAAAGACCCAAGCACCTTGGTTCTTGTTCAGTCTTGTCTGACTCTTCACGACCTTGTGCCACCTAGCTGTCCTAAAATGATTTGTCCAGCGTCCTTGCTTTGTTGTTTAGTTGCATTTGACTCTTCCTGGCCCCAGCTGGGGTTTTCTTGGCAAAGTTACAGATGAGGGACTCAGGCAAATTGGATTAAGTGACTTGCTTAGGGTCACTCTACTCATTCATTCATTATTTGCCCTTCATTCTGGAAGAGGACCGTGACATCAGGAACTCAAGACTTGCAAGTGAATTGGATTTACGCGAGAAAGGGCTGTGCAAAGTCGCTAGCTTCACTCTCTCTGAAGTCATCTGGATGGAGTGGCAAGATATGGGTCACACGGCTCCTCAGTGTCTGTGGTCAGATTGGAAGTGAGAGAGACGTGTCTTGCTGACTGCAGGCTCGGCGCTCCATCCACCGTGCCACCGACATTGGAAAAAACCCAACTTAAATAGCCAAGTAAACCACAATAGTTAAAGTCGGCTAAAACACACACTTTTTCACAATATAAACATTGTGGACTTGGGGTCAGTAAGACTTCAGTTTAAAACTCAGCCGCTTGTACGTACAGGCTTTCAGAAGTAAGTCCTTTAACAGCTGTGAGCCTCCATTTCCTCCTCAGTAAAATGGGAATAATAATACCCTGAACACTCGGCACGTGGTAGACTTATTGACTGACTGGACTTTCCCACGAGACTGTTGGATCAGCTCCCCAGAACAGAACTCCTTTCACCCGCTACCGCTTCTCTCTATGTGTTTTCTCTCCCTATTAAGCTCTATAAGTGTGGGGACTGATGCTTTTTATATTGGCATCCCTAATGCTTAGTACAGTTTCTGGCACATAGTAAGTACCTATAAAATACTTTTATTCATTCTAATGAGATAATGTATTTAAAGTGTTTTCTAAACCTTAGCTATTATTATAATTACACAATTGTACCTAAAGTAGATTTGCATATGCTACTTCAATGGACCCATGATTTCATCATTGTATATGCCTTCTCCATAGGGACAGATTATAACCCATTCATACGTTCTCATCTTTTGTAAGGTTAATCCTTGTCTTTTTATAAATTCTCCACAGACAATCCCATCAATATGTTTCTCATTATTTTAATACATCAGAGATACTAATGTATCACTTAGATTATTTAAATGTTATCTCTCTCACTAGAAGCATTCCATCTCCCTTTGCTATCACACATGTCCTCTATCACGTCTCTCTTATGAGAATGCAACAAAAATTTAACCCCACTAGGCCAAATCTTTCCAATCCCTGTTTGTAACCGCAATTTGGGTCCTTAGAAGACAGCTGGCTACTCCTCGCCTCTGGATTTTAGGGGTAACACTGAAGACCTCAAGTTTTTTATACTATTGCTTATGAATTCTCATCCAATAGGCTCCCCAATATCAGTTTCTGTCAATTAGATTTTGTAAGAGGATATTCACTGAGAAGGCATAGCAAAGATAGAAGTTATGAAAACATCCCTCAAACTGAGAGGTGTGCTCTTCCTCTCTACAGCCTCTCAGTTCCTGGGGAGATGGCTCAAACTTAAAGTTGTTGGTATAAAATATTTCCCCCTAATGCAATATGTGTATGTGGTGTTGACCGGGGTTGGTGAGGGGGAGAAGGGGGCAAGGAAAGGGGTGATATTGTTTTATCCTGGGAGTTCTTTTCTTCCTTCAAGGAGTTCCCACTAAAATCATGGCTAGATATGGCATAGCTAATGGATGAGTCATTCTCTTGCTCAACGGGGCTAGCTCTTTGGATGGCAAGGCACCTTGACATTGAGTCAATTCACCATTGTGCTTGGTAGAACAGGTAATTTCTTAGTACTGGCCATTGCCACCATCTCTGGGACTCTGGTTATCAGTTGGTCTTTGGATAATTTTGATGGGTCTCCCAGTCTCATTGATTACTTAGGTATGTTCATCTCAGGATGTCTATTCACTTAAGAACAGAAAAGAATAAACACAAGAAACTACAGAAATGGAAGTACCATTAGTTCACAGACATATGGAGAAATAACCCATTGCCCCTCTCTCACCCAGAGGCTTACAATTGTTCTCTCCTTGCTAGCCACCAGCAAAGAGAGAGAAAGAGATTGCGAACTTGGTATGTAACCTCAGTTCTAGCTTGGCCTCTACTTAGTCACTAGTTCTGGTTCCTCTGCCAACCAGACATAGTCACTCAGGGATTCTTGCTCATTCATGGCCAGAACCTATCTCCCCAAAATCCACATGTTGGAATAAGCAACAGGCAGAGAATATTGAACATTCTCTGTATAACCATTAGAAAGGTCAAAACCATGTATGCTCTGAGGAAGAGGCCCTCACTGGGCAGTACCCTGGTAAAAATGCAACAGCAAGATATTAGATTAGCCATAAGGAAGAAACTTTCTGACTGAGAATAGTAAGATGCAAGAATCATTGGTAACCTTCTCAATGGAGCATTTCCCAAAGCATTAACAAATGGGGACTTGGTGGGGTATAGTAGAAAGAAGTCTGATGTTCCAGTCAAAGGGCTTATGTTCAAATCCTGCTCTTGAATTTGTGCAACACTGGCAAACCACTTAACTTCTTTTGGCTCCCCTTTATTCATTTACAAAACAGAGACATTAGTTTAAATGATCCCTTCCAATTCTAATCTCTTTTACATTCTATAGCTATTTGCTAAATATCACAGGTATAACTCATTCATAGTTCCTTGCAAATAAGTATTTTTTTTTTGTAGGGGAGAAACAGATCTCTGATTTTGTTGGTACAAGAGTACTATGTACCAATGTGGATAGATACCTGCTCTGCAGTATAGCCTTAGAAAGTTTTTTGGGGCACTGTATAATCAAAAATCATACACTAGTAACAATTGTTCATACTCATATGGTGCCTTAAGGTTTGAAAGGCACTTTATATGCAATATCTCATTTGATCATCAGAATAACTCTGCAAGGTAGGTGCCATAAAAACTCCATTTTTACAGATGAGGAAACTAAAGCTTAGAAAGATTAAATAATTTGCCCCAAGTCATACATTTATTTAATCTGTTAGGTGAGAGTAAAAATCCAAGTCTTTCTGACTCCATATTCAGCACTCAGTAGACAAAATGTTGTCACTAGGTCAACCACATTTACCATCCAGTGACAAGTGAGATGGAGGGATGTGGATACACTGCTCAGATCATGATGACCTTACCAGGAACCTTAAAGGGAAGTATTTTGACCCAGCAATGTTTTTCATTTTGGGGTTGTTTTTTTTTCTGGTTATCTCTGTGATGAGTGGAATTCACTTTTAATAGAAAAATGCCTTTGCTATACAGAATATCCCTTGTTGAGAGATTTCTATAACATAAGAATATAGAATCATAGTTCTGGAGCTTTAGGGGGACCTCAGAAGCCACCTTGTCCAATCCCTTCATTTTATAGATGAGAAAACTGGGGCCCAGGTGCCCTAACTGACTTGCCAAAGGTCACATTGGTAATCAGAATGAGAGGCATGACACCCATCCTCCCTGTACTTTTCCCACATGATCTCCCAATTTGTAAATGCTTTGGGAAATGCGCTGAACGGAGAAATGTATTACCATTTCAGTGTTAAACTTTTGTTCAGTTCTCAGCAGCAACAGCTGAGGTAAAATTAGTTCACTAGGAGCAGCTGCTGATCCTCTCTTCCTGATTCATCTCAACTAGGTACTGTCAGTTGTTTATTCTCACCTTCAGGACTCAGACCAATAACACTGTTATTGGTTCCTGCCACAGAGAAACCAAAGGGACAGAACCAGGGATAGGAAATTGTTTTAGCCATCCCCTGGTTGACATTAATATTACCTTTTGCTCTTGTCTTATTCCTTCTTGAAACTTTAAAAGACTTACTGTACCCCAATCACTTGCCTTGAACTTCAGACTACTGTTGTATTTCATCTTCCGTAATATGAGTGTCTTTCTGGTTATAACATCCTGCTATATACTTATCTATTCCCTGCTGATTCCTCATTTAATATGACTTCCAGTATTCACATGTGTACTACTACATGTTTGGTTACTTCATTGTAGATTAGATACAAAGAGTATTAATTGCTGTTGACCTGGAGTAAGGTCTCTAATAGATAGCATAGTGTCATGGATAGAAATTGGGCCTCAGCTTATAAATCAGTTGAGTTTAGGAGTTCTGAGATTCAGTAGGGCTAAGGATAATCAGGTGTCCACACTATATCTAGCACCTAAATGGTGAACTGGGCCAGGTTGATAACAAAGCAGGTCAAAGTTTCTCTGAGGATCACTAGTGGGATCAGACTTGTGAATGGTTGTTGGGTGAAAAGACAGGGAGGAAGAAAGGAAGAAAGGGAGAGAAAGGAACAGAGGAAGGGAGGAAGGGAGGGAGGAGGAAAGGAAATAAGGAAGGAAGGAAAGGAAATAAGGAAGGAAGGAAAGGAGGGAGGGAGGAGGGGAGGAAGAAAGGAAAGAGAAAGGCAGAGAAAGAAATACAGAGAAAGAAATTTGGCTTTAGAGTCAAGAAGTCCAGGGTCCAGGACCTGCCTCTGACTCTTACTGGCTTTGCAAACCTGGGTAAGTTATTTAACTTCTTGGTGCCCTAGATACTCTCTAAAAGACTATAAATTACTGTTGCAAATGCATGGAAATAAAGGGAATGTAAGAACTAGAAGGCTCCCCACACCCCTCAAATCATACTTCTCATTTCCCCAAAAAGTATTTTAGTAGGAGATCTCCACACTGTCCACTTAACTTTCCTACTCCTACTAATCTGGCTACTGAGTCCGCCATTCCACTGAAACTGTTCTCTCAGAGATTACTAATGATCTCTTAATTACCAAATCTATAATTTTTTCTTACTCTTCATCCTTCTCAACCTGTGCGCAACTTTTGTCACTATTGAAAAGTCATTATTACTGGATACTAGCTCCTCTCTTGGATGCTATAATTCTCCTACTGCCTGCCTAAACATTCTTTCTTAATCTTTCCCATATCAGCCATCATCCATCTCCTGCCTCCAAATAATGTTGGCCTACAAAGTTATGTCCTGGGTTTTCTTTTTCTCTTTTTTTAAAAAATATATTTTTTAAAGTTATCCAGCATTTGTTTTTTCCTCCCTCCCACTTCCCCCCATTCACTGAAAAAAAAAAATAAGGGGGAAAAAGAAATAAGGAAATAAAGAACACCTGTATCATATAAACATAGTCAACCAAAATAATTTTCACAATGGCCACATCCAAAAATGTGTGGTTTCACATTCTGCATATTAATCCATCATTTATCATGAAGGGAGAAGCATTCTTCTTCATCAGTCCTCTGAAACTGAGATTGATCATTATCTTAATTGGAATTCTTAAATCTCTTAGAATTGTCCATTTTTAATGATTTTGATGTTATAGTATAATTTGCTCTCCTTTATTCACTTTACTTTATTTCATACAAATCTTCCCTAGTGTTGCTGAAACCATCTCTTCCTATTGTACTTTTGCAGTACAATAATATTCCATTATTTTCATATTCTATAGTTTGTTGAGCCATTGCCCAGTTAATGGATTCCATATTAGTTTCCAGAGCTGCTTGCTATAAGTTTTTTTTGGGAGGTATATATAGGACATTTTCCTCCTTCTTTGGGATATAGATCTAGTAGTGGTATTGCTGGGCAAAAGAGCATGCATAGTTTTTAGTAACTTCTTTTGTGTGATTGCAAGTTGCTCTCCAGAATGATTAATCCAATTCACAGCTCTAACAGTTCATTGATGTGCCAGTTTTCCTACAGTCCCTCCAACATTTGTCATTTTCTTTTTTTGTCAACTTTGTCAATCTGATGGTTGTGAGGTGGAAACTCAGAGTTGCCTTAATTTGTATTTCTCTAATTGTTAGCAATTTGGAGCATTTTTAAAATATGGCTGTAGATAGCTTGACTATTCCATTTCAGAACTATCTATTCATATCCTTCAACCATTTATCAATTAGAAATGACTCTTAGAAGTATTATAGATGCTTTTAAGTATTTGAAGGCCTGCCATGTGGAACAGGGTTTAGACTCACTCTGCTTCTTCTCAGAAGGAACAGCTGCAAGCAGCGGCTTGAAATTACATAGACAAATTTTAGCTTGATAAAATGAAAAGCTTCCTAGCAGGTGGAGCTGTCCTAAGACAGAGGCTCCTCAGGAGGGAAGCAGTGAATTTGTCATCACTAGAAGTCTTCAAACACAGACTGGATGACAACTTGTTGGTAATTTAGAAAACAACATTCTTATTCAGGTTCAGATTATCCTAGTTGATCTCTGATGTGATTTCATACTCTGAGATATCATGATTCTTTAACTATTGGCCTGCTCTGACTTCCTGATATCTGTGCTTGTGTTTCCAACTGTTGTATTGCTCTGTTGCTGACCCATAGCAAGTTACAGACTACGTCAGTCCCAACTTTTTACTTTGATTATTAGATGTCTATACAAATTTTTGAATTGTGTTTTTTGGGTCACCCTACTAATTTAAATACTTCTAAATATTTTAATATCTGCTCATAGGTCTATTTTCCAAAGAGTTCTTTGATCTATATCCCAACTATACATATATTGACCATGTGTAAAGTTTTAGAGACATAAGAATAAAAGTAGAAAATTATTCTTAAGCTTAAGACGCCATTTTTGTATCATTATTTTCTATTTTAAACCAATGGCACTGGCTCCCTTGCTGTTACATAAACAAGACATTCCATTTCTCAACCCTTGGCATTCTCTCTGGCTGTCCCCATCCCTGAACTGCTTATCCTCCTCATCTCCGCCCCAAGATTTTCTTATCTTCCTTCAAGTCCCAACTAAAATCCCAGTTTCTGAGGAAAGTCTTCCCTAATCCTGCTTAATTCTAGTGCTTTCCTTCTGTTCATTTATCCTGTATATAGCTTGTTTGTAAATATGTGTTTATTTCTTGTCTTTACCATTAGATTGTGAACTTCTTGAGGGTAAGGCCTGTCTTTTTTCTTTCTCTGTAACTCCAGTGCTCAGCACATATACCAGGCACCTAATAAATGCTTATTTTAGACTGAGTTTGCATTTTATACATTTTTTTCTAACTACCCATTGAATTGCTGGTTTCTATGTCATTTCAGAAAACACAAAGGGTGACTTCCATGATTATAGCACACTTCAACTGCACTCTCATCTCAAAAATTTTCAATATCCATCATTCTCTGATCCAGGGCTCTTAACCTTTTTCTGTGTCATGGACCCATTTGGCAGTATGGTAAAGTCTATGGACTCCTCAGAATAATGTTTTTAAGTGCATAAAATATGTAAGATTACAAAGGAACCCAATTATATTTAAATATAGTTATCAAAATCTTAAAAATAATTCACAGAACCACTAGTTAGCACAGATTGGCTGCCTTATGGGGAACTTCAAAAGTCACAATAAAATTGCAAAAAGGGGCCATTAATCTCACTTTTTAGTCTTCTATGTTGCTGTAACTTATTGCCCTAAATATTACTCTTTTTTATTTCCACAAAACAAAGTTTTATTATAAACCTAACAGGACAATGGTCTTTACACAGTTCTTGGCATTGTTCTTTTTAAAGGTACTGGAATATTAAGATTTATTTATTGTGCTATTTCTCTTTTCTTCTATTCATCACAATATATATTTTAAAATTTGTTTCAGAATGGATATCAATGGTTTGGAAGTTGCATGGTTTATAAACAAAGGAATATTATGAATCCCATAAATTTATCTTACATTCAATCTTGGCTGTGTTGGAGTTTGGCTATTCCCAAAAGAACATATACATCTCTGATTCAATTTGGGAGTGATGACAAATGGAAGCTGTTGAGGCCAAGCCCTAGCTGGAGTTCACAACAATTGTTGAGCTCATCCATTTGATAAAATATGTTTTCCTCATTACTCATACATGGCATTGTACTTGTTAAAATGTTTAGTTGAAATAAAAGGTAAACATTATGTGTTCAGCCTTTACCTATCCAGTCCTATCTACTCAAATGTCAATTAATAAAAAAATTTCAAAAGGTTCAAATTGGAGCTTAATTCACATCGGGATTTCACATTTTAATAATAATCCAAATGATGAGAATTTTGGATTAATCACTATAATCAGTCTTTTCATGATTCACTATACTTAGTGATTTTTAATTTTCTTCCTTTACAAAAAAAGTTGAGGGTTTTTTTTTTAAAAGAAATATCCTTACATGGCTTTTTTTTCCTGTTCACAAATACACCTCACATTCACCACTATAGAATGGAATCCAGTATGTAATAGGTCCATGCTACATCAAAGTATTCATGGCAACACTTGTTACGGAGAACTAGAAACAAAGCAGGTGCCCATCAGTTTGGAAATGGTTAAACAGATTGTGGTATATGAATAAAGTGGACTACTATGAGCAGCATAAGAAATTAAGAATATAAAGAATTCAGAGAAACTTGAGAAGACTTGCATGAACAGATATAGAGCAAAATAAGCATAACCAAGAGAATCATTTACAGGACAAGAATAATATAAAGGAAGACAGTTTCCAAGATATCGTAATTCAAATCAATGAAATGACCTATTCAGAGGACCAATGAAATATATCTGCCCATCTCAGAAGAGAGGGGCTTATAGGTATGCAATGGAGTATATATTGTCAGAAAAGGTCAATGTGTTTATTTGTTTTGCTTAACTATTCTTGTTTGATACTAAAGAGGGCCCTATGTGGGGGAATGTAGTTATGGAAAAGTGATAGAAGTGGGGGGAAAAGTCAATACCAAAAGCATCAATAAAACTTTTTTAAAAGCAGGGCTTAATTACTAAGGTATCAAAGGACTTCATTATATAACAATGTCACCTCTAAAGAAGTTCCATAGCAAGGAATCTCAGAATAGCATTAGAATGGTTATGACATATACTAAGATCACACCTTCCTCTTCTTGATCCAGTGTTCAAATCTTGAAGTTATGTGCTCAACATAGTGCCTTATCTATAGCAAGGACTCAATAAAGTTTGTTGAATGAATATATAATTGCAAATTTAAGAAATCAATAGAAAGCCAAAACTTCTTTATAAAATGAAATTTTAATAGCTCTCTTGGGTCTTTTTTATTCTCTTGTATTTGGTTCTATGGTTGAAACTTTTTTTTTCTTTTCCACTAGTTTTATAGCACTACTCTTTGGTCTGGCAATGTGATATTGCATTGACATTATACACATTAAAGTCCATTGCACCAAGAGATAAGAGCAGATTCACAAATTTACAAGGATGAAAGGTGATTCTTTCTGAAGGAAATATATTTTCATCAGGCATCTGCAAATCCATCTGCTTTCAAGTAAGCTATTATTAAAGAGGCATTATGTTATAGTGGCTAGATTTGTGGAGTAGGGAAGACCTAGTTAAAAATTCTGTCTCTGACACATATTTGCAAGTCACTTAACTTTTCAGTGCCCTGGGCAACTTTCTAAGATTATGAATTACAGATGAGTTACCAATCTGTATTGTGTAGAGGGAGTTTCCATATTGAGAAAACTCCCATACAGGGAATTTCCCTGCCTACTTTGAGGAAATCAGATCCGGACCAAAAAAAAATTTAAAATTCTAAAATTCAGATTGTCCCAAGTTACTAAATTTGGGACATGAGATAATTAGATTAGAGAGCAACAATACCAATCCACTAATTCTTACAGAGGAAGAAACTGAGGCCCAAAGAAGTTAAAAATTACTTGCCCTAAATCATTCAAGTATGAGTATACTGTTCATTCTTAAAGGCCAGTCCCCCTCTGCCCCACCATCCTGTTATAATACAATACTCTTCCCCTTTCTGCCTGTCAGCCAAGGGGTTTTTTTTTTGTTCCCCATATCTAGATGTCATAATTATCAATATTTAAAAATATTTTATTTACTCCACAATGATATAGGTATCTATACTCAGGTATAGTTTCAAATATGTCTCTGGCAACAGACTTTCTAAGCAACAGTCAGGATTCCAATTCAGGTTGAGTGACTCCAGTTGCTTCAGTCTTTCCACTGCACCAATAAAACTAGGAGTCAATCATATTTATACACAAACAGCCTTGCAAACCAAGGCAATGTTGAGTTGTTAACTGTGACACAGTTAGCTGTAAAAGAAATGTTTCCTTAGATTTTTGACAAAGAAATTACTCTCCCTTAAAGACTTCCTAGTTCATACCCAGTTTGGTTGTCTTTCAGTTGTGTCTGACTCTTTGGGACCCCATTTGGAGTTTTCTTGGCAAAGATACTGCAGTGGTTTGCCATTTTCTTCTCCAGCTCATTTTACACATGAGGAACTGAAGCAAACAGGGTTAAGTGACTTGCCCAAGGTCACATAGCTAGTAAGTGTCTGAAGCCAAATTTGAAGATGAGTCTTCCTGACTCCAGATCCAGCATTCTATCCACCTAGCTACCTATGTATCTAGTACTCTTACTCTAATATGTAATTATGGCATGGAAATGACCCTGAGTTCTGCAAACCTATGGTATCAGCTCTATCAGGTTCTATCATGCTCAAAAACTCAAATACGTCTCTGGCAACAGACTTTCTAAGGACCAACTTAGCTAAGTATGGAGAGGTTCATCATCAACAGATTGGCCTCTTGGTGATAAATTCTTCACCGTTGGCAACCCATGGAGTAAAAAAAAAATTTTTTTAAATACTGATGATTATGACATCTAGATATGGAGAGCAAAAAAACCCCCTCAGCTGACAGGTAGAAAGGGGAAAGAGTATTCTATTAAAACAGGATGGTGGGACCGAGGGGCACTGGCCAATGGGAATTCTGTCCTTCAAGAATGAATAGGGTTTTGCCAACTGTAATCCCTCTCACGAAGGCTGGTTAAGCCTGTACCTGGACAGGAGTAATAAAGGGCCCTGCTCTCTTCCCTAAAAGAATACACCACCTCTAGGGAGTCTCTATTTCCAATACATTTACTATTTGGTTGGGAGAAGTTTGTTTGGTTAACTGCTGAGCTGGAAGTGGGAGTGCACATGAAAGAAACTAACTGGAGAAATGGGTCCTTCTTTCCTGGTGACAATTCAGATATTATATATGCCTCTGTGGGGAAGAGATTTAGGCCTTCCACATCTGGATCAGCATGTAGGCTGCTATTGCTTCTGTCTCTGTTGGTTCTATTCTTTACTGTTCTTAGGTGACTCTCAGTTGGTTCACAGAGCTTATAAATGTGAAAGGAAGGATAGGAATAATGGTCTTCCTGATTTCAAGTCCAATACACCAACCATTGTTCTCATGCTGCCTTTCAATGTGTTTAAAACAGGATTCATTATCTTTCCACCCAGTCCCTCTCTTCTTTTTTATTTCCCTATCACTGTTGAGAATACCAATATCCTCCCAGAACCTGAGCGTCATCCCTGACTCCTCACTCCCACCTCGCCATATATAATTAGTCGCCACAGCTTGTCTTTTCTGTCTTTGCAAGGTGTCTCACATACACCTTCTTCTCTCCTCTGACATTGTCACTACCCTGGTACAGGTCCTCATCACCTCATTCTGGGACTATTGGAATGTCCTGCTAGTTGATCTCCCGGCCTCAAGTGTCTCCCCATGCACTCCACCCTCCATTCAACTGTCAAAGTGATCTTTCTAAAGCCTTGGTCTGACCATATCACCCCACCCCAACTCAATAAACTCCAGGTGGCTTACTATCATATCTAGGATCAAATATAAAATCCTTCAGTGTTCAATAAAACACCTTCATGTTCAAAGCCCTTCACAACTTGCCGCCCTGAACTATCCCAGTCTCTACAACTTACACACTTCCTCCCTCCCCCATACATTCTTTGATCCAGTTATACTAGCCTTCCTGAAACAAGATACTCCATCTTCTTGCTCTGGACATTTTCTCTGACTGTTCCACATTCATGGAAAACTCTCCCTGTTCATCTCCAACTCTTGGCTTCCCTGGCTGCCTTCAAGTCTCAGCTAAAATCTCACCTTCTGCAGGCAGCCTTTCCTGATCCCCCACAATTCTAGTGGCTTCCCTCTGTTCAGTATTGCCCATTTAGCCTGTATATATCTTGTTTGTACATAGTTGTTCACATGTTGTCTCTGCCATTAGATCGGAAGCTTTTTGAAGGCAGCAACTGTCTTTTGCCTTTCTTTGTATCTACATCATTTAGCCTTTAGTGGAGTGCCTGATACAAGTTTAATAAATGTCTATTAACTAAATAAAAAACAGGCATTGAGCTCCTAATTATGAGATGTCAGCCACTTCCTACATGAAGATTTTCCTCATATTCCCCCCTCCCAAATCTCAGCTGCTAATACTGCAACTTGAATTATTTTTTTTTCTTTTGTATAGATTTTGATTGAATTCTATGTCTAAGTGTTGCTTCTTTCCAACAGAATGTAAACTCTTTGAGGAGAGGGACTTTTGTTTTTGGCTCTGTATCCTCAGTGCCTAGCACAATGCCTGATATGTGGTGAGCAATTAATTAACATTTGTTGAATGATTGATTGACCTACTGTGTTATACAGGAAATGAAATGCTGAATCTTTTTAACTATGCTCACAGATGGACATGGCACAAATGAGCAAAATGTACAAAATGAATGAAAAAGCATTTATTTAGTACAAAGCACTGTGATAAGTGCTGGAGATACAAACATAAAAGCAAGAGAGACCCTACTTGCTAAGGACCTCTCATTCAATTAGGAAAAGATAACACATATCAGAAGTTTAAATTGCATGTCAGATAGAAAATTCCAGCAGTCCTTATGGTACAGAAGCAAAACAGATGGCAATGAATCTTCCTTAATGCCATTTCCAGTTATAAAACTATAGCTATTTCTGCTGCTGAACCAATTGAAAGTGCCAAGGACTTTGGTGGCAAGGGAAAGGGGGAGGGCACTAGCATTTATTAATGCCAGACACTATGCTAAGCACTTTATAAGTACTATCTCATTTGAACTTTCTTTTCTGAGTCTTAAGGAACTATGGCTTCTGAGCAGACAGAGGCAATCATACCTGCAGGCTGCTGACAGTTGGCATTTCTGCATTCTACAAGGCTTGCTTCCCCTGGACAATGGCTGTGGGGACCAGGCTGAGAGCTGAGTTGACCATCTGGAGTGAGGGTGGTTCTGCTATTCCCAGGGCTCTTTGGCTTAACTGCCCATTTGTGGCATTGGATCAGTAGCTGGTGGTAGTGGTAGAGATGGAGAGTGTCCTCTCTTCTTCTTTTGATGATAGCTGTGGCAGCATAGATGGAAGTAAACACGGTGGTTGAAGGTGAGGGACTGCAATTCCCAAGACTCTGGGGTTCTGAGTCTTGGACTTTGCCCAAGGAAAGGTAGTGGTCAAGGTCATTTCAGTGGTTTGACTCACCTGGCACATGCCACCTCCTGTCCCACCTTCAGTATTGTTCGCTACTTCAACTAGACTGACTTGGCTGCCCTACTGAGGGCAGATAGTCCAAGGCTGGTTTTTGTGGTGTGGTGGGGGTGGCACTGTCAGGGATAGCACTATACTCTCCACTAGGTTGCTCCTTTCAAGGATGGCAGTGATCTAAAACTGCTATCACCTATAAGATGTAGTGACAAAGATCTTGTCACAAAATCATGGAGTATGAGAGTGGGAAAGGACCTTAGTGGCCATATGCAAAAGGAATTCCCATTATAATATACCTGAAAAGTGGGCATCCAGCCTCTGCTTGAAGACCTCCAAGGAGGAGGAACTTATCACTTTTTGAGGTAGCCTATTCCATTTCTGGACAGTTCTAATTGTTAGGAAGTTTTCTATGACGTCAAGCCTAATTTGGCCACTTTATATATAAGTTGATATGAAACAAAAGCCTTACACTTTATTTTCTCAATGAATCGACAACTTCATTTAAATGGTTTTTCTTTTTTAATAGCATATCACAGATGTGTCTTTTCATTCTATGCAATTCCATACATCTTTTCACCTCATTCTATATAACTCTATAAATCCTTCCATGACATAGGTGCAGTGGGAGAAAAAGCACTGGACTTGGAGCTAGAGAACCTAGGTTCAAATCCTGTTACTATCTCTGACTTATTGATTGATTGATTGATTGATTGATTGATTTTTGATTTTTGGAGGAGGGAATGCAGGGCAGTTGGGGTTAAGTGACTTGCCCAAGGTCACATGGCTAGTAAGTGTTAAGTGTCTGAGGACAAATTTGAACTCAGGTCCTCCTGACTCCAGGGCCGGTACTCTATTCACTGTGCCACCTAGCCATCCCTATCTCTGATTTATTTATATGATTTTGCACAAGTCACTTAACCTCTCTAGGCCTCAGTTTTCTCATCCATAAAATGAAAGAGTTGGAACACTACATACTTCCTAAGGTCTTTAACAGATCTAGATCTGTGTTCCTGTGATCCTGCTCTCACAAGAAGATGAGAAAGAAATGAGTTGAGAATTGCCTTCAATAGGCTGGGTCTCACAGTTAAATATTTAGGCAGCCCAAATATTTAAGGAGGCAGAAGCTTAAACACCTAGGCTACTGCAAGCGTTGAGTAAACTGCCCTGCAAGAAGTTACAGATGGAGACTCAGCAGGACCAAACACTACTAATGAGGTCTATAAACTATAGTCCTAATTTATGACATTATTTAAATACAAAGTGGCTTATGTGAATACATACATTATCAATATAAATAATTGTATTACAAACATGCTTGTTTTATTTATTTATGTATATATTCTTTTGTCCTTAGAAACGTTAAGAAACTATTACACATAGTCGTTTGATTTCTAACATAGAACCAACTGTTAAGGATGCCCCTCAAATTTAAGCCTCCAAAAATCCAATTCAGTATCAATCAATTTGATTTATTAAACACTGATTGTGTAAGGCATTGTGAAAGATGGTATTTTTGTACAAAAGCAAGATAGTCCATGCCAGGGGTGGGGAACTTGCATCCTCAAGGCCACATGTGGCCTTCTGGGTCCTTGGGTGGGGCCTTTTGACTGAGTCCAGGTTTTACAGAACAGATCCTTTTATTAAGGGGATTTGTTCTGTGAAATCTGGATTCAGTCTAGGGGCTGTACTTGAGGACCTAGAGGAACCATAGAGGCCTCAGGGCTGCATATTCCCACCTCTGGGACTTCATGCCCTCAAGGAAGCTTTCATTCTACTGAAAGGATATAGCATGTTCATAGATAAATAAGATTAATGGTATAGGATATAGAATTGAACCTAGAAGGCTCATCAGAAATCTTCTAGTCCAAGCTCCTTATTTTACAGAGGGAGAAAGTAAGGCTCAGAGAAGTTAAGCAACTTGTCCAACGTCCCATGGGTGGTAATTAAGGGGGTGCTGAGGTGCCTTTGTAATATTTTGGGGTGACTTTGTCTTGAATCTCATTTGTGTTCGGGCACTGGGTATGTGATATCAGCCTGTGGAAGGTCACCTTTCCCCCACC
>CM053585.1:167166043-167183024 GCA_028646515.1 Pseudochirops corinnae
GGACCTTTCAACAGGCTGGGTGCTCCTCCCTAACTCCACCTTTGTATGACTTTGTTACTATATAATCTGTACCCCCATCCCCACACTTCTCAGGAGTCCCCTTAATTTTCTCCTGCCCGCTGACAAGCGTAATAAACCCTTTTAAAACTGCCAAGACTGCTTATGCCTGGTAATTCTTTCAGACTACTAGAACCCTCAAAGGATTTCAATAGAAATCCATCCTATCTAACCCTCAACAGTAAGTTTAAGCAGCAGGATTTGAACCTACATAGTCTAACTCCAGAGCCAGCACTCTTTCCTCTCCATTACACATACAAAGTGATTTTGTTTGTGAAATACCAGCAATGGGGCAGTTCAGAAATAGTCATTTGGAGGAGGTAACACGCATATCTTCATTCCTCTCTGAGCCCCACTCCTGACTCTTCGGATTTTCTCCCCCATGCAATAGCAGCCTTCCCTCCCTGGAAGTTCACTCTGCCTCTGCGGCCCCTTCCTCTGATTGGTCGATTCCTTCCAGATCCTCCATTTTAAAGAAGGTGCACAGGCCAGACGCGTCTTCATTCCTCTTCAGGCTCCACCTCTGCTTCTCTGGACTTTCTTCACTATGCCCCAGTGGGACTGCCTTCCCTCCCCTCTCTCCCCTCCCCTTTTCAGCTTCCTTTTATGCGCAGCATGGCTTTCCCTAATTAGAGTATAAGCTCCTTGTAGGGCAGAGTCTGTCTTTCTGCTTGTGTTTGTATTTCCAGGCTTAACAAAGTACACAGCACATAGTGAAAATTTAATAAATGCTGTTGATTTGACATGACAACAGTCAAAGCTAGCATTTTCCTATCTAACTAGCCTGGAACATATTTGTGTATGTATGTATATATGTAGATATATGTATGTATATGTATATATGTGTGTATATATGTGTGTATATATGTATGTGTGTGTATGTATGTATGTATGTTCTATGTTGTCTTATCTAGGGAAGGGGTTTGAATGTGAGTTTAGCAGGAGTCTCAGCACCAGAGTGAGAAAAATCTTTATTTAGTAAGGTACCAAAAGGTGTTAGCATTAAAAGAAATGGTACTGACACCCTCGACATCCACCAAATTAGTATCAGTTGTTACATGGTGCATGATGTACCCTGGGGACATATCTAATGTGACATATTGAAGTCAGCCTAAGATCAGAGCATAGTGAGAAGGGATATGGAACCATAAAACCATTCAGTTCCCTAAGGAGGTTAATGAAGTTTTGAGACTAAGTACCAAAGAAGGAATTTGAAGAGGAAATTAAGTGCAAATTCTGCTAGTCCTTGGTTTTGTTCATCTGACTACATAATTTATGAATTTGTCCCCCATTTCTATTTTATAGATCCATAGAAATCGTCATCCAAAGCATTTTCTAGTGTTCTTTTCTTCAAAGAACGATAATCACTGTTCCCTACCAATTCAATAAATGCCCTCATCGTAGGCAGACTGACTACTACTCTGGCAGTAGCTATGCCCTTGGCCAAGTAATTAATAGAGATAGCCTGCATACTATGCAGTTTTAAAGGAAGAAAGAAAGGACCACTGGTGTTTAACCCCTCAAAAATCCCATTGATAACTTGGCTTGACATCATGGGAATGTGCCTACCCTGTTTTATGAAAGGAATCCAACTCTGGTTGTAGGCCATACTCTCTAATTTCTATAATCTACAAAAAACAAGGATGAAGATAAATATTTTCTTTAAAAATCAAACAAACTAATACCTATTTTGCATATTACCTACGGATGAATGGGAGAGTAAAACAAAGGCCAATATTCTTCTGGTGACTGGTAATGTATAGCTGCAAGTCATGAAATCCCAGTCTCTAAAGAAGTGTTATGAAGGATCACTGAAAAGACAACATGTTAAAAATTAGAAATTGTGCCCGTGGAGTCAAGTAAAGGATGTTATCAAAGAAACATGTGACCAGAAAAGATGGTGGTCCAGTAACACAATCAGAATTAGTGATAACTGATAGAAAACCTATGTTTCCCACTGGTAAATAGCCTCCCAATCTCAAGAGATCTAGGGAAAGAGTCCCAGAATGTGAGGTTAGTCTGTTTAGCAGATTCCTAGGAGCACATGGTCATGAATCATATAAAATGGGCAGGTATGAATGGCTTATCATCCATGTTGTACCCACATCAGTGAGATCACATATCCATCAAAGTATGTCTAACACCTGGCACAGAGCCTTGCACATAGTAGGTGCAAAACAAATGCTTATTGAATTGAATCAACTCATAGATATTGTTTTATAGATCAGATTATAAACTTGTGAAATAGATTAGACTAAAGCAAATTTTTCTGTCATCTGGAAGGTCTATATTATTTCTATTTTCATCTATTTCCTCCTACCTATATTCATCATTTCTTCTCCTATGTGCTCATTCATCATAATAATCAAGTCAATCCATTCCTTAGACATACTAGGTGATCTGAGCCACAGACAGATATAGTATGAGTAAGAGATCACCAGGGTTGTATTTTTTCCTCTCTGTCATGAATGGAAATGGAAGTCTTTGAAAAAATGAAATACATTCATTCTTCCCTTCAAAATAGTGTCACAGATGTGGGATAACTCATATGTACATTGAATTATATGCTTAACAAAGTGCTTTTCTAACAACCTTGTGGCAAAGGGAACAGAAGTATGGTTCCCATTTAAAAGATGAAGAAAATAATGTTCAGAGAGCTTTATGACTGGCCCAAAGTCACACAGGTTTGTCATGACTCGGATCCTAGTTCTGACCACAAGACAATATGGTATAACGGAAAAATGCAGTAGATTCCATTATACAATGGACTTTTCATAAAAACAAGCAAAAATAGTGGGTAGAAAAATATTTACCTATATTTTATACAATAATTACAGCTGGCTACATACGATGCTTAAAAAGCCAACTAAAATGGAAAGATATAATAAATAAATTAGCTGTTGGTCTACAGTGTTAGGAATTACTTAATTAGGTCTCTTCAAATTGCCTGAATGCATCAATTGTTTTGGCATTATGTAGACATAGCCCTGATGCAGATCATTGTCTTTGGAGAGACTCTCCAGATTAATCACCCTTAAAAGCCGTCCTTAAAATGAGCAGCGAAAATAATTCTTTTACTTTTTATAAAAGCAAACAAACCTTGTGATTTTCAATTCCAGCACCCTGTTGCAACAGACCATTTTCATGTTTTTGAAACATAGCGTGCTGAGTCTCATCCTCCAAGGGATTTGCTTTGAGTGTCTGAGTTGAGTATGTTTCAGAAGCATAAGAGAACCAGGCACAGGAAATAAATAGCATAGTGGTCTCCAGACATTTTGCACAATCAGATTTCATTGATATAAAGTTGTGCAAATACACAGCCAGTCTTTGGAATGATTTTTAAAAGTTTTTTTTTTTTTTTTTAACCAGGCAAGGGTAGCACACATCTGTAATCCCTGCTACTGAGGAAGGTTGAGGTTGCTGGATCACTTGATCTCAGGAATTCTAAATTGTAGTAGTCTGGGTTGAACTGATTGGGTGTCCTCAATAAGTCAGAAATCAACATGATGAGGCTGGAAGAGTGAAGAGCCAGGAAACCGCTTAAGGAAAGATAAACAACCCAGGTCATAATAAGGGCAAGTTAAAACTCCTATGCCAATCAGTAGTGAGATAGCGTCATGAGTTGCCAGTGCACTTCCAACTTGGGTGAGATAGATCCATTCTGAAAAGAAGGGAAGGGGAAGGGAGAGAGAGAGGAAAGAGAAAGGAAAAGGAAGGAATTTTTTAAAAGAATGAATTGATCAGAAACCAGTATAGTCTTTTTGAGAGTGTTCCTTGTATACTTCAGAATTTTGCTTGTGCTAGTCTCCCTAAAATAGTAGTTATAAAACTCAATAGTGCCCCAGTGTGGCATTATTGTATTATTGACACCAAAACTAGATTTTCCCAATTCTTTCTTTGTGTTTCATTTCAAATATGGTTCTTCTCTTTTAACGAAGAAAACCAAGAAAGTCAACATCAGAAGCTACAGAAATGTTCAAGGAAATGGGGGAAGGGAAGAGACACTCTGAGAGCAAGACACTCATAGTGCACATGTAGGTTATTATGCCAGATGAACCTCAATTTCTCTTTTCTAGCTTGTTTTTTTTTTTAAGTGAATATTCAGGTCACCCTGAAGGAGGTTTCTGGTTTTGTAGCCTTACACTCCTCAGCTCTTACACAGCACTTAGTTTCCTCTCCTTTAAAAATGGAGATAATTACCAGAGTACCTGCATCACAGGATTGTTGTAGGACTCAAACAAGAGAACTTTAAAATGCATGTAATTGTCAGTTATTATTATACACTTATTATATTCTACTTTATGGGCAGCTAGGTGGCACAGCGGATAGAGCACCAGGTCTAGAGATAGGAAGACTCCTCTTCCTCAGTTCAAATCTGGCCTCAAACACCATCTATGTGACCCTGTGCAAGTCATTTAACCCTCCTTGCCCCAGTTTCCTCATCTATAAAATGAGCTGGAGAAAGAAATGGCAAACCACTCTGGTATCTTTGCCAAGAAAAACCCAAATAGGGTCACAAAGAATCAGATATAACGGAAAATGACTGAATAACAACAAATAACATATTCTACTTTTATTGTTAGGGTATCACATCCCCCTCCCTAATGGATTATCAACTCCAAAGGGCAGGAAGTGTGTTTTATCCATCTTCATATCCCTCTCCTAACACCTAAGACCATAATTAGTGGATGCTTTGGCAATATTTGTTTAATTGAACAGAAGGAAGTCAATTGTATTAGAAGCCTACTGGGCTAGTTTTGACACCCAAAAATCCAGTGCAAAAGAGCACCTAGATAAAAATTACCTCTTAATTTATTCCCACAAGACACTTTACAGCTAATAAAGGGCTTTAAATCAAAAGAAAAATTACTTAGAGGCATCACCAAAAAATACACCTCTCTGGTGAAGGAAGGAAGGAAGGAAGGAAGGAAGGAAGGAAGGAAGGAAGGAAAGAAAGAAAGAAGGAAGGAAAGAAGAGTCACTTTAGGCAAAGCAATTCACTTTTCTGAATCTGACTTCCCTCTTCTATAAAATAAGAGGGCTAGATTTTAATAGATGCTTTTTGAGGTCCCTTTCAGCTCTAAAATTCTATGACTCAACACATGACTATGGATAGGACTACAACATGTCTGTATTATGTATGTATTAAATTAAGCTTTCAAGGATTTCCTCAACCTAGGTCTAATCTCTTGGAGCCCAGAGAAGTTAAAAGACTTGTCTAAGGTCACACAGGTGGTTATGAGTAAGTGGCAAACCTATGCTCTAGGACTAGGTGCTTTCACACCAAATCAAGCAGTGTTTCTGTTGTTCTGAAACTCACATAATTGGTTAATAACAAAATTGGGATTAGAACACAGGTCTGAGTGCTGACCTAAATTTCTGAGAATTTTATTTGCTTGCCTAATTATACACATTGGCTGACCTCTTTTCATCAGTTTCTCATCAAATTCATTGACCAAATGTCCTCGTCTTATTCTCTCTCTTATCCATCTTCCTGACCTCAGTCTTCCTCTGTCCATTTGCTACACAATCATATTTACCCATTCCTAACTCTACATTCCCAACCTCAATGCATCAGTTCCCCACCCCCATCCCCATTTCAGTTATTTACCCTACTTAAGGAATTTACCTCCTTCTTTCCACCCCAATCTCCTCATACTAGTGTCTGTGGGGAGGCTGGAAAGATTGTATTTTATTGTATTTACATTTCACTCAAAGGTTGTGACCTCTTCTCACTGATCATGCCTCTAAGATACCAGTTTGATTGATTGATCCATTCTTTTTCATGAGATGACCGTTGGTTGTTTCAGTGTCATGTAAATACAACCTACTCTCAGAATTCTCCCGCAAGCCAGGGTGTGGACATTTACAAGCTGTGGGCACAGAAATCAATCAATTAAAAAGCCTGTAAAATAACAGACTTCTAACACACAAGGCCCTAGAGCTTGAGCAGCCAACTTTCCTTCCCTAGCTCCCAGTTCTCCACCCCCTAACTTCAACGAGCTCCAGGGGTCATTTATTATTAGTTGTTCCAAGATTTTTTTGTTTATTTTTCTACCAAGATACATTTCTACAAGCTTTCCAAAGAACTAATGAGGTACCCAGCCAGAGCTATGAGAATCAAGCTTGGGGGGAAGAAAAGGAAGGAAGGAAAAAAACCTTTCCCTTCCTTGAAGGTGTACAAGGGTGAAGGCTGAGCTATAACTTAACCTTGCTGAAGGGAAGCTTGGCTAAAGAGATCAGTCATGTATTTCTTCCTAAGGGCTTTGAGTGAGAGACTGAACCAGTTGTCCCAAGGAGAAAAAAGTAAACTATTTCCCTCAGCAAATAGAATTCCGAAAATGCAATAACTCTTGCCTGAGAGAGCCCTTTTCCCTGCGTCCTTGCCAACCTATTCCTGGAGATGCTAAAAATTCATCTTGGCACTGGAGTGAAGTGGATGAGTTTGTTTTTTGGTTGGGTTTTTGTTTTTTAGTAAGCTCTCATCTACCCTTCTCATCTATTTTTATTAACGCGTACATGTTCCTTGATATTTTTCCCTACTTACTCCCAGTTTCCCTCCTGGGTCTCATTCTAAGTACAATATAGCTGGAAACTTGGGTTTGTTCAAGATTTCATAAGACAGCAGTTCACATTTTGCTATCTTTCTTTTCAGGTGTTTTCAATGACAAAGTTAAGGGGGAGGGGAGGAGAGAGAAGGCCAAGTCACACAAGTAGAATCTGAGCTCAGATGGGCTCCAGTTCAATTTTAAATTTAGAGCCAGGAAGTTTGAAACCAAAACAAATTGCAGAACATTCACCTATTTTAGGTAGGGAATCAGCTTTCCTATGCCAAAAATGATTCCATGATTTATGAAGAGAAATATTCTTTAACAGAGAGGTGTAATTTTGGACATTTAGTACAGAAGTACATTTGTTTTTAGGGCTTCTGAGAAGCATCAGTATAGAGGCAGGTTTCCCCCTAGCAGTGGGACACAGCAGAAAGGGTATTGGCATTAGAGTCAGAAAGCTTCAGTTCAAATCTTGCCTAACATTTATCACCTTTAAACTCTGGGCAAAATATTTCAACTCTCTGGGCATTGGTTTCTTCAGCTATAAAATAAAGGGCTGGACTAACTGGCCTCTGAGGTTCTCTCCAGAATTCTAGAGCTACGATCCGATTTTTTAGTTTATAAAATGGTATGAAATGACATTTTCCCGGGGGATACTCTGGATAGATGAGAACTGTTTACCCACTGGTTACCAATGCACAAATCTACTGCAAGAGATACCCATCCCTTTGTTTGGGTTTTTTCAACCTCTTAGGGAAGGAAGGGAATAAACATTTATTAATTGCCTACTATGCGACAGGTACTATTAATTGCCTACTGTGTGTCTATGTGCTAAGTACTTTACAAATATCTCATTTGATCCTCATAACTCTATGACATAGGTGCTATTATGATTCCCATTTTACATTTGAGGAAACTGAGGCAGACAGCAGTTAAGTAACTTGTCCAGGGTCATCCAGCTAATGGAACTCGGGTCTCCAGGCCAAGGGCTCTATGCTTTGCTCAATCTAGCTATCTCTAAAGATTGTAAATTATAAAGTTTATGCTACAATCATTGCTTATTCAAATTAATGGGCTTAAAGCTATAACGAGAAGGCAGCCTCTTCTCCTACTTAGAAAAACTACTGCCACTGTAGGTAATGGCTGAGTCATCGGAATGTTTTCTCTTCACTGTACCCCCACCCCATCATGAATAAAAAGCTTCTCCCTCAGAGCTTCAAGAAGGGGTGGGTGGGTCTTCTCTTTGGGGATATCTTGATGCCCCTAACTCATAGCCCAGAAGTTAGTAGCCATGGAAATTGAATATGTCACATAGCAGACATATGCTCTGGTCCCCAGACAGACAGTCTAGGGAGGGCTATCAGATATTGGCTAGGTCTTGACCAGCTTCTGTCATCCCTCCAAGCTGACTACCACAGGAAAATGTCAACATACTCAGTTTCACCAATTGAAAATAGAAGATCAGAGATCTTCAGGGGAAAAGTGACCAGGTGAGGTGTGCCTTAGAAGTATCCTGAGTCCCAGTGCAGACTTTCTACCAAGCTATCTCACTCAGGAATACTTTGGTGCTTGTTACCTGAAATAAAAATGAGGGTGCTTTTGATCCTAAGTTTGGATAAGGGCCAAGATATTAGCTACCGAATCTTTTTTTACTGTTCTGCTCTTTTTCTCACCACCACCGAGTTGTCAATCAGTTGACTACTGATTCCAGGAACCTGAGAGGGGCTCAGGCTAAACCTAGGTGCACTGGTTTGGCCTCTAGCTGACCTATAACTGGTAGCACAGTGGCTGGTAGATGCTTGAAATTCTGTCTTGAGAAAGTCAGTTCCTATTAGTTTAAGGCTTTGACCTCTGTTAAAATGCAGCTGCTCCTGGGAAGAAAAAGGCTTGAAACTCTTATCAGTCATCTGTATTTTCAGCATGAATGAAAAATTTGGGAAAACCAAGAAGGCTCTGATGGAGGGGGAACTAGAGGGAGAAAAGAAAAAGGGAAATGAATGGCAAATTAGGGGCAAGAAAACAAATTGCCAGCTCAATGATCTTTCCTAGGCCTGGGGTCTCTGCTGTGAGTAGTATGGGACAGTGTGAAGTCGTCTGTAGCTCAACAGAAGAAACTACAGACCCACCCTGGCTTTCTCTGTGCAAACCTGTCAGGAAGCAGATTAGAGCAGACAACCAGGTTCTTGCTCTTCCCTGTTTGCCACATGCAAGCCACAGCCTGACTCCCAAGTGGCATAGTTGCACAATAGTATCTCCAACATGTCCCAAAGTGCTCTAGGCCCAGGCTTGGGCTCCAGCAGCTGGGCTAAATCCAGTCACCTGAGAGGCAATGATAACTTGGCAACAGGACATTTTAAGCCCATGTATCATATGTCACAAACTCTAATCCAGGGAAATGGAAGTCACAGGAAGGAAAAGAAATAAAAATGATTCTCACAGCTTTCTCCAAATACCATTGGCTTAAGTACAAGCTTAGTAGGCAGGTAACCTTCTCTACAAAAACTTTCTTGTGGATCCAGCTCTTAGCAATCTCAATCATCAAACACATAATCACCCTGGACATCAGTTTTAGTGAGCAAAAGGGTCCCAGAATAAGATGGAAAGTTGCATAATGGGATGTGATTTAATCCATGATTAGATCAGTGGTGTTGTTGTTGTTTTAAGAACTATACAAATAGCACTGAAATTTTTCTCAGAAATCAAACTTTTTGAGCCATGCCAAAATATAAGGCATATAGCTTTAGGTCAGCAGTTCTCAACCTGTGGGTTGCAACCCCTTTGGGGTCGAACGACCCTTTCATAGAGGTCACAGGGATCACCTAAGACCATCGGAAAACACATATTTCTGATGGTCTTTGGAACCTCCTCTATTCGTCTCCAGGCGGGTCCGCCCACATGCAGATTTGCCCACATACGACTATTAAAGGGTTGTGGCATTAGGAAGGTTGAGAACCACTGCTTTAGGCTAATGAAATCATAAAATGTACTGATTTAGGAAGCAGAGGGGTTGGTTACAAGGAAAAAAGAGTCAAATATAAATGTAAATTAAGAAAAAATAAAGGGATACATGATAGCTTGAATTAAAGATGGAACTGGAACCTTTCTATCTTTTGGAAAAGCAATGTGGAAAGTAGATAGTTTATTTGGAAAATCAAAGGACCTGAGTTACCATGACACTGCCCTCTGCCTTCTACCTGCCCCTTCTCTGTCTCTGTCTTACCATCCAAATCATGCCCCCAAAATGTGAAATTTTCCCCCAGGATTCTGTCCTATACTCTCTTCTCTTCTCAGTACTCTTCCTTGGTAACCTCATCAGTTCCCATGGATTTTAATTATCATCTCTGTGCAGATGACTCACACATCCTTATATCCAGCCCTACTAATTCCTCTGAGCTTCAGTCAACATGACCAGTTGCCTTTCGAACATTTCAAATGGATGCTCTGGAGACATCTCAGACTCAAAGATCCAAAATTAAATTCATTTTCTTTCCCTGCAAACTCTCCCCTCTTCTAAACTTTACTATTTCTATAAAGGGCACCACTATCTTTTCAGTCTCCAAAATTTGAAACCTCAGAATTATCCTTGATTCTTACTCTCTTTCACACTATACATTCAGCCATTTGCCAAATCTTGCTATTATTACTTCTATAACAGCTCTTGCATCCAGTCCATGCAGTTATTATCTTAATTTAGGCCTCTATCTCCCCTCCCCTAGATTGTTGCAAAAGCCTCCTAGTTCTCTCTGCTTCCAAGTATCTCCACATTAATCCATCTTATACCCTACTGCCAAAGTGATTTTCCTTAAACTCGGATCTGAATGTGAGTCCTCTACTCAGTAAATCCCAGCGGCTCCCTACTGCCTCTGGGATAAAATATAAAAGCCTCTATTTAGCTTTAAAAACTCTTCACAACTCATATTTCTAGTCTTATTGGACAATATTCCCCCTCTCACATTCTGCAATGGAGCCAAAAAAGCCTTCTCTCTGTGCTTTATACCCTATTCCGTCTCCATGTACCATTGCACTGAGTTTGGGAGGAAAATAACATCATTCCAGTTTTTCACTTGATAGCTTTCTATTTTAACTAGTTATTTTGGCTAAGTAGTTTTACAAATGCTAATAGTGCCTATTTATCCTGTATATAACTTGTTTGTATATATCAGCGGTTCTCAACCTGTGGGTTATGTTCACTTTGTAACAATGAAAATACATCCTGCATATCAGATATTTACATTATGATTCATAACAGTAGCAAAATTATAGTTATGAAGTAGCAACAAAAATAATTTTATGGCTGGGGGTCACCACAACATGAGGAACTGTATTAAACTTGTAGCATGAAGTGTGCATTCATTTGTTGGGGGGAGGATAAGGAGGATAGGGCAATAAGACAGAGGAAAGATACTGTCTCGTTGGAAGCAATGACACACTGGGGCAGTCCTTATACCATTGCACCAAGTTTGGGGGGAAAGTATATCACTCCAGTCTTTTACTTGGTAGCTTTCTATTTAAACTAATTATTTTGATTAAGTAGTTTTGTAATTGCTAACAGTGCTCTCCAAACTTAACACCCCGAGAAGCCCAAATTTCTTAGCCCTAGTTGCGTTTCTATTCCTAGCAGACAGTCTTTCAGAACAGGTTCTATAATCTAGCTTTACCCTAGTACTCAGCACTTTAGGAATTGAATAAACATTTGTTGAATTATACTGAATTCATTGAAGGTCCTTTCCAGCTTTAGAATTCTGTGATTTCTAGGATTCTGTGATATGAGACAAGTCTCTTTACCTCTATGGCAGCGGTTCTCAACCTGTGGGACCCTTTCACAGGGTCACAGGGGTCGCCTAAGACCATCAGAAAACACATATTTCCGATGGTCTTAGGAACCAAGACACCTCTCCTCTATCCATCTCCAGGAGGGTCCGCCCACATGCAGATACGCCCACATACGAGTATTAAAGGGTCACGGCATTAGGAAGGTTGAGAACCACTGTTCTATGGGCTTCAGTTCCAGGCTCTTTTTCTGTAAGGATTTGGACTGGGTGATCTTTAAAGGTTGTTTCTAACTTTAAAATTCTAAATCTAATAATTAGGGTCTGGATTGTATGGCACAGGTTAAAAGTATTATATAGAAAAAGAATCTTGCACAGACAGTTATCAAATGCAAGCTTGCCACATGCATCACTTATCTAGTCTCACTTTTTCTCCCTAGGCCCTGTGTCATCATCAAATATTCTTCTCCTAAAAACTATTGCCCTTTGGATACAGAACTGGAGACATAGCATTTTCAGGAGGACACTTTTCCATATGTTTCTCAGGGGACTGGTACCAAGAAATTTGAGATTTCTCAGGTATTGTTAGAAGGGCTTTTGGTGGGCCTGGGATTTGGCTTGTCAAATTAGACTTTTGGAAAGTGTTCATTTGGCTTAGGGAAACGGAGACACAATCTGAATTAATACTGAATTAATCCAGGGACATTCAAGGTAAGCCATATCATCTGCTAGGAGTTGCAGAGGATCAGAGGCAAAGGAATCACTGTATTAACTGGAGAGCAGTGAGAAGAGTCCAACCTAGAGATCCAATTTAGAGAGATCTGCTGAGAGCTGTAGGAGAAGTGATAATGGGCACCACCTGCTGGAAGTTACCCAGAGATGCAGGAGAAATGGCTATGGTTGTACCCTAGTAGGAACTATGGAGAGCTGAAGTTTGAAGGGAGGTCCCTTCAAGTCCAGCCCAACTAGCATGTATTTATCACCTATGAGTTCAAAGAACTATTCTAAGTGCAGAAAATAGAAAAATGAAATAAAATAGTTTCTGCTTTCAAAGAGGTCTCATTCTGCTGGGCTCTGACATAAGAATCACAAGTATTACTATCTCAGTTCAACAGATGAGAAAAATGAGCCTCCAAAAGATTAATTGATTTGCCCAGAATTGTGTCATGAACAAATGTCAAAAGTAAGATTTGAACCTGGGTCTCCTTAGACTCTGACTTTATCTCTCTTTCTGCTACTGCATTATACTTCTTTTTAGCACTTTCATATCTTTTCATTTTATGGATATGAAGAAGATACAGAATCAACATCAGCTAGAAGGTGAACTTTTATGGAATGTTTTCTATGTGCAAAGTTCCATGCTTGACTTCTTATTCAGAGAAAATTAAGTTGTAATTCTTTCTCTTGTGGAACTAGTAGTGGGGAAAATACCATGCACACAAACTGTAATACAAAGTAGAAAGTAAATGTTAAATAACAAGGAAACATCTGGTGAGAGGAAACAGAGAAGGCTTCATGAAGGAGATGGTATTGAAGATAGGTAGGAATCAGATGGGGGAACTTCATGGGAAGGACAATCTAAGTTGAAGGGATATTAGGAACAAAGATATAGAGATAAGAAGAGGTAGAGGTAATCACCCATAAAGGCTGTTCAAAGAAAAGTAAATAGCACAGTTGGACTGAAACATAGGCTAGGTGAAAGGGAATAGTAAATAATATTGTTATAATTTGTCCGTCTGTATTTCAGCAATTCTGGAATTTCACCTGAAAAGTCTGTTTATGTGACCTGAAGGCCCAGACCACTCAGGATGTTGTCATGAACTCTCCGTATAAGCGCACAGTACACAAAGCTTAAACAAGTAAAAACTGTTGAAGGACAAGGAAAACAAACTGATACCTGCTGACAGGGGTCTGCTGGAGCCAGCTCAAATCAGCTCACAAAAGCTGGTAGTTAAATTTTCAGCTAAAGAAAGGCCCCTTGCCCAAGTTACCTAATGTGTTTCACCAGCTGAGCACCAGACTATCCCTGAGTTCAACAGCCTGAATCTTTAGTCCCCTGAACTGACCAAGACTTGAGAATAGTTTCCATACTTTTTAAAGAAAAATTAGCCAAATTTGCATGGGTCAAAGGGCAACAACATTGTTCTCACCACTCCATACTTTTATCCAAGTCATTGATAGGGATGGGGACTGGGCCAGTGACTTCATTGATATAGGGAACAATCCAATAATGAAATTTCCTCTACCACTTCAAATCAGTACTTTCTCTACAACTTATAGTCTTAGAAAGATCCCTAGGGAACTGAGTGGCTAAGTGATTTACCCAGGGTCACATAGCCAGTACTCCTGCTTCCAAAGCTGGCTCTCTCTACACTATGCCATACTGCCTCTAAGCAGTCATCCGTGAAAATGTTATATAGTGCAGAATCAATTACCAAATGCAGGGCTCTCCTTGAGAGATTTTCTTTCAATTTGACACCAAATCATTCTAAATCTATTTGACTGCACTCTAATCTCTCCCACATCTGGCCAACTTTTCCACAAGAATAGTATGAAACTTTGTAAAATGGTTTGCTAAAATCTAATTAAACTATCTGCAGTATGTCAGGAGAGGAAATGAAGTTAGCAGATATGATGACCTGCTTTTGATAAAGCCATACTAGTTCTTTGGTATAACCCCTTCCTTTCCTAGCTGTGTGCTAACCATGCCTTAAAGAATACATTCTATATTTTTTTGTTCAGGATTTTAAGTCAGGTTCACTGGCCTATAGTTTGCAGACTCCAATTTCTTTTCTTTTTAAAAAATTGGGACATTTTCCTTCTCTAAACCTTCTATACCTCTATTGCTCTTCAGTCTTTCAAAGATCAGTGAAAGTGGCTCAGCAATCACATTTGCTAATGTGTTCGGTAGCTTTAGGACATAGTTTAACTGGACCACATGATTTAAACTCATCAAAGATAACTGAAAGTTCTCTTATTATCTCCCTCATTATTTTGAAATTTTCTCGTCATTTTTGTTATGGCCTTGCCTGTCCGAAGTTTACTCTCCTTGGAAAAGAAAACTGAAGTAAGAGTTAAACGGTTCTTTCTTTACTCCATTTTCCACTGTCAACATCCTTTCTTTCTTATTTTCCCTAAAATTGCTCTCCTAAAATTTTTTTGTTGTTCTCCTTGACTTTCCTTAACAGTATCAAGCTTACTCTGAAGCTCCCAACACTATTCTTAAGGGATCATGTCGCACTTTGGTATTCATCTTCCATTACTTACCTGTGTGTCCATCTTAGATGTATATCCCTTCTAAACTAAAGTTGTTGGCAAGTTCTCTATGCACCTTTATCTGCCTCTTTAAACAACTACTTTTTAAAAAGCAGTTTTTACCACAATATTTTCCCGTTGTGTCTTCAGAATTTCATTCTTAAGACCTTCCCATTTTTATTGGGCTAACTTCCTTTATAGAATATTATGTCATGAGAATGTACCTTTCCCATCTCTGAACCTTTTGAAAACTGCTTTCTTAAAATCTAGGGTAATCACCAGACGGTACGTGGCTATCTGCTTTTCTTTCACAAATTCTAAGGCTGAGTAGTCAATTCCATACAGGAGTCCCATCATTTCTCTTTCAGCAACCAGCTCCTTCCTTTCAGTGAAAATTATAACCAAAATTCCTTCTTCTGGATTTAGAAGGATTTAAATTATTTAGACGAATTTAAAAATATCTATCATTAAAATAAGTCAATAAAGCATTAACTGTCCTGCTTTGGGCAAGAGAGAGCTGCAGCCAATATCAGGATAACTCAAGTGTCTCTCACTACTGTATAAAATCTCTGTGCCAAGTTTGTTATCTGTTTCCTAGACTCCTTTATTGCCTCTTCTTGACCTGGTGGTCTATAGTATACTCCAATAACAATATTATTTCTGTTTACCTCAATGTTGTCCATCATTCTTCCCAGTTCTGGTTCCTGGATTTTCTCAGCTGAGTATGTCTTCATATATCATGTTGTTCTTCTCCTCTCCTCTCCCCTTTTACCTATCTTGTACTTTAAAACAACCACCACCACCACCACAACAAAGGTATACTCTTACAGAGCCAGATTGTAATGTTGGATTTCACCCAGCAAAGTCTAAAGGATACCTGTAAGCTCTAATGTGCCTCCTTACATTACAGTGTCTGGTTCTTTTTCCTTCTTGCTCATACTTTACGTGTTTGTGTGTAATTTTGAGACTAGCTAATGAGATTCCAGTCCTTAAGAGCATATACAATATATTCTGCTGATATCAATCCATATGGAATCTAGGTGAGCTTACTACTAGAAATACATGATAGAAGACTCATATTGGAGGGACCTTGCCCCTGATTCAGAGAATGTGAACATATTCTTTCAATTTTTCCTGTCTTCTCATTACAGGATGACAAAAGTATTTTTTGATCCAGAATCATGGGTCACGCAAAAGACATAAACAGATGAAAGTTCTCTTTCCTTCTCCCTCCTTTCTAGAGAAGAGGAAAAAATGCTGTGGACTTCCAGGTAGAGAGAGAGGTAGTGTCAGCAGCAGTGGGAGGCACTACTGTAGCTCTCCTATCTCCCCACCTAAGTTACCATGTGGCCATGAACACATGGCCCCTCTTGTTTCTTCTATCTCTCTCCTGTTTCCACTTTCCTGGTCTTATACAAATGGGTATCACAGATGAATTAACCAGCTTATAAGCTTTGAAACATTGTAAGGATTTTCAGAGGTCCAGCAACAGTGCTCCATAGCAGAGTCAGCCAGTAGCTGAAGTCTAGTGAGGAGCCAGTACAACCATGAGGAGCAGCCTGTTTGACCCAGCCTAGCAATCAATCAACACAGCAGTCAAGACATTGAGTTCTACAAGCAAGGGATTGACTTATCCATTGCCTAGAATTGAAGCTGATGGGGGCTTCTCAAAGGGAGGAGAAGACTCCCAGAGGTAAAAAGTACACACACACACACACACATATAAACTGGGGGAAATATTTTATATTCATCACTTTAAGTTTAAGCCCACTTTTATCAGGGAGATAAGAGTCTTCTGGTTCCAGAGATTCTTATACCTAGATCTTACTATATATTCTCAGTAAATTTCCTTTTGTAAAAGCTAATCAATGCTAATAGGTTAATTGATATTGGGGAGATAACAACTGATTATCAGTGTTATAAAGATAATTAGAAAGACAATTAGTCAAATTGATGTTGAGGGAGATATTAATTGATGATTGATACTGTAGAGAATACACTGGTTAGAGGTCTATGAGTTACAGCACTAAAGAAGGGAACCCCAAACCCTCAGGATTACTCCTAAAATTTTGAGGGGAAGATGTAGCCAGGCAGCCTGTCAGGACACAACCTGCTAGTCAGAGTGTGGGTTGGGAGAATGAACCCAGAGCCCATATGTGCTACATAGGTTTTAATCCTATCTCCTTCCTCAGATTTTGTCTTCTGTGAATTTTTGGGTGTCTCTGTTGCTATTTCCCCTACGTTATAGCTTCTCTCTGTGATATCTAGCTTGGATATATGGGAGTGAAACTATATAGTCAGTTTTGTCCCTCCCTTTTCCTTTTCAGTTCCAACCTCAAAGGGTTGTCA
>CM053585.1:167188989-167200191 GCA_028646515.1 Pseudochirops corinnae
GTAATATGCCCCTCGCAGAAGGAAATTTTTGATAAGACCATATTCAAGAAGTAAGGAAATGATTAAGCATTACAATATTTATCTAATTACTAACCCCACTACTGAAAAGGTGCCAAAGAAATATTAATACATTGAATGGGGGAGTTAATTACTTAGTCCAGTGTTTAAGTAACATGACTCATACTTGAGAATGTGCACAAATGCCTAATGACCACTTCCTTCCCTAGTTGAGTATGTCCTTAAACTATTACCATTGGTCACCCACAGGAAGATTTTTATTTTTATTTTCTGCATAAAACTAGAAGCAGCTGAGTATAAATAAGATGTAAAAAAGCAAAGACAATAATATCCTGAGTTAGAGGGAATAGCCACATTTTCCAAGATGAAGATTCAAGTCCACACATAAATGTTCTAAAAGTTAAAACTCTAGGGTCTAGAATTCCTCCCATCAATATCTCTGTAACCCTGTCAGTTAATCACCTATTCCTAAAGAAAATTAGAATAATTTAATCTTTTAAAAAGTTAATTCACATTTTCCTTCTCTTCAACGAGAATAAATAATATTTCAGATTCTCTTAGCTGCAACTCTGGATTTAAAAAACTGAAGGTAATCTATAAAATAGAAATTACTATCTGTGACACCTCTAAAATCAGTCAAAAATATTAAAGTGGAACTTCTAATACTTTTAGGAAATTCAAGGTCATTCTGGGAAAAAAAGGAAAAAAGAAAGAAAAGAATGGAAAATACTATGAAAATTAAAAAGCAAAAATAATGTGATGCAGTATAAGAATGAAGGGTCAGGGGTACCAAGAAGAGCGCTCACTCTCTCGCTCTCTCTCTCTGTCTCTCTCACGCGCGCGCGCGCGCACACACACACACACACACACACACACACACACTACATTGAAGAGCATTATACTATTGCTATCCTACCCTTCTCTCATTTCCAGCTGTTTCCTAATAGTAAACAAATTCTATGAGTGGGTTCAGACCAGATTTTGTTTTTATGCCTGAAACTCAAGGTAGAAATAAGTTTAAGAGTACCAAAATGGTCCTGGAAACAAATTAACATCTCTGGCCTCTCCCCAATTAACATTTTCTGTACCCGAGAGTTCAAAACTGTGAGAAGAAAGTAAAGAAATGAAATTATGACTTATTACTGTGTGGCAATACAAATTATTTTAAATCAAATTTCAATGATATAATCTTCAAATACCAATTTGGGTTTGCTGGATTTTTTTTTTTAATAAAGGAAAATTTTTTTGTTCAACGTGATCAGAATATAAAAGCTAAGAGGCATATTCATCTTCGTCTTAACCGATGGCTTTACAAGAAGGTAGAAAAGTTTTTATATCCAACTGAAATTATTATTTAAATATAGTTAAATTGTTTGACATGTGTTTCAAGCATGGATCTTAGCAAAAGGCAGAAAACTGAATTGAAACATGACAAATAAATGTCTTGAGACTTTTTTTTCAAAATAAAGAATTTCTATTTTACAAATGTTCCACTAGAATATGAAAAGAAAAGGGGCAACAGCAAGATTTCCAAGGCTACTGATCTAACATGAACTGAGATAGAATTGGAACAGACCCAATCTAACCTTTTTTTCCTTCTTAAGTACATTCTAAAATTTTATTCAACTGTGAGTAAATTTGGTAATGAAATTAAACTTCCACTAATTATTTTCAAAAGTCATTTAAGGATGGAATGAAAAGATCATTACTGGCCATTACACCAATCTATAATTGATCACTCTGAGCACCTATGAGGACAAACCAGATACTGGAATACTGAGGCTTCTGCACAGACTTGTCATATCCTCTTTACACAGCAAATGGGCATAGCTGGTGCCAACATTTTGGTTGGACTATGGTAAAGTTTAGTGTTGTCATTACCTGACAAACAATAACCAACATGAAATACTGTCAAATAATGCAAAAATACCAAAACCAGATCACAAATAGTGACTGCTCTATGGAAAATGTTTATGTCTAAAATCAAATCCATACCATTGGCAACAAGAAATCTGGACCACCTCTTTAAAGGATGTAATACTTGACAATAAACTTATATATCTATGTAAAAATCTTCCTAAAACTTAAAATATGCATGTTTTATTAACAAAACTATTTCAAATATGATAAAATGCTCAAAAGTATACAGGATCTGAGTTTTGGAAATGCCTTTACAACAGTCAGTTCTTAAATGTACTTTCATTTTCTAGCTGATAGTCATAACTGATATTGTTTCCCTCATGTGGATATTAATTCTGAAGTAATATGGTGAAACAAAAGAGCTCAGGTTTTGGAATAAAAGGATCTGTATTCAAATCCCACCTCTGCTAATTTCTGTGTGATCTGCACAAGTCCTCAGTTTCAACAGCCCATAAAATGAGGAAATTAGACTTAGATGACCTTTAAAATCCTTTCCAATTCTAAATCTATGATCTCATAATTCATCTAAGAAATACTTTATAAAAGATCCAGTCATAAATTACTATCTATTTAAATATTTAATATATTTTAGTAATGTAGAGTACTATAATTTATATACCAGCATAATGATGACTACTTTAATAAAACAATCATATTTTTTCAAATGCATCTAAAATATCTGAGGAATTTAAATTTTTTATGGTAATGATTGTTTCTTGCTATTGATGCTTGTATTGGTAGGCTCTCATAAAATAGTGCTCTAAATAATGAAAATAATAGACATTTATAGAGCTTTAAAATTTACGAAGCATTTTATGTACATTTTAGCTTTAGATTATCTATTAAAGTAGGTGATGTTGTTATTCCCATTTTACTGATGAAAAAGGCAGGCCAAAAGAAGTTAAATGATTTGCCCATGGCCACACAGGCAGTGCCAGAAGTAGGATCTAAACCCAGCTCTTTCTATCCAAGGTAAAGATATTATAGGGCTGAGGTAAGTAAACTTTTTCCCATAAAGGATCTGATAATAAATATTTTAGACTTTCAGCCAAGAGGTAAAATCAAGAATATTATGCAGTAACATAAAAAGAAACAAAACAAATTTGCACAAATTTTTATCAACAAAATTAAAAATATGCCATTTTTTGTAATACAGGCCTATTAATGAGAAGAATGTTATTCTTGTTTGGGAAGAATAACATTTCACTTAATTGAGGTTCAAAGTTAATATTCCCTACCATAAAAATAGACTGCAAATGTTCATCCATTAACGCCAATGTGTAATAAGATTTTAACTATTTTATCTTTGTAAATATTTTTTCGTACAGACAGGTACTGCCAAATACTGATATCAATGCACAAGCCTGATTTTAATTGAGCATATTCATCTCTTAGAAGGCATTTATAGAATTCTACTAGAATTTTTCTTGAGATTTGCCTTTTAGCACATTATTACATTAAATATTAATCACTTCCAACTGAAGGTAAGGTGGAAGCTCTTCAACAGCACAGTTAAATGAATTTTGAAATGTGGACATTTGTTTTGCGCTTACATCAAGATTCAAAAAGTACTGCTGGAACTAGTTTGAGCTTAGAAAAGATAAGTACTGCAAATTTGTATGCAAATGGAGATATCACTTCTTGTTTTAATTTTTGGCAGCACAAGAAGTGTATAAAGCAGCTGGACATTAGTTATGATTCAAATGTTAGTTTTCATCAATTTACTACAGTATAAGTTTCCCATAAAAGTGCTGTTTTGCCTTATAATTTTAGGATGAATTCGTTAAGAAATAACATCAAGAACAGAAGAAAAGCTAATTTCCAAAGTCATTTACTAACCAGGGTTTTTCTGTTGTCCTATCTTCCAAGGAATTCTGAACAGTTTTGATATATGGGTGGGAGACAACCTCATTACAAGGCAGCATTTTGTTCTACTAAATCAAATGTTTTTCATACTCAATAAAACAATATACACAATCAGATTTTATATTCTTTTAATCTTTCAATTACTTGTAAAATGGCAGAGATGTGGTACATAATTGAATATTGTTTAGTGAAAGATTAATTGTTTTCTGCTCATATCCACATCAAAGATGTCTTTGATTTGAATACAGATGATTCTATAAAGATTTTTCGTGGGTGGAAGTAAAGACTTATGGGTTAGCTGCTGCTAATGTGCTGGGTCAGAGGACCCAGGTTCAAATCTCACCACTAATACTACCTTTTGTGACCTTGGCAAGTCACTTAATTCCCCTGGGCCTCAGTTTCTTGAGGTAGTTCAACACCCCTGGACTAAACAAAGATGTAACTTATAAATAAACCAGCACAAGCTACTCTATGAGGCATTAAACATGGAAAGGCACTTAAAACTGTTTTCTCATTACAATGATTATATTATTCATATTCTTGAGGAAAAAATAAGTACAGATCCTAATAGTGTAAGGAAAAAAATTCGAAGTCAAAAGAAAAATAACTATTGCTAATGAGACATCAGAATAGCAAATAATAAACGAAATATAAATATTATTTGAAACTATCCCAAGAAATGCTAAATACAAGCTTCACTGGTATGAAATCAACATTGAGTTTTGATGTGGCTCAGTATCAACATTTCTGAGAAAATAATATACTTAGAAAAGGTAGTTTACATACCTCAAACCCTACTACATATTATTTTTATGCCGAATATGGAGGAACAAATAAGAAGGTTAATCATTTTGTAAAACCGGTTATGTAAACAACAACTTCAATTCACAAAAAAATACCCAAAGTTTAATAAACTACCTATTACTATTTCTAGAATCATAGGCTTCAAGTATAAACCATACTCTTCACATTTAACATTTGAGATAAAAGTAAGAAGTAAACACTAGGGGCAGCTAGGTGGCACAGTGAATAGGGCACCAGCCCTGGAGTCAGGAGGACCTGAGTTCAAATTAGACCTCAGACACTTAACACATACTAGCCATGTGACCTTGGGCAAGTCACTTAACCCCAAATTGCCCTGCCTTCCCCCAGACAAAAAGCAAAAAAAAAAAAAAGAAGAAGAAGAAGAAGCACTAATATCTATGCCATGTCTTTAAACCTGACCAAAGGGTTTGACACTAACAGCAAAGCAAGATTTTAAGAAGCAATTTCCTAACACTGAATCACCTAAAAAGTTCACAATCATTCTAAGACTATTTCATACAAAATAATGTAAAACCAAATCACAACTAGTATTTCTTTATCAAATGAGCTTCTTAGCAAAAATGGTATGAAGCAGAGTTGCTTAATGCCTCCAATTTCAACCAATCCTTGATATACCACAATGCTGGAATCCACAAGATGCCTAGGAAATATCAAAGGACAAAATTTTGTTTCTTTGAAAAGCATTCTTATTTGCCTTGCCTTAACTTAAAAAAAAAACCTGCAATTCCTATATTATTCACCATGCTTTTTTAAAATGAAAAGTAAATTTTATCCTCTAACAGAGAAGCTTATTTGAAGGAAGAAACTGTTAAACTATATGTAGTATGAATATAAAGTAATAAGTGATTTGCTTCTTTCAATATATAACAGATAGCCAAATTTCCAAAGTAGTATTTTTCTTCAATGTGGTCATGGGGAGAAGGGGCAGTGCAATAGAAGGGAAGTGGGGCTAAACCCTTGTATTAACAGTACTATCACTGCTCAAAATATTTTTGGAACTCCTTTTTTGGAAACGCCTTCAAGTGCCAATTTATGAGTCACACAAGAAAAATCAGTCTCAGGTCCTGTCTTCCTGTCTCTGTCTAAAAGTGTCTAGGCATAAAACTACACTACATGGAAAAACAAACCAATTTAAGATCTGGCATTTAAATCAGTCAATCAGCTGATTTAAGTAAAAGTACCTACACTATCACTTAGGCTGATTCAAAAAGCTAGAAAACAACAGTATCCATCTTTGCTGCCCATAACCTACTCCCCCATCCATCCTTTACAATTCTTCCATAGCTATGCTATTTATAGATAAAGTTGTGTGTGTATATATATATGTTCTGAAGGAATCTGGAAAAAAAAATCTTTTCTGTAAGAAAGCAAGAAACCTAGACATGTTCAGTAGTTTTCTTTCTTTAAATATACAAACTATGCTGCAGGATTCACTTTGTCAATTTCTATTTTTGCTTAAAGAAAATATTCCTGCAATAGAGACCACCTTGTACTGAGACCAATAATAGCAAAGTATTTTAGGTGATGTGATGCTTTTGTTTGGATTAACATCTCTGTGGCAGCACAGTAACTCAAGAATTGCATTCCCTCTCCAAGACTCACTCCACTTTAATCTACTCAATGATATGCATTTGTCTACCACAGTACTTCCTACCTAAACTAATCAAGTCTCAGAACATTTGTGGGACTGGGAATAAAGGAATAGAACCCATAAAAACAAATCTAGGTCATTTGGGGGCTATAAAATATTCTCAGGAAGAAGGATCAAAAAAATTTGTGCATGAAACACAAGAAAAATAAACCTATTCCCATACTCCCAAAACTGAAGAAGCATTTTTTGATATAGACATAATTTCTCAGTTATCATTTCATAGGAGAAATATGAGAAAATATTTCCAGGACAGAAATTTTCTAATGGAATCCCTATTCACACCACATGAAACACCAAATATCTACAGAAGAGAGTTTGAGAAATGATGGTTTAGTAACTGTACTTGAGGGAAGAAACCCCTCAGAATTTAGATGGATCTATAATTTACATTATAGTTTAACTGTTTTATAACTGTATCTTTGTCTTTTATTCTAAAGTCACATTCAACAATGAAATAAAAAGGCCAGTTCACTTTAGGAGAGCTGGTCCTCAAGCACACATTGTTACTGTCAAAGCAAAGCTGGCTTTTCTTGACACATAGCAGACAATGCCAGTGAGTATGTTGGAGTATCTCAAAATGGTTCTAGGAGTAGAAATAGTCAAAGAGTATGGATAATAGGAACAACTACTGAACGAAAGACAGACTGCAGTCTCATCAAAGGAAACTGCAGGACTGCTCCAGAAACACAAAAGAGCTAGGAATAAGGCTCAGGTATTACCAGTGCCAGAGACTCTCAACCCCTTTCCATTGTGAGAGAACTAAACTGATTTACCAAGTGTTTTATGTGGGATCTCTTCAAATGGAATCATTTCAACTAGCAAAAGCTGCCTCATAATATATTTTAACTATAAAGACTAAATGAAATTATGAAACGATTGAGCATTTTTCAGATTTTTTTTTTTGTTTCAAAGTAACAAACTCCTTCGTATTTATTACTTATATAGCTCCTGTGGTTTCAGAGCGTCATGAAATATTACTGACTTAATCCATATGTAGTCAGAGATGAATATCCCTATGAACATGAGGGCCAAACATCTCACTTACTGTTCCAGGCATATGACTTTTCTCATTCTTGCCATTCTGTGGGCTGCTATTTTTCAGCTTCTTTTTCTTTTTTGCTGTTTCTTTGTGTTCCTTCTGTTTGTTTTGAACTTCAATAAGGACAGAAATAAAGCTGTTTTTCACTTCCTTTTCAAACTCTAGCTCATCTCGAAGAGCCAACTGCTGAACCAACTCTTCAGAGTAATCTTTGATGGCAGTCTCAATTTCTTCTAGTAGTTCATTTAATTCACTCACTGAGAGCCTTTTTACCCCTGTAACCAACCACAAAGTACAGCACATAAGATAAAATGATTTCCAAAGAAAACCATACTGTGCTTAATGCCAAAAAACCGAAAGTGATTACCAACAATTAAAATAACTGTTCATTTTTCTGGAGGAAAGGGGAATTTGTTTAAATTTCTCGTTGGCAATCTTCAGCAAAGGCCAGGTGGCTTGTCAGATGAGTAAGCAGAATACATATAAAAAAATTAGTTACATGTCTAAGCCAGTTTTTCCCAAGCCTGGTAGCTCAGCTAAGAAGGACAAAAAGAGAAAGAGAGAGTTGAGGAAAATACCTGTTGACAAGAAACCACAAGCAATTTAGCAGAAGCCAGTTTGAGAGGAATAAACACTAATTAACTACATGTACCCAGAAATTCTCAATTCTCCATGAGTGTTTTTTTAAGGATTGGAAGAGAAAAGAAATCACTCAGACCCCTGTATTAAAGAGGCCCAATCACGTGTTTTTTTCCTACACTTCCAACAGCCACCACATCTTCCCAATACACCATGGGCAGAGAAGAAATGACAATAAAAATGATTTACCAAACCTGAGTCAAACCAGAGTAACCAGAAGAATTCAATCATTCTAATGCATCACAGTTCATCTGTATGTTGGAGTCATTTCCAGAAACAATGATCCCACTACTCAGCATGATATTAAGATAATCCAAAGAAAATTATCCATGAAATTTTTTAGTCTTGTATTCCTCAAAATATACCTCTGTCCAGAAACCAAATAGCCAAGAAAAGAGCTAAGGTTGTCAACACTCTCTACTCCATTTGGAAGGTCAGACATACAGAAATAATTAGTTGAGCTTCTAGGTAACCAGCACCTAAATAATCTCAAGCTGCTCATACATATTTATAAGCTATTCAGAGTAATAAATTATTAAATTGTATTATGTCATTATTCTATGTACTCTAGTTCTAACCATGGTTCTAAAATATCCCAGGAGTAATGACAGGAAAGACACTTTCAAAGATAGAAGATATCATAGATCAAATTTATACAAACTATCTGAAAGGGGAAAAACTGTTCAAAGATATAAATCTAAATAAAGTTTCTTACTCTCCTCATAACTGCTTGTACTAGATCTCTTAAGTGTTTGAATTTCCTGGGAAAGCATGGAGAGACGGTCTGACTGTGTTGGGGTTTCATCATCTTCTGGATCAGGTGATTCTTGCATCATTTCTTCTATTTCTTCAATAACCTTCAAAAAAGATGTTTTATTATTTTATTAATATTCATTATTATTTTCATATGTTATTATTAAAGATGTTTAATTAAAAGATGCATTATTAACCACAAAGTAGGGGAAAATTCCTATAACATGTACTTAAAAAGTGTAATTATAGTAAACTCTCTATTATCCAACACAGTGACTGATATAGCATGTTATGGTTAATCACATATTCTGACTGTGAATACAAAATATACAGAAAACTCAAAAACGTAAGACTAAGAGCCACTTTCCAAAGGAAAACTGGTCAAAAGATGTGGAGGAAAAACAGCTCTCAAAAGAACTGTCAACTAGTAATAACTGTACGATCTTGGTAAGTCACCGAGCTCCAAGTAGTCTCAGTGCTCCAAGGAACTCTCTAAGACTACAGTTGCTGGCAGAGCAAATGTACTGGTAGCAGGAATTTCCTCACTGAGAGTTCCCTGTACCAATGAAATTACAGGTCTAATTACTTTCACCTAAATCATTAAGAAATGAAACTCAAATCAAAATAACTCTGAAGTTTCATTTCAAACTAGCAAAATTATTAAGAATGCATTTGCTTGCATTTCTATATCATCTTAAGGTTTACAAAGCACTTTATGAAGGTTATCTCACTCAAACCTCACAACTCTGTGAGGTAGTTGCTGTTATTGGCCCATTTTACAGATGAAGAAACTGAGGGTGAGAGAGTTAGTAGTAACTTGGCCAGAGTCAAACAGCTAATGTGTCTGAAGTAAGACCTGAACTAGGGTTTTCCTCTATCCACTCTGCCATCTAACTGACTCTCTTTTAATAAAGATGACAAAAGACAAAAATCGTCAAGGCTGGAGGGGCAGTGAAAATCTACATACATTAAAGAGCATTTAGATGTGGACTGGCCCAACCATTCTGAAAAGAATTTTGGAATAATTCTTTAGAAAAGTGACAAAAATATCCATACCCAGAGATCCATACCCAGAGGAAGTCAGACAGAATGATCCCATGTGTACTATAATATTCATAGCAGCACTTTTTGTGGTAACAAAAAACTAGAAACAAAACAGACACTCACGGAATGGCAAATGGATAAACAAACTGTGGTTCTTGAATGTAATGCAGTATTATTGCATCAAAGAAATGAAGATAAGAGTTATGGAATCCATTTAATAAAGCTGCCCCCAGCCCCAATATTCTAACTTCCTCATAGATCCCACTGAATAGCAAGCCCACTGCCCCTACCTAGCCACTCACCCCCCCACACACACCTCAATCTCCTAACTTCTTCATATTTGCCTCACTGCTCACTAGAACAACAGGTGTGTCCATGAACTCATATTTCTCACAGAAACAGCAGGCATGTCCATGTGATGGGATTCACTAGCCACTGCCCCCAGACCCATTCCTCATATTTCCCACAGAAACAGCAGGTATGTCTATTCACTCAACCACAACCACATCCCTCCAGTCTCAGACAGGACCACAATTCTCAGCCAATCAGAAAGCAGTACTACCACGATGCCTAAGCAGATTATGGACCTCACAACAATACAAGGGACTTTCCTTAAGTAGGCACCTGTACAGTAATAGCAAAAGCTGTCCTTTAAGTGAACTTATGACATAGAGAGACTTATTATAATAACATTATCATACATACATACCTCTCCAAGTAGACTTTTCTGTATGCATTGTGAGTAATCACATGCACAGTTCCACTGCAGCCAGGATCCCTCCCCTATTACCTAATCCTTTAACAAACCCTTCCTGCCTTCTGAACATTCATAATTTCTGATACATAATTACATTTTTATTCTATGAAAATTCATTTTGCTTTCTCTGAAGTTTCTGGTTCCTCTTGGAAATCGCCCACTTCACGAGAAGTGTCTGTCTCAATAAATGCCTATACTTGGATTAGAGGTGGTCTGAATTCTTTGAAACCCACAACACATCATGAAACCCGCAACATGAGGGATTCAGAGAAGCATGTGAACACTTAAAGGAAATGATGAAGAAACAAAGTGAGCAGAAGCAGGAAAACAATATATATACAATAATTACAACAATGTAAATAGAAAACAAACCAAAAAAGGAAACTGAATGCAGTATAATTCTGATGACTAAGTGTGGCTCCATCTCTTTGCATAAGTGGGCATCTATGGGTGTGAAACACTGTATCAGATTTGGTTTATATATTGGTTAGTTTTCCTTTACTGTTTTTTTCTTTTATTCTTTATTAAATATACTGCTCTCTGAATAAAAAAGAGGGAGACATATATAGAAATAAAAGGGACACAAAAATCAAAAATTGCTTTTTATTAAAAAGAGAATAACTATATATACTATTAATAGATTACCAGTTTTCAAAGAATTAGTATACATACACTTAACACCAAAATTAA
>CM053585.1:167209193-167227051 GCA_028646515.1 Pseudochirops corinnae
TAAGCTGTTGTGAACACTATAGTGTGATTTTCTGTGATAAGATGTAATGTTGTGAATATCATACTGTACCTCGATTTTCTGAGAAAGTTTGCCTTGATTTGTTATGGAATAAATGGAGTGTTCACTATATTGTGTAATCAGAACCTTAAAAGCTTTTCACAGTAGCATTCTTTTGGGAAGCTGCTTGTGCATGGTAATACAGAAGGTTATGGGAGGATCAGGGAAAGGGAGAAAGAGTTGAGCTGAATATATAGGAAAAAAACATATGGGTGATTTGAAAGGCTTTGGACTTGTGAAGAAGGTGAGAGACTGAGTTTGAGAAAGATAAATTTGGAGAAATTGAGGAAACTTTGAAGGAGAATGATCTCCCAGTATAGATGGTACATGTAGTTTCCATGAGAGAAGGCTGAAGGAGTGAGATTTGGTGGAATTAAGGAGTAGAGAAGGAAAAGAAGTTAGTTGCAACAGACAGATAAGAAGGAGAAGATGAGTGGAATATACTGGTGGGTTAAGCAGATTGGTAGAATTGATGAGTGGTGGGTTAGAAGGTTAGCAAGGAGAGGAGAAGCTGGATGTAGCTTTGGAGCTGCTAAGAAAAGATTGTAAATGTCTGGCTCAGCACATGTGGTATAAATACTTGCAAATAGATAAGAAATCTCAACCAGTATAGAAATTAGGTTGGATTGTGCAATGGCTTGTGCTGAGCTTGTAACATTTTACATTGCTGCCATAGCCAAATGACTGCTTTCTATGTTCCAAGTGTAGGTTAATTTGTGTTTCTAGAGAATATGAGGGGACTTGAAGAATGCTTCTTTTCATCCTAGGTTACTAGGAGCAGTGGAGTGTTCCTTAAAAATAATAGAAGTCAGGGCTAGCTCAGTGGTGCAGTGAATAGAGCACAGGACCTGGAGTCAGGAGGACTCGAGTTCAAATTTGTCCTCAGACACTTAACACAGTTACTAGCTGTGTGACCTTGGGCAAGTCACTTAATTCCAATTGCCCTGCTTTCCTCCCTCCAAAAAGACAAAAAACCAAAAACAAAAAAATAATAGAAATTGTTAGAAGAATACAAATCATTCCCCAGTTGATAAATAGTCAAAGGATATGAACAGGTAGTTTTCAGAGGAAGAAATTAAAGCTATCTGTAGTTATGTGAAAAAATGCTCTAAACCACTGTTGATTAGAGAGATGCAAGTCAAAGCTATGCTGAGGTACCACATCACACCTATCAGATTGGCAAACGTGGCAAAACAGAAAAATGATCAATGTTGGAGAGGATTTGGGAATGTTGGAACACTAATTCATTATTGGTGGAGTTGTGAGCTGATCTAACTGTTCTGGAGAGCAGTTCAGAACCATGCCCAAAGGGCTATAAAACTGTGCATAACCTTTGACCCAGCAATACCACTTCCAGGGCAGTATCCCAAAGAGATCATAAAAATGGGAAAAGGACCCACATGTACAAAAATATTTATAACAGCTCTTTTTGTGGTGGCCAAGAACTGGAAATCAAGGGGATGTCCACCAGTTGGGGAATGGCTAAGCCAGTTGTGGTATATGCATGTAATGGAATACTATTATTGTGTTATAAAAAATGATGAACAGGAGGACTTCAGAGAAAACTGGGAAGACTTATATGAATTGATGCTGAGTGAGGGGAGCAGAACCAGGAGAATATAGTAACAACCACAGTGTGTGAGGACTGATTTTGATAGACTTAGCCCTTCTCAGCAATGCAAAGACCTAAAACAATTCCAAAGAACACATGATGTAAAATACCAGTTGCATCCAGAGAAATAACTAATGGAGTCAGAATGTAAAGTGAATCAGACTATTTTCTCTTTTGTTTTATTTTTATTTCTTTCTCATGATTTTTCCCATTTGTTATAATTCTTCTATGCAACATGACTAGTGTGAAAATGTGTTTAATAGGAATGTATGTGTAGAGCTCATATCAGATTGCAAGCTGTCTTGGGGAGGGTGGGGGAGACAATTTAAAACTTATGGAAGTAATTGTTGAAAACTAAAAATAACTAATTTAATTTAAAAAAAGACAGCTGTTGTTATACCACATATGAGTGAAAATATTTAAATCAAAACTTCTCACAATGTTGAATGGTTAAAAATATGATTCTTGAGATTTAAAAAAATAATAGAAGTGGGGCTTTAGTCTTTAGAAGTAGGCTTTAGAGAGAGGAAGAATGGTGAAAGGGAGAGATACACACTTGGAGGGGAAAAAAAAAACCACCAAACCAAACTAATTTGAGGGTCTTCCCATTGAAGAAAGAGCTGAATACTCTGACAAGGAACCATTAGCTTATTCTCTAGGTAAGGACGTAGAGGAACCACATCTAGTGAGGGTCAAAGGAAAAAATGAAGAGTAATGATCACTGGTGATTTCCAGGGGCATTGAGGATTTGTTGACCTGATAGTAATAATAGTGAGGTCTGCTGTCCTACTGGGATTTGTAGACATGACATTACAAAAGCCCTCTTAATACTTATTTTTAAAATATATTTTTATTTATTTCATTAAGTAGTTACCAATTATATGTAAAAAGATATTTTAAAAAATTTTGGGTTCCATATTCTCTCCCTCCTTCCTTCTTGAGAAGACAAAAGATTTAATATAGACCATACAGGTGAAGTCATACGAAACGTATTTCCATATTAGTCATGTTGCAAAGAAAACACAGACAGAAACCTCCCAAAAATAAAGTAAAAAAAAAGGTATACTTCAATCTGCATTCAGAGTTTATCAGTTCTCTCTCTGGGGGTGGATAGCATTTTTCATTGTGGGTTCTTCAGAATTATCTTGGGTCTTTATATTGATCTGAGTAGCTAAATCTTTGATAGTTGATCATCCTTACAATATTGCCGTTACTGTGTACAATGCTCTCCTGGTTCTGCTCACTTCAGTTGGCATGAGTTCATATAGGTATTATCAGGTTTTTCTGAAAGCATCCTGCTCATCATTTCATAAAGCACAATAGTATTCCATCACAGTCATGTGCTACAACTTGTTCAGCCATTTCCCAATTGATGGGCATCCCCTCTGTTTCCAGTTCTTTGCCACTACGAGAAGCCTGTTATAAATATTTTTTGTAACATTGAGTACTTTCCCCTTTTCTCTGATCTCTTTGCAATGCAAATCTGTCTGTCTGTCTCTCTCTCTATATATATATTTTCTTTTATAACCCTTTGGGCACAATTCCAAATTGTTCTCCAGAATGGTTGAATTAGTTCACAATTCTACCAACAGTGGAATTAGTGTCCCAGTTTTTTTTACATCTCCTCCAACTTTTGTCATTTCTTTTTTTCTGTCATGTTGGCTAATTTGGTATGTGTGAAGTGTTATCTCAGAGTTGTTATTTTGCATTTCTCTAACTAGTAGCGATTAAGAACATTTTTCATGTGACTATTGACAGTTTTGATTTCTTCTGAAAACTGTTCATATCCTTTGACCATTTTTCAGCTGGGGACCGACATTTTTTTTTTTTTTTTATGAATTTGGCTGAGTTCCCTATGTATTTCAGTAATGAAATCTTTATCAGAGAAATGTGATGTAAATCCTGCCCCCCACCCCCTGGATTCCTGCCTTTCTTTCTTGGCTGCCCTGGTTTTGTTTTTGCAAAAGCTTTTTAATTTCATGTAATCAAAATTACCTACTTTGCTTGCTTCCTGTAATCTTCTCTCTATCTCTGTCATAAACTTTTTCCTTATCCATAAATTTGACACATATGATTTCCCATGCTCCCCTAATGAATTTATGATATCACCCTTTAGGTCTGAATCATTTATCCATTTTGATCTTATTTTGTTAAACAGTGTAAGATGATGGTCTATACCTAATTTCTGGCAAACTGCTTTCTAGTTTTCTGAGCAATTTTTGTCAAATAGTGAGTTCTTGCCCATAGATCTTGGATCTTTGGGTTTATCCAAAACTAGATTACTGTGGTCATTTACTACTGTGTATTGTGGTACATAATCTATTCCAGTGATCCACCACTGTTTCTTTGCTAGTACCAGATTGTTTTGATGATTACCACATTGTAATATAGTTTGAAATCTAGTAGTAGTAGGCCACCTTCCTTCACTTTTTTTTTCGTTAATTCCCTTGATATTCTTGATTTTTTTTCCTTACAAATGAATTTCGTTATTATTTTTTCTAGCTCTACAAAATAATTCTTTGGTAGAGGCAGAGGTTTATAGGAAGGGCATTCTAGGTCATTTAAATGACATGGAGCTTATAGGCAAAGTGGCATGTAAATGGAGTTACAAACAAATGTGGAAACAGCTGTACACAAAGTAGGGAGACAAAAGCAGACTCCCTTTGATAGGTAGCTGTTTGAGGGGGCCTGTTGAGGAACCTGTAATGATGAATGAAATATAGCCAGAGAATTAAAGAAGAAGAATCAGTTCTTCCATGTTTCTAATCGATATTCCAAAAAGGAAGAAGTCCAGCAGTAACATCCGGATGTTAGCTTCAGGAAATCTTGTCTTCTCATTTGTAACTGATTTGGGAAGCACTAAATAGTTGGAGCATCAGTCTTTTTTTAACAGCTCCCATCAAGAACTTGAGTCAAAGGATGTTGAGTGACTTTCATCATCTCTTTGCTTAGATTAAACAGACTGTCCCTCTCAATTGAATCCTTGTCCTGTTAGCCTAGTTATCTGACTCTCTGAGTTGAGATAACTCACAAGGACATGGGAGGTTGAATAATAGAATCATGAATATGTATATGGTAGCAGAGCTATATATGCAAAACTGAAGATCTTACAATAAAGACATCAAAAGACCTCTGAAAGAGCCAGTAGCTCAGCTGAAAGTCTAATATTTACAAAGGTCCTTGTGATAGGAAGATGCAGTTCAGGAAACAACTCTCTCCTGCTTGTCCCAGCCATCACCAGGGTATCTCTATCATTTTATATGCCACAAGAGGCAAGTTCAGGTCCCCTTTTTCCCTCAAGTAAACACTAAGTTCTTCATTTCCAATTCCCTTAACCAGGTTATTGAAAAGGAGACATATAATCCAAGACACCAAGGTGTGTGTGTGGGGGGAAGAGGAGATAGGGAAAGAGTTCAGGAGAAAGCATATGTGTATATAGACACATATATGCAAATACTCCAGAAATGGATCTTGAAAGGGCATACTGAGAATGGAAATTTTAGGGTAGGAGAATATTCCTGAGGACTGAAATAAGAAGTAAACAAGTCACAGAACAACATGAGAACTTCATGGACTCTAAAAAGAGAAGAGAGATATCATGAAACCAAGGCAATGTCAGTCTTGAGCCAGACTCACAGTTTTCTAGCTCTGACTATGGCTGGAGTTTAGAATCTGCATTGTTTTTCTAGGATTGTTTGATCTTAATATTTTTCTGCATCATGTCTTATAAAGTAATGTATAGGTTCCTTTTGAATTGATGAAGGCTGATACATTCTTTCTCATCAGTGTTCAATATATGTTGATAATATTCTACATGGGGATGTTTATGTTTTAGAAACCAAGTTGGCTCTTGTAATATCTAGAAAGATGTTCCACAGAGGATGTGGTTTCACTCTACATGGTCCTTAGTACTATAACACAGTTCTTAGTTTTGCAACATTTTCCTCCAATTGTTGTTTTGTTGTTTTTCACTTGTGTCCAACTCTTCTGGGTTCTTTTTCTTGGCAAAGATACTAGAGTGATTTGCCATCTCCTCCAGTCCGTTTTACAGATGAGGAAAATGAGTTCAACAGGGTTAAGTGACTTGCCCAGAGTTGTGACTTTCAACAAATTTTGGTTAGCCAACCATTCAACAAACTATTAAGTGCCGTGGCATGGCAGGCATTATGTTAGACACGGGATACAGAAAGTGAAACAATTCCTGCATGCAAAGAGCTCACATACTAATAGAGTAGACAACAAACATATATATGTATATAGAGATATGTATATACACACACGTATTGTTTTTTCAGAACAAATACAAATATGTGCAAAGCAATTAAAATGAGGTCAACTAGAAGGGAAAACACTAGGCTTTATATAGAAGATGGTGCTTGAGATGTGAGTTTTTTTGTTTGTTTTTTGAGATGTGTTTTAAAGAAAGAGAGAGACTGTGAGCCAAAAGAGCTAGTTTTTAATGTGGCCTCTGCTACTTACTGTGTGACCTTGGGCAAATAATTTAACCTCTCTGGGCCTTATTTTCCATATTTATAAAATGAGGGGGTTGCACGATATGATCTTTGACACCTCTTCTAGCTCTAAATGCCATGATTCTTTGATTCTAGGTTATTTCCTCGGCTGTTACATCAAGGGGCAGGAACCCAGGCCAATAACATGGAAAAATTGGTGTGTGTGTGTGGTGTGTGTGTGTGTGTGTGTGTGTGTGTGTGTGTGTGTGTGTTGGGGAGTGGGGTAGGCGAAGGGAATGATAGGGAATAGGAGGAGGGACAATGAGAGAGTTTGCCAAAATTAGGTATATATCAAAGTTCCACAGGTCAAACTTCACCGATATGTGACTTGTCTTCTTTGAAGAGGGTATCTTCTGTAGAGAAAGATGAGCTGCTGGTTCTATACATAGAACCCCTTACTATAGCCTTGTCATGATTGGAATGAGCTAGACTCATTTCTATGTACATTTTACTCTCTGGCAACCCATATGGAAGTTTTTTTTTTTTCAGAGAAGCAGCTGCAGTAGTGAAAAAGGCACCAGACTTAGTGTCAGGAGGCATAGGTGTGAGAATTTGGTTTAGTCATTTGCTTTTTCTGATCTTCAACTGTAAAACGAAGGTAAGGATATTTGTGCTGCTTACCTCACAACTGTTTTGAGAAAAAAAATGAGATATACATACTGTGCTTCGTAAACTATAAAGGCCTATTATTTTATTATTATCACTGGTGATCTGAAATATTTAAATCTGGATATTTTAATATGATCATTTTTGATATTCCAGATTATCTTCCTGATCCTGGTATCAACGACTGTTCAGAGTTGTAGGATCATAAAATCATAGCATTTCGAAGTAGGAATGGATTTTAGATATTCATTTAAACACCCTTATTTTAGAGATGATGAAAATAAGGTTTAGCAAAATTAAGCAACTTGTGGTAGGTCAAACTACTGATCACTGAAGAGCCAGTACTGGATTGAAAGTTTCTTGAGGTCAGAGACTCTTTTTCTCCTTATGATACTCTTTGTAAAGTAGGAACTGAGTAAATGAATGTGTTGATTGACTGCCCTTTTCCTTAAGAAGTAGAGGGAATAGAAGTCCTCGGCCTACCAGGAGCTAGCTTCTTCCTTTCTAGTGTGCCATTTTTCTTAATCACTTTTCCTGTGGGATTCTCACTGATGTGGCTGAGTCAAGGGCTTTAAGGCTCTACTAGAGCTCTACTCCATTCCTGATTTGATTTTAGATTAATTATGAATCAGGTTAGGTTGGCAGGAAAAAGCTTAACTTGCCCCTGAACAATATATTCCAGGAGGTCAGTTCTAGGAAGTCATACAGTCTGCTGGTCAGATTAGGCCAGTGCTGTTTCCTAGAACTTGAATGGAGGTTTTAGGGAACAGGGCTAGTAAATTTGCACTTTCTCCAAAAGCATATCTACTGCTCAAAATTCCATTTCTCTATTGAGTTGCATGCACCCCATATTTTTCAACATCTAAATGGGTAAAAAGTAGTAATTAGCTTCCCAAATAAGACCATCAACATTTGGCAAATGATTTTTGTCTTAGGGTTGTAAACTTTTACTGGAAATTAACTGTCTAATAGAGTTTTTGTAAAAAATAGGTAAACATTTTGAAAATCTATTTAAAAATATTGTTTCAATCTAAATTTCATTAACAGTTGACTAAAAAAACTGTATACTGATAAAAAATAATAATAATTTATTTAAAATGTTTCCTTGAAATAAATTTACCTGGCAGCAAAATCAGGTAAAAATATTCATGGAAATGCTTGTTTGAAGTCTGTTACTTCTGTTTTGAATTGTGAAATCAGAATCACAAAGAGAACATGTTATTTCTGAATAAGTAGTGGCATTTTTCTAACTGCTTGTCTTGTGGACACTTATGCCATCATGGTAAATTCTTACTAATAGTCTTTGAACTTCTTTCTCTGTCCTTTTCTTCCTGACCATATTTTGCTGCCTTTAGCGCTTCAGCATGGAAGGGATCTCAAATGTCATTCAGAATGGCTTCCGCCACACCTTTGGGAATTCGGGTGGAGAGAAACAGGTGCTCGGTTATCTTTATTTTCCTTCATTCTCTGCTTGTTGCATCTCTATGTAAGTCAAGATTTTGGAAGCTGTTAGTTTTACTAATCAACTAAGACTATTACTTACATGGGAAAAGTGGAAGTTTAAGCAGACTTCTATACATTTAATTCTGCAGAATTTTTCTTGAGGGAAAAATTTTTCAGATTAGAATATACATGCACACACACAGAAGCTCCGCATTTGCTGTAGAACCGTAGTCTCCATGCTTAAACTTAAATGATTAGGCACTGTTTTAAAAAATTAAGTAGAAGATGCTGTTCCCTATATATACATATATATATACATGCATACATATATATATGTACATATATACACACACACAGAACTATACATAGCATGATCTTATGTTTCATCAGAAAAAAGAGAGTCAAATGGTACTCCATTTTATTGTTCAGTTTGGCTTTTAAGGGAGTTTTCACAGACATACATACATACATATGTAGATGGATTTTTTTTTTCCTTTTATTTGTATTAAAAGAAGACAGCAGGGATTAGGTGTGTATATATATATATATATATATATATATACATACATACATATATATACACATATATATATGTATATATATATATATCTATATCATAGTATATTGAAGTAAGTTATACAACCAGCCATTCTAAATTAATTCTGATAAGTGAAGTTTAGGGACATAGATTATCCAATATCATTAATGAACTTTTTTTAAATAAGAATTCAGGTCTGCAAAAGTATGTACAATTTATTAACATTTTGAATTTCTTTTTTCTAACATAATATACCTTTAAATATAGAAGCAAATTTCCATTAACAAGAGTTATGTTTAATGTCTAATTTTTAAAAGGAAAGAAAATTTACATTTAGTTTTATTACTTGTGAAAACTAGGATTAGCCTTCAAGTTACCCCAAATATGATTCTCGATGGGATGGAAGCAGAGCCCAGGGTTTTTTTCCCCCCCTTGGCTTGCCATGTTTCCTCTATGCTATTTAAGAAAGAGTGGCAGACTGAGGTCAAAGAGGAAAGTTGCGTGTATGTGGTTCAGGGCGGGGCTGAGTCTGGAGAGGATGTTAACTTTTCACATCTCTCAGGGTGGCCCCAGTTACTCCTGAACTGATTCCACTCTAGAAATTGGGATCAAATTTGCATGAAAGATTGTTTGTACTTAAATGGGGTGTCTATGCCAAGACCCGTGGTACTCTTATAGCCAGAAAGTTTTCTGCAATGCATTGAAATAATGGGATAAAAAGATGGTGCTCTTTAGTCTTATATGGTTTTTAAACAAAGAAACACTTTCAGTTGTGTCATTAAGCATTATTGTGGTAAAGTCCCCATCAGAAAGAGGATAAGGTCTCCCTCCAGGAGATGGGATTTGAGTTCCTTGCTATTAAATAATTTCTTTCATGTCAGTCAAAGATTACAGGTGAGATAAGAGAATTCAGTGCTAGTATGCTAACACTGTAACAGATGCAATGAGGTGTAATAGAACACTGGAATTAGAAAACTGCAATGGAATCTTCCTTACTACCTGTGTGTGACCTTGGGCAAGTCACTTAACCTCTTTGGGCCTCAGTTTCCTCATCTGTAAAATGAGAGAGTTGGACTAGGGCCCCATATAGAGTTGAGACTCACAATTTCAGAAGCATTGAAGGGGTCATGAGTGGAAAAAGTTTAAGAAGTCCTGGACTAGATGATCTTGAAAATCCTTTTTAGCTCCAAATTTTTTACTTCAGTGTATGATGAATTAATTGGTCTGTCAACTTAATAAGTACCAAGTAAAAACTGAAAAAAAAAATTGAAAAATTGAAGATTTTGGGCAGAAAGGGAGAAACTGATGACTTTTTTTAGATTTTGTGGATTTAGGCTATGGCTAACAAGTGTATAATTTGTCTGAAAAATGCCTATTTACTCCTTCGTTGGTAAGCTGTTCTCACGTCTTTCTTTCTCTTTTGTGAACTTCGTATGTCTTTAACTATTTATAGAATTTAAGAAGTAATAATAACGTGTCATTAATGTTTAAAATATATTTGTATTAGCTTTTGACAGTACAGTAGTTTTGAAGTTGTCATTTTGTTCTTCAAAACAAAATGTAACTGAAATTAAAAGAGGCAGAGGCTGTATCCACACTGTGTTAATGAGGTGGTATATATTTTAGGGACTAGATTAGATGGATTAGGGACTAGTTCTGGGATTTAATTGATATAGGAAACCTTCAGTTGAGGAAACTTTACCTATGCAGGTTGGTGACTTCTCTGTAACTGGTTTATGCAGATACCAGTAAAGATTTTATTGAATATTTGCAAGAAGAATGGGACAACCTTAGCTTTAAAAGTGGATAAATTGTCTTTATATTCATGAGTGAATTTTTCAGTAATAGAAATATAAAATAAATTTGTATTTGAGGTATAATAATAGTTTTGTATGAAATAGATTTGATTTTGTTAAAAATGAAAAATAGATTAGTTTAATTTTATTTCTAATACATAACTGCACATATTGATTACTATAGCAATGTGTTAATGTTATAGAGTAACTAGATTTTGTTAACTAAATGAATTTTTTGCAATAAACGTAATAACTAAAGGAAATAATTCTTCACTTTTTACTTGGCAGTACTTGACAACCGTCATTCCTTATGAGAAAAAAAATGGACCACCTTCTGTTGAAGATCTTCAAATATTAACAAAAAGTAAGCAAAGTATATTTTAACCATTAACTTCTTTATTATTTTGACCCTTAAAATCTTTGTTTTCATTTAATGATATTTTTATGTCAGTTGGAAAAAGAATTGCTAATGGTGGTAGATTGAAGACTTCCTCCTTCTGCATCTAATTACTGAAATTGGCCAGCTGCTGAAAGCTGTTTGGAGGTCTATGGGGTCTTTGCTGCCTAGAAGAGTATACTCTATACTTATAGTTTTTGTTTATTGGGATATCTCTATAAGAGAGGGTATAGTGTATTCTACTCTAGATAGTGCTCAGAGTTTGTCCCTCTATTCTGGGTAAGAAGAGTCTCTTAGAACTCCTGGGAATGAAGACTGGTAGTTCTTTTTAAATGTGTTTTTTTTTTTTTAGTTTCAGGTTTGGAATTTGTTTATTTTATTGTTATTTCTACCATGTAAAGAGCTGCTATAAATATTTTTGTACATATAGGACCTTTTCTTTTTCTCAATTACATGTAAAAAACATTTTTTAACATTTGTTTTTTTTTTAATTTGAGTTCCAAATTCTCTCCCTCCCTTTCTCCCTTTCCCCCCCTCCTTAAGAAGGCAAGCAATTTGATATAGATTATACATGTTCAGTCAGGTACAATATATTTCCATATTATCCATGTTGCAAAAGAAAACACAGACAAAAAAAATTTAAAATAAAGTTTAAAAAAAGCTTTGACCTGCATTCAGAAACCATAGTATTTTTTCATTATAAGTCCTTTGGAATTGTCTCCAGTCGTTGTATTGCTGAGAATAGCCAAGTTATTTATAGTTGATCGTTGTACAATATTGCTGTTACTGTATATAATGTTCTCCTGGTTCTGCTCACTTCCTTTTACATCAGTTCATATAAGTCTTCCCAGGTTTTTCTGAAACCATACTACTCATCATTTCTTATAGCACAAGAGTATTCTATCATAATCATATACCATAACTTGTTTAGCCATTCCTCAACTGATGGGGTATCCCCTCAATTTCCAGTTTTTTCCCACCACAAAGAGACCTGCTATAAATATTTTTGTATATATAGATCCTTTTCTTTTTCCTTTGATCTCTTTGGGATACAGACTTATTAGTGATATTGTTGGATCAAAAGGTATGCATAGTTTTTTAGCCCTTTGGGCATAGTTCCAAATTGTTCTCCAGAATGGTTGGATCATTTCACAGTTCCACCAACAATGCATTAGTGTCCCATTTTTTCCATATCCCCTCCAGCATTTGTTGTCTTCCTTTTCTGTCATATTAGCCAGTCTAATAGGTGGGAGGTAGTTTTCAGAGCTGTCTTAATTTCCATTTCGCTAATCAATAGTGATTTAGAGTATTTTTTCCTATGACTATAGATACCTTTGATTTCTTCTTTTAAAACTTGCTTGTTCATAGCCTTTGATCATTTATCAATTGAGGAATGAGTCATATTCTTATAAGTTTGACTCAGTTCTCTATATATTTGAGCAATGAGGCCTTTATCAGAGAAACTTGCTATAAAACTTTCCCCCCAGTTTCCTGCTTTCCTTCAGATCTTGGCTACATTGATTTTATTTGTGTAAAACCTATTTAATTTAATGTAATTAAAATTATTCATTTTACATCCTATAATGTTCTCTATCTCATTTAGTCATAAATTCCTCCTTTATCTATTGATCTGACAAGTAAAATATTCCTTGCTCCCCTAATTTGCTTATGATAGAATCCTTTATTTTTAAATCATATATTTGACTTTATCTTGGTATATGGTGTGGGATGTTGTTCTATATCTGGTTTCTGCCAAACTGCTTTCCAAAACTGGAATATTTTTGTCACATAGTGAGTTCTTGCCCTAAAAACTTAGATTTTTGCATTAGCCAAATGCTAGATTACTATAGTTATTTACTACTGTGTATTGTGAACCTAATCTTTTCCACAGAAGCATTATTTTAAAGTTGTTTGGAGGACAATTTGGGAGAGTTCAGGTGAGTTTCTAACTATACTCCACCATCTTGGCTCTGCCCCTGAAGGTGGATAGTTCTTAGAGGTACTCTTTCTCTCTTGAGAATTCATTATAACTATAGCTATCTCAAAGCCTGAGTGTGTATTCCAAAGCTATTATAGAAGGAATCCTGCAATCACTGATTCAGGTTTCTTGCTGTCAGGAAAGATAATGGATATCCTCTGTAAGATATTTATTTTTCAATTAGACTCATGCATGTTGAAAGCCCGTCATGTTTAGGAATAGCTGTCTTAGGTATATTCTTGAGCTAGATAGAACTGGCATTTTTTTTCCTGTTAAAAGCTTTGTATAGGAGGGAATATGGGAAAATAAGTGAAGGCTAATGAATTGTTGGTGGAGTTATAAATTGGTCTGATGATTCTGGAGAACAACCTGGAACTATGCCCAAAGGGCTATAAAACTGCATACCTTTTGACTCAGCAATGCTGCTACTAGGTATGTATACTAAAAAGATGAAAAAAAGGGAAGAGGACCAACTGTACAAAAAATATTTATAGCTATTCTTTTTGTGGTGGCAAATTACTAGAAATTGAGGGAATGCTTAGCAATTGGGGAATGGCTGAACAAATTGTGGAATATGATTGTGATAGAATATTATTGTTCCCTAAGAAATGATGAAGGGGATGGTTTCAGAAAAAACTAGGAAGACCTATATGAACTGATTCAGAGTGAAGGGAGCAGAACCAGAAGATCATTGTATCTAGTAATAGCCATGTTGTAATGATCATCTTTGACAGACTAAGCTACTCTGATCAATACAATGATCCAGTACAATTTCTGAAAGACTCATGACAAAAAATGCTTTCCATCTCCCAAGAGAGAATTGATGAATTGAGTGCAAATTGAAATATAATTTTTTCAGTTTATTTTTCTTACTTTTTGTGACATGGATAACATGGAAATAGGTTTTGTATGATTTCACATGTATAATTGCTTGCCTTCTCAGTGGGTGAAGAGGGGCTAGAGGGAGGGAGAGAATTGGGAACTCAAAATTTTAAAAAAGAATGCTGAAAATAAATATATTTACATCTACATTGTGTGTATGTGTGTGTGTATGTATTTACAAAAGAAAAGTTATTTGAGACAAAAAAAGCTTTGCATGTTTGGAAGTTTTTGTTGGTTTCTGTCAGGTTTAATCCATAAGAAGACAGGTTATCCAAAGCAATGAATGCTGCTTCCTACTCTTGAGTTATACTTAGATATCATGAGGTTAGATGGGCCCCATCCTTATATAAAGGCCACTGAACTGCCATCACTGTATAGAAAAATGTGAGGATGATGTGTAGTCTTTATTATCTTAGTGTCTGATAAAAATTCCTGAAAATCCAGTCCCCCTTATTAAACACCTCTTATGGGTAAGATGCTATACTAGCCAAGATATAAAAACAAAATGAAAAGTAGTCTCCATCCTCATGGAACTTACATTCAATGCAGGGTGATGAGTCCTTTAAGGTCTTAGAGCACAGAGAATGTTTCATTTCTATTCTGAATCCTCACTGCTTATTATGGCACCAGACACGCAGTAACTAAAAATGCTTATTGATTGATTTATTTGTTAAGCATATGTAGTTATTAGGTACCTGAGACCTAATTTCTTTTAAAACAAATAATGCAGTGTGCAGCTCCCAGCTTTCCAAATGCTTTGGAAAGCATATACTGAGAAAATTTATATAGATTTATCATTGGAAATCTATGGCTTTGTGCAAATAACAAACTTCCCTCACCCCATCTGCATCTATTTTCCTCATAAGACCTTTAAATTTTGGAATTAGAGTAACAACCCTTAGGTTGCAAAATGTTCTTGTTTGAACAAAGACTTGTCTAACCAGTACAGTTCTGGGCTCTTACACAATGTCTTCCCCCTTCACCTCCCCACCCCCCCATGCATAGTTCAGATGGAATGGGGTTGTTCTAAACAAACTTAGGATTTATTGTGTTGCTTTTGTCTAATTGAAAATTATGTGCCTTTTTCCTTTTGTCCATATTGTAGTCCTTCATGCAATGAAGGAAGACAGTGATAAAGTTCCAAGTTTGTTAACAGACTACATTCTGAAAGGTGAGTACATATAATAGCATGTGTACACTTGGAGTTTTTTTGGCAAGTGAGATAGGACTATCTTGCCAGTAGATTTTTAAAAAAACCTACTAATTTAGAAAATTTGTCAGCTTATCCTAAATTTACTAGAGTTATGTGGTAATATGTGAGTAGCTTACGATACTAATGCTGTGGGTTACATTTTCAGATTTTATTAACCTTCTTATAGGTCCAGTCTGTGATAACTTTCATCATTGAATATTAAACAGAGATGCAAGCACAGGGGAGGAAGGAGGAAAAAAAGGGATGATAGCCCTATAGATGTTATAAGAAGTAGGCTTCAACAGTTGGTGAAGAGAGTAATCATGTCATAAAGGAATCAAAATTGCCCACCTATAAGGAGACATAAAATATAGCATAATATAGCAATAATCTCTTTGGTAGAAGAGAACTCCAAAAGGAGATACTTCAATGATTGTTGAAAGGGATTAGGAGAAATCCAGAAACAGGCTGATATTGTAGAAGTTCAGGACTGAGGAATAAAATGTTGGCAGCATGGTAACATTCAGAATAGAGAAGCCAGGGAGGATCATTTGAGAAGTTAATGAAAGGACTTTCAATGTAGCTGAAAGCTGGATTTTAAGGGGCATATGGAGAACTAATGTAATATTATATAAAACTAAAATTCCTCTTACAATTAAACTTGAAAGTATGTTGGTTATTGAAATACTTAGTCAACAGATTTGCAAAGTATATAAAATTCATGTTGTAATTTTATGCCATGATACTCTAGGAACATTCCACTTGGGGTGATAACTATTTCTTTCCTATTAACTCCATTCTTCACCAATAAAGTATCTTCCTAGGCCAGTTAAAAGATTGAACTTTTCTACTTTTCATTAGCTATCTCAAGGGGGACTTTCTTGTCCCATATTCCCTGTGTAAAGAAAGGGGAAATGTGATGAAATGGGTCAGATGGTAAATCTGACATGAGTGAATAAACTGTAAGTGACTCTAGGCAGAAATTTATGTGCCTCTAAATTCACAGGTTGATCATTAATAGATTAACATGATGAGAAAAAAATTCCTAATTCAACATGCTCGTCCTATAATGCATGTTTTTCTGATGCAGGAGTTTTTAAAATTCAGAATTTTTTTTTTATACCTGACATCTTTGTTTGCTTTTGTGTTCTGCTAGCATTGGTATGAAAGCTGGATTGTTCTGAGGTTTGTGTCTCGTTGATGTGATACAGGAATGAGAAGAGTATAAAGAACATGTCTTAATTTCTAATTAAAGTAGTACCATTCTCCTTTGAGGGTTAATGGTAGAATGAGCTTTTAAATCATTTTCTAAAATTTAACATTTCACTGAAAAGAAAGAGTTTTATGATTAGGACAGCACAGTGCCCTGGGGGGAGTAATGTTTAAAATTCCCAGATTGGGAAAATGTCGTACTATAAATTTCACCTATACTGCATGATTCTGTGAAACTACAACCTTATTCTTTGCATCCTTCCTGCTCAAGCGACTGGCTTTTACCTCTTATCCCCATATTCTCTCAATAACTGCAACTGCCTTTGATGAGGTGACTGTGCATGTACATTGGTTTTGCATTTGCTTTCTCTGAAAGGACTGGGTGGAAAAAGAAGCTACAAGCTACTTGACTACAAGCAATTGTAGTCAGGTGTAAATAAGGAGGAAAATAAAGAATACCATGAAAGTTGTACAGTGGAAGTGGGGGGTTGGTCTGAGATGATTAAGCAGTACTTTTCCACCCATTATGGAGCTTTACCCCTGCTTCACTGTTTGCCTCCATTGGGACCAGTTGGGGAGTACTTTGCCAGCTGGGAGAGGGTAAGGGAGCAGGGGAGCTCCTTTTCTTCATTGGTTTAGTGTTGGCTTGTTAACTGCTATTGATAGATGTGGCTTGTGTGGCTAAATACTCATCTAGTTTTAAAACAAAGCTGAGAAGTGAAAGAAGGTTCCAATGAGGATGTAAAGAATGCCTCAGTTAGTTGTGCAGGTGCCCTGGAGGGAGGAATAGAAGGAGCATGGGCCAGTTAAGCAGGTCTTTCCCATCCCTGCTTAATTGTTCCCACTGCCGCCTCTGCCATCCAAGAGGGCTGAAGGCAGGAAGGTTAGGAGGGATGGTTGCTGCCGTATTGTTCCTCTATGGGAATAAAAATGTTGGCAGAAATTCTGCACCCTTCTTTTACTACATAAGGGATCTTCCTTTGCTTTAAAAAATGCCTTGCAGTATATGGTTAATTTATAGTTCCTTCCCTTTGATAGTGATCAATGAGACATGGCCTTTAGGTTACTCATTTCTGGAAAAACCTAGTTAATGTGTTTTGTTGTAACTTTTTCATTGTGGGATATAGCCCTGTGAAATGTTTCACTCTGCTCTGTAGATCACAGTGTATGATACTTTAGTCATAGTAAGAATAGTACCAGTGCTTCTGTAGTCTTATGTCTACCTATTTACATATTTTCTTTTTCTTTTTCAGTTCTGTGCCCCACATAGAGGAGCAGCAGTTCACCTTCCTTGGACAACAAGCTAAATCACTGTTAGCATTATCCCAAAAGCTTGTCTATATTTACCTCCCAGCGATGGAAACTGCAGTACTCGAGCACATGATGATAAGCTTCAGTATTAATAGGCAGTGGCTCCACTCATACCTTGTTTTGAACCAAGAGCAATTTTGAATCATGAGCATTATTTTTGTTTTTGCTAATCTATTAACAATTATAAACTATCCCCTTGCCTTGAGGAAGGCAGAATAACATTACTTATGCAGGTACCTTCTAATTGACTTACATTAAGACTGGGTTTTTATTGGTTTCTGGACCTCCTGCACTGAAAAATCAAGCCTCAAGTGTTGAGAAAT
>CM053585.1:167227551-167291111 GCA_028646515.1 Pseudochirops corinnae
ACCAAGAGCAATTTTGAATCATGAGCATTATTTTTGTTTTTGCTAATCTATTAACAATTATAAACTATCCCCTTGCCTTGAGGAAGGCAGAATAACATTACTTATGCAGGTACCTTCTAATTGACTTACATTAAGACTGGGTTTTTATTGGTTTCTGGACCTCCTGCACTGAAAAATCAAGCCTCAAGTGTTGAGAAATCTAATCTGTGTTCTCCAGTGACAGCAGGAACACTTATTTTTTAAATACGAATATTAGAATATTATCTACCAGTATTGTATAGATTGAATCTTACAGAGCTTGCAGTGCTTTTAAGGAACTAAAAGCAGGCTAGGCTTTCCTTTTAGTTACTACTTGGTAAATGCGAACAGTCTTCATGCTATTGGAGATAATTGTATAGTTTGCTATTTGTTTTTAACCAGTGGTTTATTTTTACTATTTAACAGCCATTCACTTCCAATATCGCTTAATTACTTTAAAATGTTTTGTTCCATGTAATTCTATTTGAATTGTTTGGAAATGCACTTTAAGAGGAGTTCTCATCCTTTGTGGTGCTGGAGAAATGATATACTACAGTATTGTCCTTGTCTTTTCCAGTGTGGTATGTGATGGTATTTATAGTCATATTTTCTTAAGGCATTAATTCTACTCATGGGTTTATCACTAATCCAGAAAACATGTTTGCCAGTCTGATCAAGCCAATGTCATGTAATAAATGTTTAAAAAAATCAACTATCATAAAATATTTTTAAATGTCTTATTCTAAAAATTCAAACTCAGACTTCCTGATGAGGATTCCTTTGATATCTCAGTAACTTGTCTTTACTAATCCCTGTAGAATTCAGAGCTTCAACCTGAAGAATCCCTTACAGCAAAGGAAGGTTAAAGAGACCGCAGCTCCTTCCAGAGAGCTGCCATAGTAGTAGTCTTGCTCATTTCTTAGGACTGCATGGGAGTACTTACAAGGTGGAACAGATACTATAATATTTTTAAACTGTAATAACTTTTTATGTATATATGACACCATGTCATAGGTATGGGCACTTCCATGTTTATGTCTCTTATGGCACATAGCAATTCCAGATGGAGCTGATTGTGGACAGCTCATCTCACTGGATATCAGTCATTTTATACTGAATTTCATTCATTCAACAAGCATGTATTAAGTGCCTTGTACATGTCAGGCACTGTTAGGTGCTGGGGATATAAAAACCAACATAAAATAGCCCATGTTCCTAAGAAATTTTCATTCTACTGGGGGCATGAACACATGAAAGTAAACTGAGAATGTGTGTATAGATACAAAGTAATTTCGTTTGGAGGGGAGGCATTAATAGCTCCTGGTAGGAAGTAGTACTTAAGCTGAAATTTAAAGGAAGGGGTGTATTATAGACTTAGGGGACAACTTATATGATGGTGTGAGGATAGGAGATGGCAGTTACATGTATGGGGCAGAACAATTATGGCAGTTTGGAATGTCAGATGTGTGAAAGAATAACATAAAAGTAATTCTGGAAAGGTAGGGCTGGTTCTAGATTGTAAAAGTCTAAATGCTGAACTGAGGATCGGGTTGTATTTTAACTTAAAGGCAAGAGGGAGCCACTGGAGTTTCTTGAGTGGAGTGACAGGGTCCTGTTCTTTAAAAATAATTATTTGGCAATTTTCTGGAGGCTAGGTCAGAGTGGGAGGACTCTTGGCAAGAGTTCCGGTTAAAGGGAACTGAACTATGATGGTGGCCATGTCAATGAATACAAAGGAATGGATGCTAAAGACACTGTAGACCTGCAAATGAAAATCCTTGATTGATAATGAGGGGTGAGAGAGAAGTAAGAGTCAGGGACCACTTCAGAGTTGTGAACATCTGCAAATAAAAGGTCTTTGACCATAACAGTGAAGTTAGGAAGAGGGAAGGATTTATTTTAAAGATTATTGTAAGTATTTAAATATTAAAATTTTAAGTAAGTATTTGGATACATTAAATTAGAGTGTCTGTGGGCATATAGTTTGGAAATATATCCAACATGTAGCTAGTCATATGGAGCTGGAATTCAGAATTCAGGAGACAGGTCAGGAGACAGGTCACAATTGCATATATATATATATAAATTATTTGAATAGAGATAATAGTTGTGCCTATTGGAGTTGCTGAAACCACTGAGGGAGTGTAGAGAGAAAAAAGGGCCATGTATAGGAGTGGGGCAGGAGGATGAGCCAGTAAAGGCAAGTGAAAAGGAATAACTCTTTCTGATCTATATTCATGATGGTCTCTCCAACTTTAATTGGGTCAGCCTAACTTAATCAAAACTTCTCAATTCTCCTTTAAAAGAAATGCAGCTTTATACTACCTAGACCAAGAAAATAATTGAGTACAAATTCTTAGGGATGTGGGTATTTGAAGAACCAAGACTGGTGAAACAGAAGAGGGATCTGACCTTTTCTGTTTGATCTTAGAGGGCAGAAGTGGGAGCTATAGGTGGATGTTGCAAAGAGACACATTTGGGCTTGTGATAAGAAGAAATGCCTTCCTGACAGACCTGTCCATAAGTGCAATAGATTCCCTTGGGAGACAGTGGGTTCTCTCTCATTAGAAGTATTTAAGAAAATGCTACAAGACTACTTGTTGAGAAATAAAAAAAATATTCTTGCTCACACACAAATGTTTGAAGTTCCTTCCAGTTTTCAAGTTTTGATGACTCTGTGACCTTAGAACACTGTTTCTAAATGGGTGCTTTTAAATTGTTTAAAACAGTATGTTCTCTTAAGTGGGCTAAACTCCCCTATCTTATTTATCTTCATAGAAAACTCGACAAAGGTTGAATTGAAGTTTATAACATTCCAAGTTAGTGAAGCCTGAATTAGAAGTTAAAGACTTGAATTCTGTAGGTCAATAAGCATTCTTATTTTTCTACAGATGAAACGTTTGTCTGTGGTTGTTATGTTGACTCTACAAAGTGATCTGAAATGTTTCCTGTTTGCCTGTGGCATGGCCCACATGATACCATTATGGATTAGTTTTCAAAGAGACTTCATGGATACTGTAGTTCATTAAGGGGAAGTATTTCTTAGCACAAAACTTCACGTCCACTTACTTGTTCATTGTCATGAGCCTGTAGTTTCTGAGTTTGTGATTGTTAAAACATTTGGATTAGATGCTGGATGTGTCCCTACTTAGTGAGCAAGTTCTTGACCAGGTGATTCTACTGTACCGCAAAGGCAGTATCTTTCTGTAGAAACAAGTACCTCAAGGGTTGTATTTTTAGCCCAGTTTCCCTACCATGAAGGATTGTAGGGGGTCCCAGTTACACAATTTATTGGGAAAAGCCTGGGTTCCTGGAGAACAGTTTTTTCTGGGGGGGGGCATGTGGGAGGAGAGTTGGGAAGTATGTCTTTTATGCCAATAATTTCACAGTATTGACTTCATTTAAACAGAATGAGAAATAATTCTCTCCCGACTAATAAGTAATATATTCTGTTGAAAACCACAGTGCATCTTTTAGATTCAAAATGTTTATTTGCTGTTAGGAACCAAATCACAAAGAACCACCTTACAGTTTTGCTTTTTGAAGAAAAGGAAACAAACTGTAGAACTGCAGTGCACTCCAAGTGCCACATATCTATTTTATTTTTCAGGAAATCTTATTTGTATTTCTTTTTACAAGAGCACAACAGGAACCAAAAAGTAAAAGAGTAATGATACAGCACTCAGGATAAATCATATCTTTAAAAATAATAACAAAATTTACACCATGTCCTATATCCTGTTAGTATTTTCAGAATATGGCCGTGATTGTAAAACAAAAGCAAGCATTTACAAATTTTTGGATAAAGACTTTTTTTTTAATGCCAGGAATGGATTAATTATCAACAAAATTTGTAGTAATTAGGCAGATGTAAATCTGTTTCTGTAATACCGGATTTCTAGCAAATTTTGTTTTGGAAACAGAAAAAATATTGCCCCTTGATAATAAATCTTTTTTTTCTTTGATGCAAACAGCTAGAACACCTTTTTGATATTCTAAAACAAAAATGGTTACTCTTCAGATTAATAAATTAGGTCATTATAATAATAAATTAATTATTTGTTTTAAAGTTCAGCAACCTCTGTTCAAGTATTTACAACAATACTTGAAAGTTCCTTTACAAAACAGAACACATTTTCTTTTCACATTAAGCATACTGGGTATCTGTGTCTTTCACAACAAGCATTTGTAAAAGAAAAGTCAATGCACAAATGGGTAATTAATATAAAAGTGCTAAGAGCTGTTTGAAAAATTAACACTATAGTATACAGTCAGAGTTATAATTGAGGCAAACTACAACAAACTTCCAGCTTACTGTGGACAATATTCCAGTAGTTGTTTCAAACAATTGTTTGAAGAAAAAAAATCCAGGAGCTGATTAGTGCTGCATGTAAATTGCCATCAGTGTCTCTAGCCAATGAGTACATTGAAAACCAATACTAAAGGAGGAAAAAAAGTGAAAGAACACCCTTCTCCATAGCAAGAGCATTGATGACTGACTGCTAAAAATGTGTGCACATGCATACCTTCTTGTGTGCACAAACACACACTTACATGTGTGAATGTATATATATGCATATATATATATATATGCATATATATATATATATATATATATATATATATTTACACACAGGCACACACTCTCCTCACTTTCAAATTAAACTGTAGTTAGAGTGAGATCTTTTCTTTGTTTTTTAAAAGTTCATAAGTGATTAAAAGCATTGGTATGGAATGCCTATTTAATCTATCTTTGCTCTGGTTAAAATCTCATAAAAATACATTCAACAGGAAAACATAAATTGTATGTGTATAAATATATATGTATATATATATAAATATACACATGCACACAAATACTCTTGTTTTTTTTTTGAAGCTTAAGATATTTACATAAATATTCCTATAATTGCTAAAGTTTAAAGAGGCATAATTTTTTTTCTGAGCTTCAACAAAGGTGCTTGAATAATATACAATTAAAATTAAGCTGCTTCCCAGCATGGAAGTAGTTTCTATTTTGTAGAACCAGTAAATAATAAGGAAAAGTCCTAAAACAGTCTTTTTTTTCCTTAAAAAAACACAACAAAAAAAAAAACAAAAACCAACACAAAACAACCTGTTTCCTTTTAAGCTAGAGCTTCAACAAAAACTAACCTTTTTTTATACTTTGAAACTATGAACAACCAACACAACAGAACAGAACAAAGCAACAACAAACAAATGGACAAGCCCCTGGAAATGCCTGGCATTCTCTGCCCTTTCCTTCCTTTCAGACTGTCATAAGAAAAGCTCCAGTGCTCATATCAAGAAATGACTTCAGTCTCATTCATTTGCTAACTCTGCCAGTAACTGGCTGATTGGCTTGGAAGAAGACAATAAAAGCAGCACAAGGAATCTGTACGCATCCTTAATAACCCGCATCTGAGAGATCTTGCTAACCCATTGCCCTGGCTTTCTCACTGCCTACTGCACGTTCTGATTGTATAGAAGAACCTGTGGCTACAGGACACCCGGGATGGCTGTTAAAGGCTTTTGTCTCCGAGTGTTGTCATTCTGAGGTGGTTACAGCAGCTGAATTGTGAGACCTTTTTCTTGTCTTTCATTTAGGCTAGGCTTTGTTGCAACCAATGCAGCTTTAAGAACAATGAGAAAAAAAATAGTCCTCCCGATGCTCGGCCATTTGACTGGTTTTATTTTTACCGGGTTTCTCCCCAAGCCAAGCTGACCAATCTGTCTTCCCAACACAACCCTCCCACCCACTTCCCAAACTCAATGCTCCCACCCCCCTCCCCCAGTATTTCTACAGCTATATTACAAGCAAATATATCTTAGCAACTTTTGAAAACTTTGGTTCTAAGAAAACACTTGGTCAGTTATCATGAGGAAAAGTGGGAATGCTTGTTCTGGCACCTCGCTGTAGACAAAGCCCATCCCGGGAAGGTCTTAGAGCTGTACATGAAGTCACAAATCCAATACAACCCACTAAGCAAGTGCACAAATTCTAAGTTATAGCAGATTTAGTATTTTTCTTTTTTTGTTTTTTAAACCTCACCAAGGGTGTAGTTCTTCACACTGTCTGATAGAAATTATCTGCCTGAAGGTTGTTCTGTTTTTGCATGCTGTAGAAGCCACTAAATCTTGCATCTGGGTCAGCAATTCTTAGCATTCTCTGAGAACTATCCACCTGAACCATGGTTCCTTTCTTACAGTCCACATACACCAGCTGATTGTTTAGAGAAGAAGGCTAAAAAGAGAAAGAAAAACAAGAGTGTAATTAGCCCCCTAGCCACAGTCTACAATTCACAAAATTAATATCAGTCTCCAAATAAAGTAATGTAACAATACTTTGCACTAGCCAAAAGGGTGAGATTGTACAGTAATTCTGTTTGTGGTGGTATCACATTTTAAGGACAAATCCAAAGCGTGTTCAGCAGAAGAAGCCTAGGCTGGTAGAGATTTGGATAGCATGTCACATAAAGAAGTGGTGAAGGAATTTGAAGTACTTAGCTGTACCCAAAGTTACTAACAATCTCTTAATCACCAAATCTAATGGTCTCTTTTGAATCCTCATTTTCCTTATACACTGTCAATGACCCTTTTCTCCTCGATACTCATCTTCTTTCTAGGTTTTCACAACACTGCTCTTTTCCTTTTCTCTTCCTACCTATCTCACTGCTCCTCAGTTTCCTTTGTTGGATTCATCCAGGTCATGCCTGCTAACTATAGGTCTCCTTCAGGGCTCTGTCCTAGGCCCTCTTCTCTTCTTCCTCTATACTATTTCACTTAATCCCATTAGTTCCAATGGTTTCAATCATCATCTCTATAATGATGACTTGTCAAATCTACTTATCTGACCCTAACCTCTGCTGTAATTCCAGACTCATATCTCCATGTGCATACTGTGCATCTTGAAATGGATGTTCTGTAGACTTCTTAAAACTCAGCATGTTCAGAACTGAAGCCATTATCATTCCCCCTAGAATCTTCCTCCTCTTCTTAGCTTCCCTATTAACCTTATGGGCATCACTATCCTCCCAGTCTCCCATGGTTATAACTTAAATGGCATCCTTGCCTCTTCTTTCTCTCAGAAAAGAAGGACCAATATGTGAAAATAAGAAAGACCTTTCTAACAACTAGGGCCATTTGACAATAGAACAAACTGGTTCGTGAGGTAGTAAAATCCTTTTTGCTATAGGAATTGGGTTGGATTAGGTGGTTTTCAGGCTCAGGTCCAGACAATGTTGCCTCCCTTATCCCCACCTCTTCCCATTAGAAAACCTAGAGGCTACTCCTGGAACTATCCCTGATTTGTGGGCTTTGTCCTTATCTTGCCCAGATCCAGAACTTAACTTCCTGAATACTGGTGCCACCTGCCTTGTTCAGTACAAAGAAGAAATGCAACTTGTCTAATTATTGCAAATTCTCTATCTAATTTAACTAATGCAAATTAACTCATGCCATCATACACGTGTACCTCTCCTGTGCTTTTCAGCACCTCTTTATGTATTGATTCCCATATTAGTATTTAAGCTGTTTTGGGGTATGGACTGTCTTGCTTGGTAGTAATTTTATTCCTAGGACTCAGCACAGTGGCTGGTTCAACACTGGTATGGGCTGATGTAGAAGTTATTCCTGCTTTGGATGGCAAGTTGGACTAGATGATATTTTCAGCCTTTCTAGCTACCTAGAATCCAACTGTTTAGAACACCTTACTTAATGACAGGGGCAATAACCTTCTATCCTGTCCCTAGCAGATATAATCCGAACATGTTTTTGAAGGCTGAGGAGCTTAATAATGAGCTGTGCTCTCTATCAGTGTTGACAGATTCAGATTCAACCTGCATTTTGATGGTTTTTGTTCTTTTTTCTACTCCAAGTTCTCTTCCCACTATTTCAAGAGCCAGTATGGGGAAAACACTGGACTTTGAGTCACAGACTTGGGGTTTCAGGCCCACCTGTGTCATTGACTAACTGTATGACTTTGTAAGTCACTCTACTCTGAGTCTGTTTTTTCATTTGTAAAGTGGAGACTGCCTATTTCGCAATATCCCTGTGAGGCTCAAATCAGATTACTTATGTAAAGCTCTTTGTAAATTATAAAGCTATTATAAATGTGAACTATTGATATTAATTCACTTTTCCTTATCTTCTTTCTCACCATTACATTTTTACCTTTGCCATCTTCTATACTTTCCCCCTTCTATTCTAGACAATCTCATTCTTACTTGTTTTTGCTCATATCCCCCGGCCCAGGATAATCAAGTTACACTTAGTTTTCCATAATAGTTATAATCTATGTCTGTTATGAATAAGGCTATGTTCAACTGGTTATTTGGAAACTTCAAGGTAAATTGAAGAGAATGGATGTTTCAAATATCAGGGCTCATTAAGCTAGTGGAAGATGGGAATATTTTCATCAGTAACAGTATGAAATTAACAGCTATTTGATATTTATAGCCTGATAATCATTGGAATCTATTAAGCATAAAACCTGAGTTCTACTACATAATTCTCAAGTACTAAGTTATGCTTTTCTAATTTCACAAAACAATAAAATTTTTAATACTCTACCTTTGTAGGTGTTCGATACCAACAGAGGACTGGTATCCACTGTTTCTTCTGATTTAAAAATAAGAATACTACTATAAGACCCAGGACTCCCATTATTCCTGCAACCCAGGCAAAGGATGCAAGAGAAGTATCTTCACTTAGATGTGGCCCATTACCATCTCTGTACTCCACTTGAAGGTGACCCATGTCTGGAAAAAATAAAACAATAAAACACAAGTACTTATTACTATATCCTAAACCAGTTTTGGAGGGCTATCCAAGTTCTATTATAAACAAGTTTTATGGAATTATGATTTCAGTATTAAAAAGGAAACATTCAGTCCAAATCATCTATGAAAGCATATTTAGTCTTCTAAAAGGATCCATTCCACTGCTGTTTAGCTATTTTGAAGTTCTCTACTGACATAAAGACTTAAATGTGCTTCTTTGAAACTTCTATCTTACCCGTTCCTGCTCATTCCTTTTACTTATGCCCTCTAGAGCCAAAACAAAACAAGTCTAATTCCTCTTACACACAAGATCCTTTTAGGTACTTGGGATTCTGCTTTCATGCACCTTATGAGCCTATTCTTCAAACTAAACATCCTCAGTTCTTCAACTGATTGGCACAAACTCAAGGTTTCCCCACTTCAGTTACTCTCTAGTTATCAATGTCTTTTCCAAAATCTGGTGCCCAGAATTGAACACAATATTTCAGATTTGTTCTGATAGACAGATTCCAGTGGGATTCTCATGTCCTTATTCCTGAAAGCTATTCCTTTTTAAATGTAGCCCAAGCTTTTTTTGGTTGCCATATCACTAGATTCATTAAACTAATAGCCAGTAAAAGCTCAGATTTTTTTTTCAGATAAATGGCCACATGACAATACCTCCCCTGATGTTGACTTGTGAATTATTTTTCTTGAACTGAACTAAGACTGTTATTACTTTTAACTTAATCTTAATTAATTTTCCTAGTTTGTCAAGATCTTTTCAGATCCTCACATTGTCATCTAGTACGTTATCTCTTCATCCCAGTTTTATTTGCAGATTTCAGAAGGATTCTGCCTGTGCCTTTATTGAAGACAAATCAAAATGTCAAAAAGCAAAAGGTTGAACGCAGGTCCTTTATGGCCTCTTTCCAATTCGCATGGATCCATTACAGTGTGATTAGGTAACAACTTCCATATCCACTTGTACAATTTCCTAGTCTATATCAGTCTGTCTTTTCTACAAGAAAAGCATGAAATACTTTCATCAAAAAAAACTCCTGAAGTCTAGGTAAACTGCTTTTGCAGCATTTCCCCTTTCTACGCTAATAAACCTGTCAAAAAAGGAAATAAAATTACTTTATCACAATATGATCTTGATGAAGCCAATATGGTTCTTTGTAATCACCTCTTTTCCTAGTTGTTCATTAACCATTTCTTTCTTTCATCTTGCAGTACAGAATGTTCTGAGGAACTGAAGTCAAACTCACTGGCCTATAGTTTATAGACCATGTCCCTTCCCTCTTTTGGAAACCAGGATATTCTCCTCTTTTTTTTTTTCCTCAAACTTGTAGTACTCTCCTGTTCCCCATGATCTTTCATATGTTACTGACAGTGGTTCAGCAATCACATCTGTCAATTCTTTCAGGCTCTGAAGATGTAGTTCATCTGGGCTGTCTATCAAAGTCAAATAAGTATCCTCATACGACTTCTTTACTTATCTTGAGTATCAACTCCCTATTACATATTTTTGTTCTGTGCTCTCCAGTCCAAAAGACAGTTTCCTTGGCAGAGAAAACAAAATCATAAGAAAGAGTTAAGCGACTTTGTCTTCCGTCCAACTGTCAGGTTCTCATAATTTTATCCACCCGCAGCAGAGGTCCTATCTCTTCTTTAATCCTTCTCTTTTCCTCAATATAGTTTAATAAAACTAAAACACTTTTTGTTGTCTTTGACTTTCTTTACCAGGCTCTTGGTTCATTCAGAGTTTTGGCTGTCCTGACACTGTTCTTATAGGATCATGCCACTATTTATATTCATCCTATTATCAGCCCCTGCAATATATTTTCTGTACAAATCATTTTTAAAAAACATGTTAGATAATTGAAGTCTCCTATCACCATCAATCAACAAGCATTTATTAAGCATGTGATAGGCCTTTCTCCTCCCACTTCCCCCATCCACTTTTTGTCTTTTGATTTGTGTGTAAATTGGATTTAAGTGAGGCAGAGTTACATGAAGTTGTCAGCCTCAGCTCTCTCCTCCAGAGTCATCATAGTCTAGTGGCAGGACAGAATCAAGACAACTGGTGATGGCTCAAGATGCAGTGGATGACCTTGGTATCTAACCAAGCTCTAAGCGCTCCATAGCACCTGCTTCAGCTGCCTTCATGGCTATTGGAACAAACTGTTCTCATCTGCCCATTCCACCAGGGGAAGTCTTAACATACTTGGGGTAAACACCTGCCTCATTCACCAATGGGTTTGAGATCCCACGATTACCTTCAACCTGGTTTAGCTCTTCTGCCAAAATGGTTTGCAGGGGTATGGCCACTGTGCATGCTACAGCTTCTTGGAGCCACAGGTGAGAGGTGATAAAAATCATGGTGTCCTAACCCTCAGGTAGCTAATATTCTATGGATGTTTTTGTTTAAATAATAAATGCAAGTTCAGTTTGGGGAGGAAAAATGCTAGTAATAGGGACCAGGGGAAGGTTTATGTAGAAGGCTGTGCTTGATCTGAATACTGAAGGGAAACCAAGGACTCTTAAGAGGTGGAGATAAGGAGGGAGGGTTTTCTAAGCATGGGATATAGCCATATCTGTGTGAGGCATAGCAAGAAGTTGGTCAATACTATATTATGCCTCTACCTCCCAAAGTCCTCATCTATCTACTCTCTCTGTTCAGATGATCTATATAGTATGCACTGATGAGTAAATTGCTTGTTTCTCCCAAAATTCATTCCAAACTGCTTCGCTCTTCTTGTTCCTAGATTTCCTCACATAAAAATTCTTTCTAAATGTACAATGCTATCCTGTTTCTTTTGAATAAAGTATACTCATCCAGACCCACATTCCAGTCATGAATGTCATCTCACCTGGCCTCAGTGATACCTAAGACCTAAGTGGTCTAATGTGCCTTGTTTTGGTTAGGGCCTTTAGTTCATTTTGCTCGATCTGAGACTCTGTGACTTTGACTGCTAGTTCCTTTCCTGGAATATGTCTCCTTTGAGCTTCTAGATGTCTCAGTAGCTATTATTTCTGCATTGTGGCTTCTCGAATCTTGAGATTAGAGATTGTTTTCTCCCCAACCTTTTTAATTTAAACCTATTTTGATTAGATTTGCAAGACACCTGACAAAATATATTCTCACTAACCTCTGTGATAGGTCTGACATTCTTGTAATTTCAGTCTGTGGTCTAGAAATTTGAATCTTCATTCTCAGACACTATCTTTTTGACCACCAAAGTAAGTTTTTCTCTTTCACCTCCCTTGTCCTTACAGGCAGCAGTGATGGCAATACCATCTATTCTCGCATGGTCTCAGTTTCTTTCTCAAGATTTCATTACCTTTTACAATGTTTTTTAGGTTTCTTTTGGCAGTATGAATTATACCCAAGTGAATCACCCTATGTAGTCAGCAAGTCAATCTGTTTTAACCAGCCTTGGGAAGTTCTCTGTTATGTCTTTGATATTTGCCCCAGGGAAGACAACAGAAGTCTCTATTGTTATTAGTTTCAACAACTGGGTTTTACTTCTCATTTTAGTTCTCAACTATGAAAACATTGTGCTATCAACATGATTAAAGTGTAGCTTTCTATTTAAGGGATCAAGGGAATCCCTTGGGGTTGGATCATAAATTCTGAGGGGGAAGGAGTATTAAAAAACAAGGCTGGGAAAAAACACTGGGCAGGTAAATGATGGTTCCAACTTGGCAAGGAAAATAAAAACCTATTAATCTGTGACGTGGAGATTATAACTCTGGTGCTAGAAAAGACTTCAGAGGTTACCCAGTCCAATGTCCTTCTTTCATCGATGAGGAACCCAAGGCCCTGAAAAGGGAGGTGAGTTACACAAGGTCACGTAGGACACTGGCAGAAAATGAAATACCTGAGATTAGGCCTCAGGTAGCCACAGCTGAGAGAATGATTAAAACTTGATTATAACTTAAAATTAAAAAAAAATACATATCTTGACTTTCAAGTTCTTAGAAGGAGAAACATTAGCTGATCCCTAAATAACACAATGGAAAAATAAAGAAATGTACAGCAAAAACAATCAGAATGCTCTGGAAAAGCCTTTGGTTTAAACTTATTTTGCTTTTTGGGTTAGCTCCCCAGGTCCCCTGCCATTGCTTAAGTTAAAATACTGGGACTGGTTTGGAAGGCTGTAACTTTGGCCTCTCCTAATTCAACTTAGCTTCTCTAGTTCATCCCACTGGTCTGATATTCAGTCCCAAATTGGAAGAAGGGGAAAATAGAAGGGCAAAAGAAGAGGAGGACTACATTTGTTCCCTCTTGCTTCCTTCATAATTGATACGGGAATCATGAATTTTCTTATTTCCTATGAAAGGGCAATGCTGAGCAAGGGATGCTAGAGGAAAACTGGGAAAGGAAGTCTTGCTGCTTTCTTAGAGTCTACCCAAAGAAATAATAATTTTAAAAAATTATTCCATAAACTAGAAAATGAAATTTTCTTTATATCCTGTTGCTTTAAAATATTCCTCAACTAATTACTGAATTTTTTTCATCTGACCTTCTATTTAATATTTCGGTAACTTCTTAAATAATTTTCAGTGTTAGAAACCTTCTTTTAAGGCCCTCAAGAGAACTGACCTAAATATAACTTTGTCTGAGAAAAAAGTCAAAACTGTTAGAAAATTCAGTGTATGTGAGACATGCAATCTATACTGAGTTAACTATATATAATAAAATAGAAGATTGCATACTTAAATACTGTGAATAGATTTCATAGAATCAAATATTTTATATGTCTGCAATTTCTTTTTAAAATGGCAAAAAAACCTAGCAGATTATCTAATGTCATTGGACCATAGATTTGAGCTGGAAGGGACCATGGAGTCTGAATCCTTCATTTTACAGATGAGGAAACTGAGGCCTAGAGTGACACAGCTGTTAAATGTCTGGGGCAGGATTTGAACCTAGAACTTCCTGACTCAAGTCCAGCATTTTGCTTCACCATGAACTTTGTGGTGCAGAAATATGTTAGCTCTTATACTTCTTTGTAAGACCATGAGCTCTTATTTCTTATTTCAGTTATTTTTTTTTTACCACATAAATGACTAACAAATTTCTGATGGTATGTCTAGGATGTAATAATTGCTTCTAATTATTATGGGAGTCCATTTAAAAATTTGCCTATGGGGATTTAAAAAATATTTTTAAAAATTTTTTTAAAATTTTTTTTCAGTATCAAAAATAACAGTTGTGGCAGAAAACATAAAAGATAGTCTCTGAAGGCTGTCAAGGGTGCATCTGTGCCTTGAATTACTAGTTCTAAAAGGCCCACAGTGAGAATCTGAACAGTTAGACAAGAACATGCAAAAAATGCCTTTACATCTGTTATCCCATTTATTCCCACCTACCCTACAACTTACCTCTGGGGAGATGGATGATGTCATTTTCACTAGGGGTAGGCCACACGGGTACCTCCAATTCAATCTCTCCACGATGATTTGTCTTCTCAATGGGAATATTGGTTGGTTCAGGTACATACATCTCTAAAAAAAGGGATACATTTCATAAGAGATGACAAGAGTAAGAATATGATCATTTTCTTATTTTCAAACCAACCTGGGCATTTCATTCAGTCAATATTTCTTTCCTGGTATACTAAGTGAAGTTCTAGTCCCTTGGTTTTCTTAAGTAGTTAAAGACATATCCATTATCTTGGTAGCCAAGGAGCCAAAGCCCATAAAATAAGGTGTGAGTTCCTTCACTCTCATGCTAATGATATGCACCTTCATTTTTCACCTCTAAAGAGGAAACTGAAGGTACAGTGGTTTGAAACATAAATTTATTTTGGTTCACTTACGATAAACTCATATTGTAGTTTGGGCATTCTTGTTGAATCCAATTAATAGGACTTTATGGACTAAAGGATCTCCTTCTATATTCCCTATTTGTTTCCCCTTCTCTCAATTCCTCCCTGCTCTCCTCCTTTCCCCACACATTCTTGCCCTGAAAAGGACCGAATCAGAGACTTGGTGTGATACCCCCAATGTAAGGTTAAATAGTAGCTTATTCATTTGGATGGTTTATTATTCTTTTCAGTTAAAAACATTAGTAAATTGTATTTATATACCCTAACAATGAGATATCTTGGCCCTCTGACCAACAGGCTCATAAAACAAAGCAAAGTTAGAATAATAATATTATTTGTCTCAAATGCTAGATGTTTTTGGACCTGACTCTCCTGAGATTCACCTAAAATACTAAGAATTTTTCATGGGTACCAATAAAAGAGATATTTTTTGTAGCTTTTCTTGAAGAAAAATTAGCAAGAACTGTTTTAATACTGTTAGGGAAAAAAACCTGAAGCATCTCTGCTTTATAATATAATAAAGTTATTTTGCTAACCCTTTCCACTCTGACTAGGCCTAATATTTTAACAAATTATTTTTGCAATAAAGCTACTCATCATTTATAAGAGCACACCCATAAAAACAATAATCACAATGCAGTTACTAATAGAGCTCATCAACTGTTCATTCTTGGTTCAAGTTATCTACCCAAGTAATTCTCTAAGTGAACTGTGGGAGGGGTCTTAGCAGAAACCAGGGAGTTCTGGACCAGTGGGCTGAGAATGTGAGCTAAGTACCTATTCATTCATTCAGATGTTTTTCATGTTTGACTCTATATCAAGAAGCAAAACTATTTGGGGCAAGGGGCAAAAGCTATTTTTTATATTATTGTACCTTTTGCTTTGGCTTTTAGATCAAATGGTTTTTAGTCTCTCAGAAAAATGATGGCTCCCAATTATTTCCTAAAAATTCCAAGAATAAAAACCGGTTCTTCTAAAAAGGATAGTTTTGTGCTCCAAAGCACAGATCCAAATATAATGGAATAGAGAGGAATAAGCATTTAGTAAGGGCCGATTGTATGCCAGGCATTGTGCTAAGTGCTTTCTCAAGTGTTACCTTAGGTTTTCCTCATGATTAATCTTCAGGGCAAAAAAAAGCTATTTTATTGGTTATGTAGTAACTGATGTTATGTTGTAACTGTAACTGTGGTGAACATTCCCTTGCTAGGCTTATGCTGCAGTTTCTCACCTCAATGCAACACATATGACTTCTTGCTAGTCCAGTGACCAGCTAGTTCCTAGCATCAATATTCAATACAGAGAATTAACGTTGGAATGATTCCATAAAACCCGTTAGTATCAAAAGTAACAAATATATTCTCAAAGACTATATAAGCTTGGTCAAGTAGTTATCTGGTTGTCTTGCTAGGAGCAGAAATAAAAAATCTTTGAGACTCTAGGAGAAAGACCCTTCGTGTGTGTGTGTGTGTGTGTGTGTGTGTGTGTGTGGTCTGGTAAAGCCTGTAGACCCCTTCTCAGGAAAATGTTTTTAAATGCACAAGATAAAATACATAGGGTTACAAAGTGTAATAGTAATAAAATTTGAAGTTTCTTTGGTATTGATAAGCTGAGGGGTACTTAGAACCTAGTTTCAAATTAAGCCTCTGTTAAAGAAACAGAAGGTATGAACTCCTGTTGCTGACATAATAGGAAGAGGCTGAACAGGGAACCCCTGTTGCTGATGTAACAGGAAGGGGCTGAACAGGGAGAAGCAATACTGTATATAAGGAAAAAAACTAGCTGGGAAAGTAAGAATTTCTTGGAGCAAGCCACGGGAAGGCTGGATAAAATGATTTTGATTTTTTGAACGGAGCTTATGCTGCTGAAGACTTCTGAGGGCCAGCTGGAGCTGCTGGGGATTTCTGAGGACCTGGCAGAGCTGCTGAAGACTGAGGAAGCATGACTGTGGTGCTGGTATTTTGTCTGTTTTGTTGCTTTGTTAAGCCTTGACTTCCTGGGAACAGAGATTGTGAAGTATTTAAGGTAGACTGGACACTGTGAGTTTCAGTGTGGGACAGGAACTTCACGGAGAGCTGGACAAAGAACTTGGAGCTGTCTGCCTTTGAACCCAGGTGACAGTTTGGTGAGCTGGGACCATGGAAGGGGATCCAGGGAATCTGAGAGCCTACCCTGAGTCAAGTTGAAAGAAGACTTTACTTGGATACTGTGTACTGACTGAGAAGATTGTGATTTGCTTGTGACCAAGGGGTGGATGGCCTTCTATTTTCTGATGATTGAGTAGTAAATCATGACTGAATAGTGACTGATTTGTAACTTAGTGTGCCCCAAGAGTGGAGAACTTTGACTATTGTATTTTGTGACCCTTAAGGAGGCAATCCTCCTTAACGATGATTGAATGGTTGGGTTTATTGAATGATTGAATTACTAAGTGATTGATTGACTAAATGACTGTACTTTGTTCAAAACTATGTGACCACTGTGGTGAACACTATGTGGCCATTTCACTGATAAGTTGTTATGAATGCTGTATTTTGATTTTCTGTGATAAGTTGTAACATTGTGAATGCTGTACCTTGATTTTCTGTGAATGTTTTGCTCTGATTTGTTATTGAATAGAGTGTTCACTATACTGTATAATCAGAACCTGAAAAGCTGTTCACAGTAGCATTCTTCTGGAAAGCTGCTTGTGCTTGGCTTTACACAAAGGAAAAAAATTATACTGAAATATAGTTATCAAAATTTATTTTTAAATGTTCATAGAGCTCAGGTTAAGAAGGCCTACTTTTAGTAAGATATATTTATAATTTACAGTTATTTCTCCTCAGGACTCTATTTGGGATTTTCTTGGCAAAGATACTGGAGTGATTTGCCTTTGACTTTTCCAGCTCATTTTACAGATAAGCAATCTGAGGCAAGAAGGGTTAAGTGACTTGCCCAGGGTCACACAGCTAGGAAGTGTCTGAGGCCAGATTTGAATTCAGGAAGATGAGTCTTCCTGACTCCAGGTATGGCACTCTATCTACTGCACCACCTAGCTGCCCTTATATTTATAATAAAAGACTGATAATCAGATGATCGTAGATTTAGAGCTGGAAGGGAACCAAGATCATCTACTCCAACCTCTCATTTTATAAATGAAATAACTAAAGGCTAGAGAGGTTAAATCATTCAACCAAGGTCACACTAGGAGAAAGCGGCAGAGCCACTGATCCTCTCATTTCAAATCTGCCTTCCCATCACACCATGGCCTCTCATGGTCATCCATTAAATGTGTAAAATACTCTATCTCTACATGGCAACTTGTTTCATAAAAATTAGAGGAATTTCTCTAGGATTAAGGTGACCTTTCTTGTGTGAATAATAAAGAAAGAGTACATGTGGTGAATGATGCTTAAATGTTCTCACCACTCATCACCTCAAGCAGACCACACTTAGGACCTTTTCCACTAAAAGCAGATAAATTCGTTAGTAAACCACCTTTATTTTTTTCCTTAAAAATACAAACTCCTTTCCTCTTTTCTTTAGACAGAAAAGTCTAGTTTCTATACTTATTTATATTAAAGTAGTTAAATTCACTCAAACTCTATACCCCAAATGAGAAGCTATTGCCAAGAAGGATGAGTTCTTTTCTAATCTCCCCCCACCAACTGCTATTCATTTCTATATCAGGCAGAGAGCAGGTGCTCAATAAATGCTGGTTGCTTGACTGACTGAAAAGACCTTATTTATAGGCATCTTTTTCTAGGTCAGATTAATACAATTTTCCAAAATTAATAATATGTTCTAGATAAAATAGAACATTGTAGATTCTCTTCTTACTTGGGCCTAAGCCTTCTATGCACAGTAAAAACTACATACTGTTCCAAAGTCTAAAACATGACATGTTCAGTAGTTGTAAGGTATGTTAAGTTAGATCACATTCTAAAAAAAAAAAAAAATTAGAGTGCATTTATAGAATTCCAGAGTTTAATAGTTAGAAGAGGAAAGAATACTTGCCACCATCAAAAATGATGACTTGATTTAACTAGACCCTTCATCAGAATTAGGGAAAATTGGGATGGCTATGTGGCACAGTGAACAGAGCACTGGCCCTGGAGTCTGGAGGACCTGAGTTTCAAATCTGGCCTCAGACACTTAACATTTACTAGCTGTGTGACCTTGGGCAAGTCACTTAACCCCAATTGTCTTGCCTTCTCCCCTCCAAAAAGAAAGAAAAACAAAAAAAAAGAATTAGGGGAAATTATTATGAGCAGAGATAGGATTATCTAAAGAGGTAGAAAAATTCCAAAGGATGAAAAACATTTTAGCTGTTTGGGTATGGGGGAAAGGGGTGAATCTTACTGAAAGAGATTCATGGAAAGCAATAAGTATGATTGTATTTAAAATCCTTTTCTTCTGATGAGCTGACATCTTCTCTTGGGCAGAGTATGTGAAGATCTCATAGTAAAACTTCTAGAAAGATCTAGTTGGCTGGACAGAACAATGGAGAAATTCCAGTATCTATGGTCTTATTTATCCTCACCATATCCCGGGGAGTTAGAGAAAGAATAAATGTATATATTCTCTTTATACAGAGAGAAATGAAGGTGTAAGAGTAAACAACTTGCTTAAGATCATATGGAGAGCCATTAGTGGAGCTAGAAAGAGAGGCCAGGTTTTCTAGTTTTTAGTTTTACTCTGTGCTGCCTCTTCCCTAGGCCTTTTGAAGATGATACACATTTTTCAGTTCTCATTAAATATGAACTGCGGAAATGAGAGGGGAAAGGGACCTCAGAGGCCATTTAAATCCCACAAACACCCAAACTGGAATTCCCTCTACACCTCTAATATGTGGTTATTATATCCATTTTATCCTGTATCAATCCTGTTTGTATATTGTCTGCATATTGTCTCCCCCATTAGACTGTGATCTCCTTGAGAGCAGATTTTTTTTTTTTTTACCTCTCTTTGTATCTCTAGTTCTTAGTACAGTGCTTTGACACCATAGGCACTTAATAAATGTTTGCTGACTTATTGCCTTGTCTTTAAGTGAAAGGAAGCCAGATATCTTATGATGCAACACATTCTATTTTGGAGTGGGTCTACTATTAGGAAATTTTTCATTTAGGCCCAAACCTCTCTTTTTGCAACTTTTGCTCACTGTTACTCCCTCTGAAGCCAAACAGAACAAGTCTGGTCCCTATTTTACATAAAAGCCCTTCAAATTTTTTTTTTTTTAAAGCTATCAGATCACTCCTAGATTCTGTTCTTTTGACCAATTCCTATATGGAAATCCACGCCTCCCCCCCGCCCCCTGCAATGTTCTCATTACTGTCCTTCCAAAAGAGGCACCCAGAACCAGGTCCACTCCAGATATATATCCTCATTGGGGCTGAATACAGTGGATTCAGCACTTTATTTGTTCTAGATCTCATACTTCTTAATTAAGTCTAGGATCTTATTTTACTTGGATGCCATGTAACATTTTTTTTTTGACAATTTAGATTAAGCATGCAGTTCGGCTGATGCCTTCTTCCCATATTTGTATAGCTCACATATTGAACTCAAGTGTAAGATTTTGTTTATCCACATTAAATTCCACCTTTGTAGACTTGGCCCATCATTCTAGCCTGTTGGGATTATTTTGGATTCCCCATCCTGTCATCTGTGTTTGCTATTCTTCCCAGTTTTGTGTTACCTGTAAAGATGAAACTATACCATCCATGCTTTTATCCAATTTAGTGACAAAAAAGTTAAATAGCAAAGTGTAGGGCCACTCTATGGACAGGCACCTCCTTTCCATATTTATAACTCTTGGATAAAATGGCAGGTCACACTTCAGCATATGTGACTTAACAAATATACATTTTTGTAGAGAAAATTAACAGAAATCCCATATATTTCCAGATAAGGTACCATAATTCTCTTTTACTTTTATCTAAAGATGGGTGTAATGATATTTGCTAGCATTTAATAGCACTTCATGATTTTTAAATTATTATTTTAGTCTCATAATAATTCTGGGAAATAAGTGCTATTATTATTATTCCCATCTTGCAGATAAAGAAACTAGCTAACAGAAGTAAAACAAGTGGCACAGGGTCACACAGGTAGTAAGTATCTGAGGGTGGATTTGAAGTCAGGTTTTCCTGACTGCATCTTGCACTCTCTCTACTGCACCATTTAGTTGAAAGTAGCAAATTCAGGAATTTCAAAGAACACTATCCAAGAGTTTAAAAAAAAAAAAAAAGATTTGCTAGAGAGTGACTGGAAGACATTTAGTGGCGTACACACACACACACACACACACACACACACACACACACACTCCTTTGTGTGTGTTCAATAATGTCTGAATTTTTTCAATAAATAAAATATAAATGCAAGATGTTATCTGCACTGTCCTGTCCCTTGCATTTCCCCCTTCCTCTCTACTCTAAACACTACCTTTCGTTCACACCTTATCCTCTCATGCTTGGATTACTGCCAGGTCTTTTACCTGGTCTCTGTTCTCTTACAATATACCTTTTTTGCACTGCCATCAGATTATTTGCTGAAACACCATTTTTCTTATGTTACTTTGTCATGTATAAACTTCCAATGGCTCTCATCTGTGAAGCCTTCCTAGTCCACTGCAACCTATAATGATAACTTCTTTCTCTGAACTCAGAGCATTTACCATTTGCCACTCCTATACCACCTTACGTCAGTTCTTGCATTTTTGCCTTTATTACCTGTTAGATGATTATTTAACTTCATGCTTTTGGACTTTGTCTTTTCAACTACACTGTTGGGTCCTGTGAGGTAGACTTGCATTAGCTCTAAGTGGACTACTCAAACAACTTCAGTGGTATTGGGGATGTGCCATGTTCACAATTATCTAATAAAGAACATAAAAATTCTAAAGGAAAAAAAAGTCACCAAGCTTGTGAAGAAACAGTTGATAAGCTCTGGGCAATAATAAGAGCTCAAAGAAAAAGCCCCATTTTTTCTTCTGGTTCCATATTGGAAATAAAATAAATGAGTAAATTCAACTATCAAAATGAAACCATCAAAACTTTAACTCACAATCCTTCCTTTAAATGGGAGATTTGGACTGTTTGTCTCTAGTGTCCTTCTATACATTTATATACATACATTTGCATATTTATGTTTATGCATTTATAATACAACATGTGTATATACATACAATGTGTGCACATGTGTTTATACAAACATACATGCATATGTGTATATATTCATATATATATGAATATGATTTTAATTTGGATCTGTGACTTTGCCAATGTTGTCATATGCTAGTTTTGAAACTCCTTTAACAAATTTGACTCTTCTTTAATTTGGAATTTAGCTGGGCTACTGAAAGGTCAAGTGATTTTCCCTGGATCACAGAGCCAGGACTTGAATCTAAGACTTCCCAAATCCTAGGTCAGCTCTCTATCCATTATTCTATGTTTTTCAGATTATAATACTTTAGAGGCATATCAACAGTAAGCTCAGCTTTCTAAAACAGCAAAATTAAATAAAATTCTGTTTCAGAGAAATAGAATATACATACATGCATATATTTTATATACACACACACACTCAATTAAGGTCATATTTGTACAATGCCTATATAGATGGCCAATTCAGTGAAAAACCCAATTAAATTTTTTGCTTCTCTTAATACCAATTAATAACTTGATTATTGAAAATGTCCACCTTTTTATCAACTGTTCTGGTGGATTAGCCATTAACTGTGAGTCCTAGCTATTATACTGAATAGGGTATCATATTCAGACACAATTAAGGAAGAACGTTGTGAAATACTAACTCTTTAGGCCTGGCGTTTAAAGTCTTCCAAAATTTCCTTTCTCCTTTCCAGTTACTTTAAGTCAAGACACACTGGATTACTAGCTATTCTTTTACAGTATACTACGCTTTCTTCCCTCTGTGTCTCAAAATCTGCCATCTCCCATGTCTGAAATGTAAAATGTATGGCTGGTTGAAATCCTATGGCTCTTTTCACAACCCAGCTTGGTACTACCAGCTTTATGATGCCTTCTTTGATCTCTTCCTTCTGAAAATTTTTAGAGCATTTTTTTTTTAGTTTTCTTTTTATCTTACCACATTCTACCTTGGACCATACTTGAATGAAAATGAATGAAAAAACATTTCTTATGCACTTACTATGTGTCAGGCATGGTATGCTTGCTGTATCCCTTATTAGCTTAAAAACCTCCTTGAGAACAAGAACTATGTGGATTTTTTTTTATCTTTGTACCTAACTCCTTACTAGTAGTATGATTACTTACTGTTCTTACAGAGTGCAAATATATTATCTGTTGAATTGAACTGCATTCTGAAACTACTGAATGCCCATCCAGTACAATGCTAAAGTGGAGGTGGTAGGCTTCTTCAGTTCCTTTAGTTTCTCAATAGAATTCCAGTCTGAGTCTTTACAACTGGCTTACTTATTCTTAGCCCATGGTCTCCAATCCTTGGATATATGGGGCTGCTCAGCTACTACAGAGGTGCTACTGGAAAGACAGGATCAACTACCAAGTCTAAGATTTATGGAAAGGCAGCATGGAACAGGAGATGAGAGTGCTAGAATTGGAAATCAGAAATGTCTGATCACATCCCAACTCTTACTAGATGACACTTACTAGCTATGTGACTGTGGGCAAGTTTGAATCTTAGTTTGCTCATGGGGATGTTGTGAGGCTCAAACAAGATAATGGAGGTACAGAGCTTTAGAAACCACAAAGCATTATTATCATATCAGTTATTTGTAAGGGAGAAACAGTAACAGGAAAGGGAGAAGAGGCTACATTTGGGGAAGGGGAAACGTGAGGAAAGAATTTGTGTGAAGAGCAATGCATGGGAAGAGGTGTAGATGTAGAGCAGTGGTAGTGGGTGACCAGTTAGGTACAGGAGTGTGATGTTTGGTATGGTAAGAGGTGAAAGAGAAAGGTATATATTAATGTGACAAAGTACTAATTGAAAGGGGTTGGTGGGGAAAAAGCTTCATGTAAATCCATTTAATCTGGGTCTTATATCTAGTCATGTGTTAAAGCCCAGCCCATTTTGTCTACTAGAATCCCTTTTATTGAACCTTTTGCTCATTATGTCTGTCTAGTTTTCTTTGAGATGCAGCAACAGTACTTATTACATAATACTCACAGGACCAAACTTATCTAAAGAGCATAGAACCCATCCATCAGAAGAATTCAGGTTTTTTATGAGATGAAACAAAAACACAGCATATAAGCTAATGGACAGATTTCCCCAAGTATTTTCCTTTGCTCCTATCAGCTGCTAGAGAAATGTGCATTAAATAGGATAAAACATACCTTCCCGCACTCATGCTTAAACAAAACAAAGATAACTTGAAAAATTGGAGGGTTATTGCTTTGTTACCTGGACAAATTGGGCAGCAGCTTCCTTCAACATTGATGGGCTCTCTACAGGGCAGAGGAGGGCAGCTGACAGTTGAACACAGGGTCTGGCCCTGCAAACAGTAGCAGTGTGTGCAGCTGTCGATGTCCCATCTTTCTTCATCTGCGTATGTTTTCCCACTGAAGTGGCATACAGCCTTCTTTGGCACTGGATCTTCTATTGAAGAGAATACATGGATGATGCTTCTTGAGGGGGTAAAGCATCACACTATACCATTTGCAAGAAATCAATGGGTATAATTCTTTAAAAGTTGTAGTCATGTTTCCAAAGTTTGGGGTGAATTGTAGGATATATTTGCAAGGCTCAGAAACAGTCCTGCTCAGCTCACAAGTGTGTGCGTGTATATGTGTATACACGCACACACACACACACACACACACATATTTATATAGAGATTACTGTAGTGGCAGAGGGATCAGGAAAGACTTCCTGCAGAAGGTGGTGCTTGAGCTACACCTTGAGGGAAGAGAAAGACCTGAAGATTCTATGAGTCAGAAGAGAGGAGGGCGTATATTTCAGAGATGGAAGATGGTCAGTGCTAAGGCAAGAAGATGAGACATGGAGTGTCTTGTGTGAGGAAGAAAGAGAAATTCAGTTTGGCTTGATCTCAGAGTACTGGAGGCAAAGTAATGTCCAACAAAGAGGGAAATACAGAATGGGGACAAGTTGTAAAGGCTTTTAGTTTCACTTAGAAGTTACTGAAAATAAAAATGTTATTTTTTCTCCCCATCTAAGTTCATGAATTCCTTGGAACCTATTTACAGACTCCTGGGGAGTCTGTGGATCCCAGGTTAATGGCTCCTGCCTTGGAGGAAGAATAGAGCCACCTGAGATAGCTCAGTAGGGTTGTCAGATCTATACTTAAGAAGAGTGATTCAGTAGAGCACAGAATGGACTGGAACGGGGAGAGACTTGAGGCCGAAAAGACTCAGTAGGAAACCACTGAAATAATCTCAGCAAGAAAAATTAGTGACAAAAATTTAGTGGTTGCTGTGTAAGTAAAAAGAGGGAGCTGGATGTGAGAGACACTGTGGAGTTAGAAAGAACAAGTTTTGGTAATTGACTGGATATGTGGGGTGAGGGAGAGTGATGAGCTGAAGATGACACCAGGGTCATGAACCTAGGAGACTGAAAGAGAATAGAATAGAATATTCAATAGAAATAGGGAAATTTGGAAGAAAAGTGGGTTTTGGGGAAAAGATAATGAGTTCACTTTGGACACGTTGAGTTTAAGCTGTCTCCGATATATACAGTTTGAAAAGTGATGCACATATGCATGTACATATTATATAATATATATACACATATATGTAATCTGAATTGAGATGATGGGATGATAATTAAAATTATGGGCATTGATGAGGTTACCAAGAGAGATATTCTAGAGAAAAGAAAAAGGCCTAAGATAGAGCCATGGGGAAAACTTATGGTCAGGGGGCATGATATGGATGGGCCAGAGACTGAGATGACTGAGAGGAAACAGGAGGAGAACCAAGAGGAAGTAGTGGCATGAAAACAGGAGAGAATATGCAGGAGGAAAGGGTGGTCAACAGGGTCAAAGGTCGAAGATGAGGCCTGAGAAAAGACCATCAGGTTTTGCCAATTCTATATCAGTGGTAATTTTGGAAAGCAGTTTCAGTAGAGTGATGAGGTTTGAAACCAGAGTGGAAACAGAGTGACTGTGAGAAGAGGAATAATGATGATTTCTTAAGGATGGAGGAGACAGGCAGACTGGAAGACAGTGGAGTGTGAACCAGTTGAGAGGGAGAGGTTGAAAACTGAGAGAAAGAAGATAGTAAAGAATGCAATCTACTGGAGAAGATAGGAAGGGATAAGCTCAAGGCCTTGTGAATATATATGTGAAATGTCCTACATTACTTTATAAAATTAAAGATTTTATATACATACATATATATCTCGGGTAGAGCTTATATGTATGCCTTTGCTTAAATTTCCAATTACATTACTCCCTCTACTTGTTCAAACTGAAACTGAAATAAATTTATATTTGAGCAATTTTTACTGCTTTCTTCTTTCTTATCTACCTCCCCATAATAAGAGCAGTTTAAGAACAAGCAATAGCGGTGCCATAAAAAGGACCAAGAACTGTGTGACACCACTATGAGGAACTAACATTGAAGTAATCATTTCCTTCATTTGCTGAGGTTGGGTACATGTTCCACATTAAAAAACAAAACAAAACAACACAGCATTCAACCTTATTTAAAAACACTTAAAGCAAAATAAGCATTTTAAAACATTTTGTAAAAGAAAGTAACTTTCATTTATAATATTTTCGAGCTTAATTATCAATTAGGTTCTCTTCTCTTCCCAACTCAAAGACTTCACATCTTCTCTAGCTTGCCTGATTTTATCCTCCTTGTCTGCTCACCCTTCTTTGGACTCACTCCTTTTGCTAGTTTCCCAGGATGAATGGAAGACAATTTCTCAGAGCTGGTTCTATTACACGAACTTGACTAATCGTGGTTGGAAATAATTATCAATTGGGCAGAAGTCAAGTAATAACAGAGAGGGACAAACTAACAGGGAGACAATTCTTTTGAGGAAAATTCCTACTTGCCTTTGTACTGGTCAGTAAATTGACAAAGGGAAAGCTGATGCAGAGAATAGTATACAGTGACCAGACAGTGAGCAGATTAATAGAAATCTCATGCTCAGATTTAGGCTTCCTTGGTCCTGGTTGAGTGGCTGCAGATCTATAATATAACAATCACCAGTAAGTGCAGAAAGTGAGTGAAGTCATACAAGAAGAACCTGGAAGGAAAATATTCTCTCTCTGTCTCTCTTTCACTCTCACTCTAAAGGTGCCTTTTTGGAAACAATTCTTTCAGGCTCAGTGCTAAGCATACAGATGTGTTCCGTGAATATTTGCTCGTGGAGAGGATATAAAGACTGAATCCAGAGGGGCAGAATATCTGTCTGGGTGTTCTGAAGAGAGCTGTAGTTGAAATGCTTAAGGAATAAGAAGGCCTTTCTGTCCAACAGAGTCACAAATTCTAGAGCAGAATGGCTGGAAGTAGTTATCCTATGATTTTGTATAAAACTATTCCAGAAAGTAAAAGGATCATGCATGGGATAATCATAATATTTTGAGCTAGAGGGCATCTTAAAGGTCACAGGATCATAAGATTAGAGTTACAGAAATGAGAAGGAACTTAGACGCCATCTAATACAACTCCTTCGTTTTGCAGAAGAGGAAACTGAAGCTCAGAATCTATTTAAATGAGATTTCTTGTGGAAAACTAAACAAACTGTAGTTGGTAACACTTTGTCTCTTGTATTTATGCCATCAAAAATTCTAATGTCCTAGAGACAGAATGGAAATGAATATATGTTAAGATTAAGTACGATAATATTTCTTTTCCTCATCTTCTCTTTCTGTTGCTACAAAAATATACTTCTTTTTACTTGTACATACTGTGATAGAAAGTTTTCTAGTCTGTTGATTTAAATAAAAAAACCCTTCAATTGGATATTTTCCAGATTAAATTTAAGATGAAAGCTATTACCAAAGTAAAGCATGGTGGAAAGAATGGAATTTCTAGCAAACAACTTCAAATTCAGCAAATACTTCAGAAAAGATCATAGGATCACAGATGTAAGCAGAAAGGAACCTCTGAAGGCATCTAATTTAAATGCTTCATTTTATAGGTGAGGAAAATGAGACCTACCAGGGTTAAGGTCGCTCAGGTAATAAATCAGGATTTGAACTCATGTCCACTAACTTCAAATCAACCACTCTTTCCAGTGAACCACGGTGCCACAAGAGGTGAATATAAAGTAAAAGAACCTCTTTGATTTCTAGCCAATATCTCATTTCATTAAAGTCAAAACAGAACAGTACAGACTGAAGTATGCAGTCTAATGAATATTTTAGTGAAGATTTTGTGCAGTTAAGCATCTCTTCACAAGAATCTTAATGATGCTGTTTTACAGAACCCAAGAAAGGTTCACAGCATGAACTAATAAATACATATTGGAGATTTATATAATAATTCTATTGTTGCATACTGATGTTGCAATCTTCTATGGAACATAGTATTCACACAATCAAATTATCAAGTAAGTATTTAGACCTTCCTATTTTGAAGGAGGCCAGCTAGGTAGCACAGTGGATAAAGTGCCAAGTCTGGAGTCACGAGGACCTCAGTTCAGATACTGGCCTCAGACGCTTACTAGCTGTGTGATCCCTGGCAACTCATTTAATATTGTTTGCCTCAGTTTCCTCATCTGTAAAAATGATTCAGAGAAGGAAATGGCGAACCACTCTAGTATCTTTGCTAAGAAAATCCCAAAAGAAGTCACAAAGAGTAAGATATGGCTAAAAACTATGAAACAACTTTAAAGAAAGGAAGGAAACAAGCATTTATTAAGCGCTTATTATGGGCTCTGTGTTGTGCTAAATATTTGAGATGCAAATACAAGCAAAAAGAATATAGTTTTTGCCTTCGAGGACCTTACACTCTAGCTAACACTAGAAGAAAAAGAACTAAAGACCTTGAAAGATCAAGCTGTGCCAATTGACTCTGCATTTTTTTTTTGTCTTTTTGGAGGGGAGAAGGCAAGACAATTGGGGTTAAGTGACTTGCCCAAGATCACACAGCTAGTAAGTGTGAAGTGTCTGAAGCCAGATTTGAACTCAAGTCCTACTGATTCCAAGGTCAGTGCTCTATTCACTGTACCAAATAGCTGCCCCAACACTTTGCATTAAAAAAAGAAAAATCTGTAAGGCAAAAAAAAAGGGGGAGGAATGAAATATTTTTTTTTCACAGTAAGATTATTGTAATTTTTTGTTTCAATTCATATATCTGGTCCTTCTAATACCAACAGAGGAAGATACAGGAAAACCTTCATTTTTATTTCCTGGATTTTTCTTTTGGTTGGGATGAATTTTGAGGAGAATTCTTGTAAGAAAACAATGGAGGTGTGACAAGAGTAAATTAATCTCCCCTCAAAAGACAAAGATTTATCTCCTCAGTAGATGTTAAAAAGAAATGTGTCATAGACTATAATAAAGTTCTCCCCTTTACCTCTCATTGTTGAAATTTCAGTAGTGGTTTTTAAGTCAGAGAGCTCAAATGTACATTAAAAAAAATCTTTCTAGGAGGCAGACATGTGAGACATCATCATACAACACACACTACCACAAATCTACTGTGAAGTCACAGAACTTTGCTACCTTTCACCCATGGAGTGCAGACATGTCATGAGGGAGTCATTTTTTTTTTCACCTTTTGATTGTGGTGGATACAAGGAGGGAGGAAATATGAAATCTTAACTCAGGCTTAACTGACTTCTCCAACTATTTTTATGTCCCCATGTCCTTGTTGTGTCTTTTTAAAAATCTTATTTCTTTATTCTACTTTAAATGTATAATTTAAGCTCATGATTATTTTTTGTGGGAAAAGAAGGGATGTTTGTTAAGGCTGAACCTTATTTTTACTCCTGAGTTGTTTTTGCTAATTTTATTAGAAAGCTAATTAATTGCTGTGAAAGAGCAAAATAAACTATACCAATCTCTTCCTCTATTAGTAGCCAACTTGATACTTCAGGGTACACTGTAATAGAAATATTTCCTATTCTGAGGCTGATCACACAAGGAAAAAAAATAAATTATTGCTTTAAAATGGAGTCCTTCTGGATCTAGGGATTCATCGTAGTACTGCCATGTTTTCTAGCATGAGGTATGTGACAAGAAAAATCACAATAGCAATGTCTTCTCTAGTTGGGTTTTTCCATTGCTTCACAGGGGCAAACTCTTCCTTTCACTGATACTGCGGGGTGTGAATAAGATGCTGGCATTAAAGGAGGCAAAGACTCAGTGTGAAAACAACTTAGGCAGTCCTGAAAACTGCATTGGTTCTTTCAAGTCCTAAGGGTGTAATTTAGAACCCTAAAGCAATCATTTCCTACATTCTCAGATGTGGTCCACAGAGAGGTTGAAATTTCTTATTTCTGAGGAACATTGTCAACAATAAGTCAGTTTGGTTTGTGATGTTAAGGTCTTTAAAAGTGGGAACTGAGTTTGTTTAACCTGCTTTTGCACAGCACTGTGTGTAAATGAATACTTAATGGTTTTATAAAAGTACGTAATTTATTATTGCTAATAATATCCCATATATTTGGATTTCATAAATATGACTAGTGATATCCCTTATCTTCACCATGTGACCAGTCCATCTTCCTTTTATTTGAGTATTTAAGATTAGAGGCATAGGAATTTAAACAGCATTTCATTGGACTAATTTGGTTTTATTTTAGCTGATTATTAGGTAGAAAAAAAGAAGAAATCTCATAGAATGATACATGATTGGCCTGGACAGGCACATGAACTGTATGCTGTACCTGGCAAATTTACTGTACTCTCTTTACTTTTGAAGAGAATGAATGAACACATTCTTATTCACTGAAGGGTAAAACAGTCATATCATTAAATAATATGATAAACAGGCTTTTTATTAAGAACCTACTATGTGCAAAGCATTGTGCTAGGCATGACATCCCTATCTTCAAGATATATAGCATTATTCAAGAAGTACAATGTGAGGGCTGACAGGAAAGGTTGTTACCAACTATGTGGATTGTGGAAGGCTTCATAAATTGGGATTTATACAATGGATAGGAGATCAACAAGTGAAAAAAGACAAGGAATTTCAGGCATACAGAACAGATTGAAGGCTGACATGTCTGGAGAAGGCTCTGTCTCTGTCTTACATAGGTGTTATATTATCTCAGTAAAGCATAAGCTTCTTGAAGGCAGGGACTGTTTCATTTGTATAGTGGTATCCCCAGTGCCCAACAGGTAAGATATGTTTGCTGAATTGAAGACCGGAAGGGAAAAATCTGAGATTTACTTGTTCCTTAGATAATTATGTAGAGACAGCTGTAAAGCATAAAGGATGGGCAACACAGTATCTTGCCTCTCCTCGGAGAATAAAATGTAAACTGAACATAGTTAAACCTCTTAAGACTAATTCAGACATTCACAATTCTGTCATCATATAAAAATATAGTCTCTTTTCCCCCAAATGTTATACCAGTGTAATTTTAGTGACAAACTTGATAAATATTTGCTGCTTTACTATGAAGACTATACTTATTAGATAACAATGTAAAAATTCTTTTGAGGGAACAGTGAACAAGACAATTGTTTTTCCAAATACAGAAAGTAAAGTTAAAATGCTATTATCTAGATTGATCTTTTTCATTATGATAACACATCTATCAAAGCTTTATTAAAATTACTGTGAAAATGGTTTGTACTCTCTTTTCAAGACTTTCACCTTTGGATGAGAGACATACAAGGAACCTTTTCTTTCATAATATTTTTGCTTCCTTCAATTCAATTTATTTTTTGTAACATGAAATTATCTTCTTTTGATGGGTCATAGAATCATAGAGTTAGAACTGGGAGGGGCCAATTAATTCAGCTTTTTCATTTTACAGATAAGGAGACCGATGTCCAGAAGAACCATGATAGTTTTTTTCAACATTCACTGAAAAAGCATATGCCAGGAAGACAATGAAGTGTTAGGCCCCTTCTGAACAACAATGACTGGAGCATTTGACTGAAATTTCAAAAGATACAAGCTTCTCTAAATTAACAAGAGAAATGCTCCCCTTCTTTCACAGAGAGAGTTGGCCTCAGAGTCATGATAACCCACGTTCAGGTTCTGTCTCTGACACATGCTGGTTATGTAACTCCAGGCAAGTCATGCAACCTCTAAGGGCTGCGGGAAATTTTCTGAGACTTCTAAGTTGCAGAAGAGTTGGTGATCTGCAATATTAGAGATAAGTTTCCTCATGGGGAATTCTCTACACTAATGAACTCACAGGTTCCCTCTCTTACCCACCCCCCCAGATCTATATTACTATAGATCCTGCTGAAGTTATATGCATGATACGTTTACCTGTTTGAAGTACTACTGTATATCAAAAGAAAAGTAACAGTGTTTGTGTTTCACCCTCTTTCATGGATAAATTTTTTTAAAAAGACATACAGAATCCTGAATTCTTGGTCCCATGATACCCAACGGAGAGCACATTTCCCAGTCTCACATCCTTCACTTTGAGTACTGTGTCAGCAGAGGCACTGAATGATACATCACACAGTTCATCAACCAATGCATGGATATCTACTCCCTGTCAACTGGAAATCATGTTGAAAGTGAGTGTCGGTGTAAAGGAGGAGGAAAGAAAAGAGAACCAGTAATGTTCAAGCAGGGAAGATAAAGGGCATCTCCTTTTTAAACTGTATAAAATAAAACAGGGAAGCTCAGGAAAAGAGACAGTAAAAGCTATGTCCCTATACACACCCTGGCTTTCAAAGAAGAGTCTCCCCCCTATTCCCCGGACTGCTGGTCTAGTTCTTGCACACACCTTACCCACTCTTGCCATTTTACAGTACAAGAGATCCTCAGGAACAGGACTCTGGCAACTCCCCTGAAGTCTCTTAACTACTTGGCCAGGCCATTTGAGGGGCTTAAGACCCGAATTATGCATTTTACACAATGGCTGATGTTTGTGTAAGCTTCCAAGGGAAAGAAGGGGTCCTTATTCGATACCTTGGTGTCAATGTAGCAAATGCTTACATCCCCACCTGAATAAAAAAGAGGCCACATGCAAATGATAGCAGCAATCTTCCCACAGCCTGATTGCTACTGCTAGCCTCCCTACTGATCAAGCCATTGCCTTCATATAATGACTGTAGCTGACACCCAAGATAATGGGCATATTCACAGCAGAGCCTCTCACTAAGTCAACTAGAATCGCTATAATTTTATTTGCACAGCAGGAACGGGGAAAGAATGCTGAAGGGAGAAGAAGGAGAGCTGCTTTGGGAGACAGGGAGGTTTTTTTAAATGCTAAGGTCCAACTTGAGATTTGAGGATAATAAATCAAAAAGAAGTTAGAAAGGCATATAAAGGGAGGGAGGAAGAAAAGAAGAGAGAAAAAGAGAAAGAATGAGGGAAAAGAGAAAGAAAGACAAAAAAAAACTCAATTAGACACTGCTGATGTGTGTTGTGATAACTCAAGACAGAGTTAGCATGTTTTACAAGAACCAGTGTCTTTTTACACTCTCTAAACTTTAAAAAGAAAAGGCATGTAACCTACTTGAGACAATTCTGGCCATTCAAATCTCCCTGCCATTAGTAATTACAATATGGACTCTAGTTTGGGGCTCAAACTAATAGTCTTTCAGCAAATACTGAGGCACTTACAGGAGTCAAGCAAGCAGTAGAACGTTTCTATTGAGATATGTTCTCATTACAAATGTCATAGTCTCTTGTCTCTAGAGATTATAAAGGAGTAAGTCAACCCATTATGAGTTTCTGGGATGGGATTAGCCACTGAAAGGCACTCGATAGCATTGAAACGCAATGATGCCTGAAAGCATCATTCTTATCCTGAATGACACTGAATCTCTGGCTTTCCATAAGGCATCTTCTTAACACCTCTATAAATCCTAAGGAGTAGCCTGGACTTTATCTAGATCACAATAAAGGCTGGGTCATCTAAGGTGATTTTCACAGCCACAGTGTCACATGTGATAAAGAAAAGATGATGAGAAAGGTCATTCAGCTGAGATGTGGGCTGAGATATACCATTTGAGCCTCAGCCTCAAATTTAGCAGTCTTTTAGTACTTTAAAAGTTCCTGATAGAGAAGCTATAATCTAGATTTTGTCTTTGTTGAGACTAATACTGATGTTATGTGACAACATGATGCACTAGAATCTGTTCTATACACCAAACAGATCCACAGTAATCACTACCCAAGCATCTACAGAATTACACTTAACAGCAAAGCACAGATGTTTTCATTTTAAGAAAATATATTGGCAAAGTTCTCTCAGAAAACTGACACAAAGGGGAAAGTGGTTCCAATATCACAAAATCATAACCTTTAAAAATGCACTGTATAATACTTCAAAGATCTATCTGTACCTTAAGGATGAAGGACTGGTTATAAACCACATTGTTTTTTACTCCTGGGATACTAAACTCAATTAAAATTAAAAATAGAAAATGTACCAATGAGGTTGTTTCCCAGAAGAAGTTATATGAGAGATTGACTGATTGACAGAGATAACCCTAAAGAAAAAGAATCTAAGAAGGAGATGATGTTGTATACTAGAAGGGTTTAATTTAAGGAACAGAAATCACATATAATATTAGGAAAGCATGGCTATGTATATGCCAGTTGAAGAGAATGGTAGGAAGGTCATTATAATTTCAGAGCTAACCAAGTGGTAGATGGTCTTTTGCTCAAGGGGAAGCTTCAGATATTAACTGGATTGAAGACTGATTTGCAAGCAAATCATCTTAGTGTTTCACCCACAGGAGAACTCAGAGCTGCAGTTACTCGATGAAGGGGAAAACAACTACTATTACTTTTCATTTCTATAATGGGTTTAGGTTTACAAAAGCACTCGCCTTTCAACCATCCAGTAAACATGGTAACTCATCATCCAGTAGAATGCAAATTGCTTCTGTCTTTGTATCCATAGGTCCTCACATACTATCTGGCACACAGTAGTCATTTGATACATGAAGGTTGAAATGGATCTCTACTTTATCAGTGAGGAAAGTAAAGTTTAAAGAAACTGAATGACTTGCCTGGTCACGTTACACATAAACAGAAATGACCAAACCTTTTTGTTTCAAGTTATAGAGTGATTGTACCTTTTAAACAATTTCATTAAGTAATACTACCAAGAAGAGTGGATGGAATGTTTTACTGATAAGTCAGAACTGCTCAGACCTCAAGAACTTTAGGATGATATCACCTCCTATGATTAAAAAAATCCCATTAAACTCATTAAATAAGTCAATTCTAAAGTCTACCATTTATATAGGGAGTAACTTTTGCTATCTGTCTAGTGCATGCCTTGACTAGGTGAGATAAGTTTTGTCTATGGCTGCTCTATATCTGTATAGTAAAACTGAGTATATTACTATTTATAAAGCTTATTACTGTGAGGATTGACTGCTTCCGTTACTGTGGGGATGTCAGTTAATTCCTTGGGACCTATTTTTTGCTTATGGAGGCAGTTATGACATAATAGAATTCTTCACTTGGAATTAAAATTTGTGTTCCCATTTTGCTCATGCTACGGACTTTGTGTTTCTGGTCAAGTCATTTAACTTCTGTGCTTCAAGTAGCTCCTTAGGAATGATCTATTGTCACAGATGAATTATGGTTTGTGTCAGGGAGGAAGTTCTGTCCTCCGAAGCTCCCCACACAGATCCTTTGCCCTGACTGTCCCTTAGGCCTAGAATGCTCTCCCTCTGCATCTCCACTTCTTAGGATTGCTGGCTTCCTGTGAGACTCAGTTCAAAATCTGCTTTTTGCAGTAAGCCTAAGTCTCCCAATATTAGTGCCTTCTCCTCTACAGTTACCTTACATTAATTTTCTATTTATCATGTATTTTCTTGCTTATATGTTTTCCCCATTCAGACATAAGCTGCTTGAGGACGGGGGTTGTTTTGGACTGGGGGGGGAGGGGAATGGCGATATCCCCAGTACTTAGTGTACGGATAGACAGAGAGTAAGTTCTTCAGGCACAGAGATTCAGTGACTTGACCAGAATCACACAGGCATGATCTGAACTCCAAATGCTTGCCTGAATGACATTCATATGTCATATCCTGCCCCCCCCCCCCCACTGTTTTATTCACATCAAGGGGCTGAAAGGATTACTCAATTATAAACCAAACTGATTAAGTGGAATCCAAATGAATAGGTTTGTTTTTTCATTCTAGAAGAATAATTTGTGCATGTGTATAGTTAGAGCAATCAGAGTACATTAGGGGGACCTATAGATCCTCCAACATCTTGCAACTATTTATTGTTTTGGGAAGATCAAGATAAGAGGAGTAAATTGTTATAAACAAAATTATTTGATCATGATCAGTAAATAATAAATCAAATTAAGAGCTTTTTCCCGTGATGAGATCTTTTACCCAGAGTATTTACTGCGAATAGAAACTGAATTCTAGGAGGACAACAGAATTGCCACTAAATTTTGCTCATGAGTCATATGAAGTTTCCAAATGTATCTCGTGGGTCTCTAGGGCACTGGATTTCAAGCATGTGAAACATTTTAGGTCATCTCTGAGCTGTTTAGTGTAGCACTGTTGTTTATAACATGATAACAACATTAATGATTAATTAATTAATAATCTACCTATCCTGCCCCAAACTTTCTGCGGGCCTCCAGTCTCACATTTCCAACTGTCTTTCAGACATCTTGAACTGGATATCCAGCAGATATCTTAAACTCAACATGTCAAAACAAGAACTCATTATCCTTCCCCCTAAACCTTTTCCCTTTCATAATTCCCTTCTACTGTAAAGGGGACTACCATCCTTCCACAGTTGCAAACTAGGTATCATCCTTGATTCCTCACTATCTCTCACCTCCCATGTCTAATCTGTCAATAAGCCCCCTTCTGTCCTCTGATACTTACACCACTGAGGTGCAAGCCCTGATCACTTCACATTTAGACCACTGCAATACCCTGCTGGTGGATCGGCCTGCCTCAAGTCTTTCTCACTCCAACTGCCCTTCATTCAGCTGCCAAAATGATTTTCCTAAAGTACAAATCCAATCATATCACTCCTCTACTCAGTAAACTGCAGTGGCTCCCTATCACCTCCAGGATCAAATACAAAATCCTATAATTGGTATACAAAGTCTTTCTTAACCTACACTTCTCCTACCTTTCCAGTCCTGTATCTTGCTCCCTGCTACGTACCCTGTGATGCAGTGACATAGGCCTCCTTGCTGTTTCATGAAGAAGACTCTCGATGTCTCCACATTTTCTCTAGGTATCCCCTCTTCCTGCAATGATCTTCTTTATCTCTGGCTTCAGGCTTCCTTTATGTGCCAACTAAAATCCTATCTTCTACAAGGAGCCTTTCCCAGTTTGACTAAATTCTAGTGCCTTCCCTCTTCTAATTTTTTCTTTTTTATCTTGTATATAACTTCTTTGTATATTTTTGTTTGTTTCTTGTCTCCTCCATTAGACTGTGAGCTCCCTGAAGGCAGAGACTTTGCCTCTTTTTGTATCCTCAGCACTTAGCACAATGCTTAGAACAGAGCAAGTGCTTAATAAATGCTTACTAACATTTATATTATTTTTCTGGGATTAATCAATAATTTACTTTTCCTGTTCCTTTTTTTAACTTTAATTTTCTTTGTAGGTTTAATGTGATCAGCAGTGAATGAGAATAGGTGGCCAGACAGGTCTTTTGGTCATTCAAGAGGTTTCACAGATGGATACCTTAAGGACTGTAGTACTATATACTACAGCTGGAAAGATTGAAATGGCTAATAGGCTTCCAGAGAATGGTGGATGTACTAAGAAAATCTGGCTTAATAGCTGCAATCCACTTGGAGACTGTCAGATAAAAGGCAGTTCATACATTTACTGTTATGATCGCTGTTTTCACAACCAGAATCCAACACCCTGGACTCGCTTCCCTGTTTTGTTTTGTTTTTACCCTTGGCCGTGACCTCTAGCTTTTCCTACACCTCATCTTCTTAAAATGACTTTTTAGAGTTTATATTCATTCTTCCCTCCAAGATTATGACAAAGACTGGGTCGACTTACAAAAAAAAGAAAGGAGAGGGATGGGAGATTTTATTTAAAACAAACAAAACTTGATTATAAGACTAAGAATGAAGTCGCTGAACAGTGATAAGATGGATTCATTCAAGCCATGGAATCACTTGAAGGGATCTAGAAGGGACCTTTGAGACGGGCTAGTTCTACTTCTTCCTGTTACAAATTTAGAAATTACCTTAAGTCAGGCTGGATGACACAACAGACATAATTGTCTATATTGTTTAAAATGTTAACAGTATTCCCTTTGTCATGTGCACATACCTACATTCAAGCTGCCTGTCTTTGATCCACTAGCAATACAATCAACCAAAAGCTACAACTGAGATTGTAAAATCACCTGTTGTCAGTATCTGACAAACTATTTCAGGAGTTGAGATAATTTCTGCTGGACAGAATATGATGATTAAGAATGCACAGGAATTAACTTTTCTGTTTTCAGAGCTACAAGGCATTTCTTAGTCCTATTACTTTTCATGGGCCTGTGTGATTCTTATATATTGCAAGTTTCTGTCAACAGAAATATTGGATTTTGTTTCGACTTTGCATCCAAGCCACAAAAGGCAATATATCCAGTCTCACTTGAACTCTGTGCCCTCCCCCCCACACAAAAAAAAAAAAAACCCAAGTGAAATTGAACTAAGGTAGCTTATTAAGATAATGAGGCAGCTGGATGTCACAGAGCATAATGCTGGACCTACAGTCAGGCAGCCCTGAACTCAAATCTGGGCTCTGTCACTACATTGGTGACTCTAGGCAAGTCACTTAATTTCTATCTGCCTCAGTTTCCTCATCTGTAAAAAGTGGGAAAAACAGCATCAACATCACAGGGTTATTGTGAAGATAAATTGAGAAAATATCTATAAAGTGCTCAGCAAACCTTAAAATGCTATATAAATGCTAGCTATTAATATAATTGATCAAGATGATCTTAATGGGCAGATATAGTCTTTGAAGAAATGGTGGCAAGAATATCAGAAAATAAAGAGGTATCCCTTGAAAAATGGTAGTTAACTTCTGAGTTCTACTTCATTCATCTCGAGTATCAGAAATGATGGGTAACTTTGTGGGCAGAAAGGCTACATCTTGTTCTTGAAGTATCATCCTAAAGGCATGTGAGCATGGAAATCATACCCATATTATTGATGCTACAGCCAGCCAGTAGGTAGAGATGATAGAGCTTGCCTACATTTCATAACATTACAACCTAATTTTGAACTCTATTCCTATATAAGATCTGAATGTCCCATTTACACAATTCTAGAAATTTACACATATCACTATATCTCAGATGACTTTGTGGCCAGAAGGATTTCTTAGTAAAAGAAACAAATATGATAAATTTTGGAGAAAGGGCTACTTTTTTGAAATTTCTATTGGTCTAATTTCACTAGAGGGGCAGAGGAAATTGAAGGAGTTCCTCCCGACTCCAGAATAACTCTTGTTCCCTGTGATTAGGGATGGGTGTTGCAGTGACCACTGAGCCTTCTGCACATCAACTTTGTTAATTTTCGGGAAACTGATCACAAGATGGGGAATGCTACATTACAAGTCCTTGGTAGTGAGAACTCAGCAGAATGTAAGATAATAGAGGACAGACACTGTTTTGTTTTTATTTACCTAGCATGGTTCTTCGCACATAGTAGGGGTTTAAAAATATTTATTGAATTGAATTCAACCAGGGAACTGATGTAGAAAAAAAAATAATAGAGTATGAAAAGAAGATTAAAGTGATAGTTAATTGTTTTCTACATTGGCACTATTTTGACTTATTATATTCCCATGGATAATATAAGCTTCTACTAAAATCTAATTTATGATGCCTCATCATGGAGTGGAGGTGGTCCTAGATTCCTGAAGGCTTTGCTAGCACAGTTTCTGGTAGAGTCTATTAAGCTGGAAAAATTTTGAATGTCAGGCTGGCAACAGTCTGGACGCCTGCTGGTCAAGGACCAGCTTAGCTGAATTCACAGCTGCTCATCCCAAGACTGGCTACCAGATGATGAATGCTTTGGGTCACGGAAACTTATAAAGGCTGCTTAGAGGGAGAGCAGTTTGTGATCTGTATTGGTGTAAGGAATACTCACACCAATAAATCATGGATCTTTGAATGGGTGGAAATACATATTGCAATAGTTCTCTCAGGAAGAGAAGGCCACAATGTGGTATTCATCCTAGAAGTATTTCTTGGACGGAAAAAGGAATTTCTGAAAAATGAAGCTCAAAGTCCAGAAATAGCAAAAGGACATAAGCAGATCTCAAACTCCTCAAACTACAGCGACATTCTGAGAGAGCACATCTTAGATTCTTCTTGGTATACAGTTTCTCAGGGAAATTCTTCCAATTTTTCCTCTGATTGGGATTCCCCGTTCTGTTCTGTTTTGTATGGAGTGCCAACTGGTCAAATGAATACCCCGACTAGATCAATAGTTGCTAATATATTTTCAATAGCCACTCAGAGAGATTAAGACTTTTTTTTTCTTTGTCTTACCTATGCAGTAGGGACAACACTGGCCTTTTCTCAAAACAGGTCTTTCACAGGAGACTGAAGGGCAAGACTCAGAGTAACAGCTAATCATGCTATCCATACATATGCAGCTGGTACAAACATCGGGTTTCCACGACTCAGCTGCCAGGAATATGTCCCCTTCATCATTTTTGCAGTAACTAGGCATGCTCTCATTATTTGATGAGGAAGGCTGAAGAGGTTCATCTGGAAAAATGGACACACAAGTCAGCAGGGAAAATAAGAGGATGTAGGCCACCAATGGTGTGACATAATGAGTCTTCTTCACTCTTGTCTGACAAAGACTGTGGCCAGCATTTAGGCCTCTGAGTATACATATTAAAAAGCATATTCATAATAAAACAGAAAGGCCAACTTAGGCAGGCTTCAAAGACAATTTTTTAATCTTCATTTTCAGGTCATCAGATGACCAAGAAGAAAATGTCTCTAACCTCCCAAGTTTAGATGTGCATATAATTAGATGGTAGAAAATCTAAATTACTGAGGAGGCAGTTAGAGAGAGAGAGGTATATATAGTCTATGGAAGCTTAGTATTTCATATTACTCTAGAAAGAGAAGAGAAAATTACTGGGAAACAAAGATGCGATATTTTCTCCTGGCCTAATTTCTTTAACATTTATGATGATTATAATTGTCTAATTTTCCATTTAAATCCTATTCAGATGCCTCACTGTGGCATGACTATGACCCCGGTTTCTGCAAGGCTATGCCAGGGAAGTGGAAATTTTTTCAGGTCCCAGTAAGGTGGGAAACTCAGCAATAATTCACATGTCTGAGGTTTAATGACCAGCCTTGTCAAGGGAGGAGAGGTTCATCCCAGAGAGGATGGCCACCAGGGGATAACTCTTTTTCAGCCACAGCAGCTCCTGAAGGCTGTCTCCTAAGGCAAAGAAAGCTTATGGCTGATGACAGTAGAAGTTGCAACAACAAAGAGACCCCAGGTCCTGCCATATGCTTGCAGAACACATCACCCACAAAGGATTTTCACAGAGACTATGTTACTTACTGTTACTAAAGATAGCAGGACATTTACTCTGAAAGTCTCAAGCAAAAATATGAAAATGATGAAGCACTGAAAGGTCTAATTTAAATGAGCATTCTGGATCACAAGATCATAAATTTATTTCTAGCTAGAAAGGACCTCTAAGTTCATCTTGTCAGGAGACGGATTTAAATCTGTACAATAAATATCGATGGAAGGGAGTACTTCCAATTGCCATCGCTACCTAAAAGCCTAGGGATTATTTTGATGAATAAATCCAGGGTCAAGATTATTCCTTGTAAGAAATCTCTCAGCAACAAAAAACACATTTCCTCACTGGAAACAATGGACATATAATCTAAAGAGATAGACTATTCCTTTAGCATAGTTCATCTGAAGGATCATATTCATAGCTTTAATTCTAATTCAGTCAAGAACTGAAATGCTTAGGTTAGATGAAAGGAAATGAACTGTTACCACAATAGTACAACCTTTAGCCACATTCTCTCTGTCAATAATTTTATGCTACTAGAAGGTTGTTACTTGTCCAGAGGAGATGTGTTCTTTTGGGTCCTCATGGGAAGAATGGGGCAAGAAAGAAACCATTAGAATGTATTTCTGCACATCTCTATTAGATTCAAATGGGAAGGGCATTAAGTCTTGGGCACTACTGCTGGAGGAAGAAGATAGGGTCAAGAGAATGGAAAACACATCACAGAGGAGTTCACCACTATGTCCATGTTCACCTTTCTGCTCAGATATAGAGATCTGAGTGAAAGATGTAGAAGATCTGAACATCTTTCTATAGCCTTTCTCAGTGACTTTTCTTTGGGGAGCGCTGGAGAGGAAGAGTGGAAACTCGCAATAATTGTCAAGAGGATCTTCTCTTGTTCTGAATACTGAACAGCGCTTTATTTTAAGAGTCAGATTTTTTTTTTTCCATTAGTGGGAAGTCACTGATGATGCTTGTCAACCCTGGACCCTGCAACTCACCACTATACTTTTGTGTACTGAAAAGTTAAAAAAAACAAAACAAAAATAAAAAAAACTTGGTATTTAATCATAAGCTTATGTCTCAGTATTCAACAGAAGCAATAAGATGGGAACAGAGGACATAAAAGGATAAGCAAAAAGTCAGGATGACTATGCCCAAGGAATGTGAAGCTCTCAAAGGCAGAGAAAAGACCAGAAGTGAAAAGCCCACCCTATTGTTTGTGATGGAGTACACGATTGACGGAGTCAAGGAAAAGAACGAGGAGAAAGGTTTTTATTTCAACAAGTACATGGTTCCTATAGAACATTCGCTGCAAACTTTATTTGGTCATCTCATCCATTAGCACTCCTCTTGTCTATTCACAACCTCCACACAGACCCTCGGTATTTTTTGTCCTTCGTATACTTACTTGATTTACATCTTACACCTCTTTACTCTCTACTTTATTTCATCATTTATATTCTACAGCCCAATTTCTCTCCACAACTAAAAACACTGAAAACAGAAAAAAGCAAAAACTAGAAAAAAGACAAAAGCCATTCTAGACCTACTTACTGAACAACAGGAAAAAAAGAACCTGATCAAACACCTTCACTTGCCACTTGTATTAATTCTTTTGAATTTAAAGACCTTAGTTTTTAATCTTTCCTCAGGAACTAGTGGAACACTTGGTACTGCTTTATGAACTTTCACATTCTGTCTTGAATTATAGTTATCTATATCTTACTTTCATTATTATCATTACCTAACAGACCTTCACTGCTGTGGGTAATCCTGACAACCAAGAATGTTGTTTAGAGTATCCATCAAAAATTAGCTTTCAATTGTAAACTAATACGCCAAGATAAACAAGCTTGTTAAGTCCTGACTCATGATATACTAAAAAGAAATTCTATGAGAGGTAACAGAGTAAAATAATTTGTTCTGTTACCTGATAAACTTAATAACAACAGAGGAGTTTATGAGTATTGTTTTTTTGTGGAGAAATGGTCAAACCACCTATGTTTAGAAGCTAAGTGTTAAGGTCTAGTTATATCGGTCTTACAAAAGAAATTAAATCAATCATATAATATTCCTTATATTTATGTTATATCAAATCTTCTAAACTTTATCTAGAAATAACATCATCATGTTCTTAAATGATAATCAAAAAGAGTGGACATAAAGAAATTCCTTTGTTTTCATACTAGTCGAGTCATAAACCTAGTATTTCTTTCAAAGGATTCAAAGTACCATTTTTTGTACATTCTAAGGGCGGCATAGCTATTCATCCAAAATGGAAACATAAAAGAAAATTTATATGAGCGAGACCACTCAAGATAAGCTAATGGCCTCATTCTGGAAATTAAGTATTTTGTGGGTTTGACATGTAGTAAGCAAGATGAATGGTAGTCATAAACATGATGATTTCTTCAATGTTACATTAATTCCAAGAAATAAATGTGAACCATAGAAAAGAATGCTCTAAGGAGGTATGATAATGGGCAGCTTAATGCTCTCCAGTATTTGCATTTGAGCTTGGGGCAAGTCCTTATTTAAGTCTGCTTTCTTTGAAGCATTGGTTTGACAACATCTCTAATCTGACCCTGCTCTATTCTCAAATGGTTAACTGCTTGGTCTACTAAGTTCACTAGGAAGATCAAATATACTCTGGTTACCTGTACACTGAGGACAGCAAGAATCCTGGGTGCGGGAGGGAGTCTGGCAAAGAAGGGGAGGACAAACTTCTGTCTCACACAACACACGCCCGCTATGACATGTACACTGGGTGCAAGAGTCGATATTCCATGTTTCTCCATCCACAAAGTACTCTCCTCCAGGAGCGTGGCAAATGGAGGGGCTGCTTAGCTCCGGTTTCTGAACCACAAACTCATCTGAGAAATCAAACAAGATGAAAACCAAAGTGGTTATGAGAGGAAGTGATGTCACTTACAGATTGTTCTCAGCAGTCCTTGAAGGTTCTCATGCTTTTCAGTTCATGAGTCACTAGTCTAGAGAAATGGTTGATAATTCTTTCAGCTTCTTTTGATCAAGGAATTAAAAGCAGTGTAATAAGCACGCATACTGATACAAGGAGAGAGCAGAAGTTCCTTTCAACATACTAAAAAAAGAGGGTGATTTGGGATCTGTCTTAGTAATAACAGAATTAACGCCACAGATAACTTCTTCCTCAAACTAGATTATACTGGTCACTTTCAAGAGATTGTAGAAGTGAACTGTGATTAGCAAATCTGACAAAGAAATCATCTGTTTGGATCTTGTATAAACTTCCCAGAAAAAGTTTGGAGAATTTTGACTCTTTTTTTTTTTCCTCCTACTCAATGCCCTGTGCACTCCATTAACTTTCTAGAGCTTAAGTATTTGAAAACTTGGAAATATGTCCTATAATCAAATTGGGTACACCCAAATTAAGACTGCCTGCCAGCAAACTGAACAGGAATGTTCACGGACAATCAAAAGACGGAGAATTCACATTGAAGACTAGACCTCTGTTATAAGATACCACTGAGAGGCAAAAATTGAGAGGTTGTTGATAACTGCCATCATTCTCCAGCACAGACAATTTTAGTCATTTTGTCCCTCAAATGAGATGATGATGATAGGGAGGAAATTCAATATTAGGAGTATATTGAAAGGTACTGAGAGCTGCCCTGGAGTTGTATTTGGGAGCTAAGAAGGATGGGGACAGTTTGTTCACAGATTATAGTATAAGAACATCAAGAGAGGGCTGCAAGTATTGAACATAGTTGGAACATGGTAGAAACACCTTTTACATGTCAGTGAATACAATTCTTGTAACACACCACAGTGCAAAACAAAGACTCTATACACCAATCAACACCATGATCAATGTAATTTGAACTCTTTAGTCAGGATAGCAAGTCAAAAGTGAGAGTCAAAGCTGAAACCTAATTAGGGAGATAACTTTGGTTATCTTGATCCAAAAGGGCAGGGATAAAGATTGGGAAGGTGGGTACTTTGGTCATGTTTAAAGATGACAGAAATATGATATTGGCTGATGTAAATAGTAGTAATGTAAAACATAATATAATGTAGTAACTAGTAAATAGCAGATCTAGTATCAAAGGACCCAACATTTCAGTATCCAAACAGAAGAAGGGAAGGCAGAATGCAAACTGACTTGTGTAAACTGAGATAGGGGTTTGGTGATAGGAAAGAAAGGGAATGGACAAATCATAATAATGCATTTCATGCTGCCAAGACAGAAACATTTTTTCTTAAAGTTGACTGCTCACACAGGAGAATCAGTAAAAGGCTTCCTAAGGAGATCTGTAGAAAAGCTGAAAACAATTCTCCTTGAAAAGAGAAGAATTGCTTTTCTAAGGGTTGATGACTCCTAGATCCTGATACAAAAGAGGAAAGATAGTCAAGTCATAGGAATAAATAGCCATGTGTATTTCCAATTTTCCTTACCTTTCTAACCCTTTCCCCTATACAACTTGCTTCAAGGCAAAACAGGAGAGGGACCTGAGAGAGTTGGGATATGAAAGAAAAACAGAAAGAGATAGGGTAAGAAAGAGGAAGGGAAACCTGAGAAAAAAATAGCAGTGGGTGAACCTTTAGTCTAACTTGGGAAAGGTTCAGTAGCAGCTGCTTTACCTTGACAATAGAAAAAGGAACTGACTAGGAATACCCAGGAAGAAAAAACGATCCTAGAAGCTGACTGGGGAAGGAGCTGGAAGTGAATCATTCTGTTCCCTCCTTAAGTCAGTAGTGTTTCAGATTAACAAGTCTGGGTCCTTCAGTAAGAAGAATACACAAGAGATAAACCATGAAAGGGACTATTTTTAGTAAACAGTATAATGTGTGTGTGTGTGTATAATAATACATGATATATGTGAAATATATATAGTATTATATATACTGCACATTATACACACACATATATATGTGCATATATAATATGTATATAGCCTCTCAGTGCCTCAGTTTCCTTCTCTATAAAATGAGGGGGATAATGTAGATGATTTCCAAAGTCCTTTCTAGACATTGTATGACTTTTGAGCATGATACATCACAGAATCAGAGAATCTCTGTGTTTGTTGTTTCAGCTGCAAAATGGGAACAAGATTTGCTCTTTCCAATATCAGTGCAAAAGATGAAAAAGATAACAGATTTACATAAATACTGAGATCAAGGTAAGTTAATAAGCATTTATTAAGTGCCTACTCTGTGCCAGCCACTGTGTCAAGAACTGGGGATCCCCAAAAACCCCTCGAACCCCATTCCTTGCTCTCAAGGAGTTCGCCACCTAACAGAATGGGGCTACAGAAGCTGCAGTGCCTATCATTATAACTTTTTTTTTGGACTGAGCCTGTGATTTCATTAGTGGTGAGGGAATCCCCTCTACTAATGCAGATCAGCAATTGTACAGTACCTTACAATCTTAGAGAGACACAGGGACACCGAGAGGTCAAGTGCCTTTCAGTTAATCAGTCACACGTGATTATCATTAACAAATATAATTCAGACAATTTAATTTTTGAATCTGCTGTTTTTTTTCTTGAGCCTGTATTTATCACCATCATTGTGACAACATTCTAGATATTTCATTCCTCTATTTGTGGCAATAATATTAAGAATTCAAACAGAGAAGGATTGGAAGGGCAGGGGTTGAAGAATTAACTGGACATCTTGCAGATTTTTCCTTCTAAAAGATTACATTATAAATAGGTACCTCTAAGTATCCTTTTTCAAGAAATAAAAATAGCACCATTTTTCCTGGTTAAATTAAATTTTAAGCTCACTCAGTCTTTTTTTAAAAAGAGAATTTTATTAGTTACATATGAGGATTCAAGACCTTGTGGGGAACCTGAGGCCAGTACAGCAGGTATCCAAACCCTACTGGGGGCAAAAGGAATTAAGCATGAGGATTAAGTAGTTGGAAGAGGATATCACGCAGGGAAGAGTCAGTTACTGCCTAAGTCCATTGGCAGATCTCTCCCCCTTCACACCCCCAAATCCCTGGTGCAACCAGACCAGGCTAGTGAGGGTCACAAGAAGACCCTCACCTGCCTCTGTCCCAGAAGTCTTATGCAAGGGCTCCTGGTTATCTGGGGGGCCACAAAGAAGGCTTATCTGGAAGGATTGGATCTATCACTTGAAGAGAAGAGACTAAATATGTAGATGTTATAGATATTTGTACTAATAAAATGTAAGGTTAACATTTAGTAACATAAATGAATTAACCCTTTCTAAAACACAGCTCAACCCTTTGTCCAAGTGGCTGAACAGCTTTAAAAAATAAGCAGTGTCCATTTTTACCCCAATATACATCCTCCTTATTTAGAAGACAGGCAATGAATGTGTGGGAGATGTCCATAGCTTTAGATCATTGGGGAGAACAAAAACTGGTAATAATATTTAGCTTGCTGAATGTGACAAACTATAGAAATTCTTTACTGAAGCTTGATAACTTTTGTTTTGATTGGCAATTAGTTTTTTTCTGACTTTCACTTTGGCCTGTCTGTTCCCATAGATGCCCCTAACTCCTGCTAACTAAACTTACCTGGTCTGTAAACGTACCTCTTGATTTGGAACCTTTTCTTGCACTCTACTTTCTCATTTAACAACTGTCTTATCATCTCGCCTCTGGACCCTCAAAGTTGAACTGAACTTGGCCTAGTACAGGTCCCATGGCTCTGTTTATTTCCCACCAGGCCTTAGACTGTATCACGAAGGTCTCAGAGAAGAATAGATTTAGAGCTGGAACGATCTGTGAGGAGGCCACAAGTCTAATCCCCTCATTTTAGAGATGAAGTCAAAAAAGATCCTGAAAGGTAAGTGATCTGCCCAAGGTAAATAGTTTTGTTTCCCTATTAATATGTAAGAGCCTTGAAGGCAAGGACTCTTTTTGTATTTGTATCCCTAGCAATAGCACAATGCCTGGCATGAAGTAAGCACTTAATAAATGTCCTCCTCCCTCCTTTGATTCTTCCTTCCCTGCCTCCATCCTTCCTTCTTTCCTTTCTTTCAGGTTCCAAATCCAGTACTACGAATTGTACTATACATCTCCCTGTTGCACCACACTACTAACTTCCTCCCTAGGCCTTGTGTCTACATATGGCCACGACAAATAGACCTTTCCACAGCTTTGAGTATAATCCTTGTATTTAGCTAAACATTTAATTTTTATGCTTGCATTTGTTGTTGCTATTGCTGAAAAAATAAAAACAAAACAAAAACCACCTTGCACTTACCCCTTTGGAAGAGGGTACGTTTCTTTTGTGAGCAAGAACTATTACCATTTTTTATTCTGTATCCCTCGAACCTATCAGAGTGCTTGGCACATAGGGGGTGCTAACTAAGTGCTTACTGAATAGTATCTGACCTATTTCTATGAGCCAGATCATAATTCCAGAAACGCATGAGGAAAGATAAAGCAGACAGTATTTCCTTAAGGACAAGACAGAAACCAAGCTTTACTTGAACATGATGGGCAGCACTGTCCTGGCCGGATTGTGGGATTACTGCAGGCGGGTACAGGACAGGTGATCAGGGCACACATTTCCCGTCCATTATGACAGTAGCATTCCCGGCATCCATCATGCCAGCTTTCCTCATTTTTATGATGTCGTCCATCCATAGACAGGCAAGTACCTGTCTGCACAGGGGGCCCAATGGATGCTGAAGGCGTAGCCTCTGTAGAAGATAGTGAGAAAGCAGCTACATATAAAAGCAGTTCCATGAGAGGAAGAAAGTCTATATGATATATAAATTTAACTTCAATGGCTAATTTTTTTTTTTTTTTTTTTAGGGAAGCCTTGGTAACTGAAACTGTGCATCAAAATCTCGCTCCCTCCGGTTGAGGGGTATAATGGCACAAAAGATAGAGGTGAAGGAATCATTTCAAGCCTCCTTTGGTACCCCAGTTTCCATGGTAAAATAGGAAGTTGGGGTGTGTGTGTGTGTGTGTGTGTGTGTGTGTGTGTGTAGGGCCAGGTATATATACACAGAGAATTTCAGACACAGAAGGTCACTTCTTCTGTAACATATTGTTTAGTCATTTCAGTTGTGGATGACTTTGTGACCCATTTGGGGTTTTTTTGGCAGAGATATGGAGTAGTTTGCCATTTCCTTCTCCAGTTGACTTTACAGATGAGGAAACTGAGGCAAGCAGGATTAAGTAACTTGCTCAGGGTCACACAGCTAGTAAATGTCTGAGACTAGATTTGAATTCAGGAAGATGAGTCTTCCTGACTATATGCCCAGCACTCTGTGCACTAAGCCACCTAGCTATCCTTGTAATACATTAATATTGCTGTAATTTGTTAATTTTAATATTAAAAGGTTGATCCCTCCCTTCTTTCCCACTCAAAATCAAATGTCCTTATTTCCATACGGAGCTCAGAATGAAAAAAAATGTTTTTAAAGGAATCTATTTGATGGAGTAGTCATTTAAAATGGATTTCTCTGGGACACAACAAAGTTGATTTTTCTGGGTAATTGTAGGAATAAGGTATAAGCTTCATTTCATTTATAGTAGAGGTTTTAAACTTGGGGACACTGAAATTGATTTGTTAATATTTTGATATGTGAATTTCACTATAATTGGTTTCTTTTGCAATCTTATGTATTTTGTTTTCAGTATACAAACACATTACTCTGGAAAGGGGTCTATAGGCTTTACCAGAATGCCAAAGGGACTGATAATATAGAAAATCTTAAGAACTACTGATTTTTAGGAAGAAAAAATTTCAGGAGAGGAAGCCTGAGGACAAGGGAATATCTGATAGCAGATACTTCTAGTTTTCTGTGTGTACATTTCATTACATACTTCTTTGGTGAAAGACTACTTTCACGTTAAATTCACCTTTGTGGGAAATTATGTGGGAGTGTCTAATGCTTCTCCATATGCACCTTCCAAGAGCTATCAAAGGAACATCTTGACACTTATCAGCCATAGAGGGGGTTGACTAATATCTCATTCTGATACTTCATTGTCTTATGACTCACTCCAGTATGACATTTACTGCTATGTCTGGTTTCACCTCCATGGAACAAGAAGATGCCTCCACCTTGGGTACCACCTGATGCTCTGTCCTCTCTGCTCCCTGCTTTCCTGCCTCCTTTTGTGTGTTCTCTCCAATGAGGACATTCAATGATAAGCTTCTTGAAAACAGGACCTGTCTTTCTTTTTCTTAATTGTATCCTTTGGGCTTAGCACAGTGTCTGGCACACAGTAGGGGATTAATAAATGTTCACTAGAAGTATTAGAAATGGGAAGTATGGCAGCTAGGTGGCACAGAGAATAACTGAGCACTGGCCCTGGAGTCAGGAGGACCTGAGTTCAAATCTGACCTCAGACACTTAACACTTACTAGCCGTGTGACCTTGGGCAAGTCACTTAACCCCAATTGCCCTGCCTTCCTCCTTCCAAAAAAAAGAAAAGGGAAATATGAAGGTGACCCTGGGTTTCTAAAGGCTATTAGAGTGGAACCCAAGATCTGGCAAGATCTAAACTGGAAAGATTTTGAGTAATGACTTAGGAATACTGTGCCTACAGCTTAAGAACCAGAAGTTAATCACCAGAAGGCTGGTCATCGGCTGATGAATATTTACATTTGGTCAAAGCAACTCAAGAAAACATCTATTAAGATGCAGAGCGATTGCATTTGTATTTGTGGAGGGCATATCCATATTGGTGAAATCAAATATCTTCTGCCAAGTAGAAGTAGAGACACAGGGGATGTGATGACCTCTTATCAGTGACAACTTGAGCACAAGAAATGGCATAAAAGAATTTATTGGAGAGCTATATATGATCATAAAAGGAAATGGTGTGATTATATAGAAAGAACGTGAGACAGACCACTCAAATGGTACATTGATATTCCCCAAATACTGAAGAAAACAAAAACAAAAATATTAAAGGGAAGGCATTGGTGGGGACCACATGAAAGATTTATGGGAAAACAAGAACTTGATATAATGAGAAGGAATGTAAGAGTCATCATCTACATTGGTGGGGGGAGTGACCACACTGATGAAAATGCAGATATCTGAAAATATTGAAGTTAAATAGGTCCCTGATTAAATAGACTTATATATGGAGTGATGAAGGTGAAAATTACAGTTTTTAAATAGAGATGAAAGTGAGAAGCTAAGAAAATGACTACACTGGCAAATGTGCTTGTTAATTAAATACTATTTTAAATTCTTTCCTAAACCTATATTACATCAAGAAGACAGAAATAAAGAAAACTTAAGGTTTTCTCTTTTAGAAAGGGATTGCTAAACTTCAGTGGAAGAAACATTCACTTAATATGTCTCATCAATAATACAACACATTCCCTCTTAAGTCTTTCTTTAAAAAAAGAAAAAAAAAGAATCCCTGATTGCTTTGAAAACAATGGGGATGTGTTCAGACTTACCTCGGCACTTACAGATAAGACAACCATGACTGTCCACCTGGAAACCCACTGGACAAATTTTACTGCATGGGTGCTCAGGACATTTCTTACAGCGGCAGATGTCACAGCCATGCTTATTCTTCCTAGATAATTGAAATTTTGTCAAAGGTCAAAAAATTACCTAAAACATCTCAAATGATGATCAAATGCTCAAATCAGATGTCACAGAAGTGAAACTACTATTGCTCTACAGGCACTCCGAAGGCACGGGGTCATTGCCCCTCCAGGGCACATCCTGACTTTGTTTCTGGGAGAATCCTTTTAATTAGGAGAACTGGTTCCACAATTTAAAATTTATGAGTAAACAATTGCAAAAACAGGATGGATAATTAAGGACCTTCCTCACTGCCACTTCTGAGGAGAGGAAGCCAAGAGCCTGCTTTCGTTGTATTAATTAAAGTGCACACACATACACCCCCACCTAGCCTGACTGTGAAATTCGAGAAATTAATGAAAGTTTTAATATCAGCAAAAAAACCTCTGCCATGAATATTAGTGGAAAATGGAAATATTAAATATGATAATAGCTCTTTATGATCATTTACCAAGCCCTGTTTTAACTACTAGTCTGTGGGGTAGTTAGTGCAATTATTATCATCTTCATTTCATAAATGAAACTAAGGCTAGCAAGTAAATGCCTTGGCTCACTTAGCTAGTAAACATCAGTGCAAAGACCTGAACACAAGCCATCCTGATTCTCTGGTCCACTGCTCTTTCCACTATTCCATTATGTCTCTGGAAATGCCGTTTTCTGGGGTGGTATCCAGGTACACACAACATGCTCGATCAATGTTAACTTGACTTATGACTTCTTAAGCTCTTTTCTTTTCTTCTTTAATTATCAGACTCCCACATGAAACAAGAACTCATGGCAAAGCAGTTAAGAAACAATATTATCTTTACTGTTTATTCAGGTCTTCTTGATTGCAAATAGAGCATTCTATCAACTGTGCCACCTAATTTACCTACAACGCTAGATTAGAATATATACATTACACCATTCTGAGTACTTACAATTGTATATTTAAGGGAAAAAAGGTCTAAAATCCTTATGTAAATAACTCTATTTCTTATAATATGAAAGAGGAGAATGGCATTGCTTTCCTAAAAAATCAACTGAAACTTCATTTTTAATTTTTCTCATGTCATACTGATAGGAGGATTTCTGGTACATTATTCATGTAAACACTGCCACAGAATTGGCTATGGTTGGACAATGGGGCTGTCCTCATCATGCCAAATGAATTAGCTAGACTTATGTCAGGAAAACCTCTGTTTAAATCCCACCTCTGATACTAACTGTATAATTGCAGAGAAGTCATTTAAGCTTCTCTGAGAATCCGTTTCCTCACCTGGAAAATGGAGTAAAAGTGACACCTATTTCACAGGGTGTTGTGGGGTTAATGAGATAACCTATGTAAAAATGCCTTACAGAACTTAAAGTGCTCTGTAAATATTAGGTATGATTGCCATAGCAGCCACAATAATGAATGCTTAAATCCAATTATTCCTCCTTCCTATCTCATCTTAGCCAAATTGTTGTTAGAAGAGTCTGAAGAAGATGTATCACTCTTATAATCAGAGATAAATTCTTCTAAGAGTGCTTAGAAGTGGAAATGGGAAGGTTGACTTGTCACTGAGAATGTGTTAAAAATGAATTACTTGTGTTTGCTTTCACTGGACAGTCTCAAGGAGTTTCAAAACACAATTCTGTGTTCCTCTATCTAAGGAGTATTTACTGAATGTTGATTGTCCTGGGAACCCTATGGATATTGAAACAAGGGGTTGTATATACCCCTTGATGTCATCTTCAGGCCCTAGATCTAAGTTCTAGCCAGACCTTTCCTCCAGAAGGATGTGCACACAAAGTATACATTTAACTCTATGCTATACATAACAATGGGGGCAGGGAGAATCATCTCTTGACATGACTACAATAAGGGACACAAGGCCTACATAGTGTTTCTTCTTAAAGACCTCTTGTTGAAAGGTAGGTTTGATCTGAAGGCACCCTTTTTCTCCAAAAGGATATGACAGCTACACTGAAATAGCTGGCTCCTGCTAGGACTGGGACTGCTGTTTAGGAAGCAGCATTACCAGAGACATTTTACGCAATGGTTGTGTTGTTGCGGTTGTTATTTTTTACAGCAATCTGTGCTTTCACTTATGTATAGAGCTTTGGGTAAGAAACTTCTACTGACACAGATTAGCACCTTTTCTGCAACCTAAAGCCTTGGAGAGTTTCTCAGATTTCTGAGAAGTTTAGTATCTTGACTTAGATTACCCTATAGGTATGTTGCAGAAACAAGACTTGAAACCAGGTCCTTCTGATCCCAAAGTTGGCTCTCTACCTATTATACCACTCAGAGGATGTTTAAACAAGCTTTCTGTGATAAACTCTAGAAAAGTGAGATCTATGCAATGCTCTTTTATCTATGTACATAATTTATTTCGAGAATTTTTCTTTTTCTTTCTCTCTCTCTCTTTTTGGAGGCAATTGGGGTTAAGTAACTTTCCCAGAGTCATACAGCTCATAAATGTCTGAGGTCAAATTTGAACTCAGGTCTTCCTGATTCTAGGGCTGGTGCTCTATCCACTGCATCACCTAGCTGCGCCCTCCCCCGCCCTTCCCCGCCCACCTTTTTGAGACTAGGTATCCCTCTCTAGCCCAGGCTGGAAGTACAGCAGCCACTCATTGGCTCGATCCTAATAAAAGGTTGGCATGAAACCTGCTCTGTTTCTGATATGGGCCATTTTATCTTTCAGTAGGCAGCCTGATGACTCTGATAGTGCAGACACTCAATCAGCTTATCCCACTCCTGAGCTCAGGAGATCCAACCAGTCTCAGCCCCTCTAGTAGTAAGGATTATAGACATGTATCCCTACACTGATTATACAGATGGTTTCTAAAATGTAACTTATCAAATTAAAATTAAAATCAAAGAATGTCAGGGCCAGAAGGGACCTAAGATATCATTTAATTTGATCCCCTAATTCAACAGGTAAGGAAATAAAGGTTCAAAGATAGGAAAGAATTTGCCCAAGGTTTTATAGTTAACTAGTTAGTGGAAGAACTAGAATTTGAACACAGGTCCAGTCTCTCTAATTGGTCCTTTTTTCCATTATACTGCATTGTTCTTCATATATGAATACATAAAAGATCTGAGTTCATCACCGTGGGGGAAATCTCCAGTGAAATAACTCCTTCCACTAAGGGTGTCAGGAATTTGTCTGTAACTTAATCTATAAGGCCTGGGGAGTTGCTTGAAAAGCACAGAGGTTAAAAGACTTGCCCAGGACCACAATATTAGTGTGTGTTAGAGACAGAATTTGGACCTAGACCTTCCTGACTCCATGCCCAGCAGTCTAACCACTATGTCATATTCAAGAGGCAGGGTGGCAGAGAAGAAAGGATGCTGGATTAGGAGGCAAGAAAACCTAGGTTTGAATCCTATCTTGGAAACTCAATAACAGAGTGACCCTGGGCCAGTCCCTTAACTTCTGTAAAAATGATGGTGTTGGACTTAATGAAATGTCTATTGATAATACATATTAAAGCACTTTGGCATAAAAATAATAATCATCATTATCCAATACTGAATTGAAATGACTTTTTCATTTCCTCTAAATGAGAATTCTTAGAGGCAGACTAGAAAAGATGGTTGGCGATAGGAAAAAGGGTCAAAGATAAGGAGAGGAGGCCCTTGAATTTACTATCAGCTCTGAGCTAAAAATATAAGTATAAAAGACAACTAGAAAGATTGAGAAAGACAGGAAAAGGTAGAAATAGCAAAACAAATTACAACAAAATTAGCAAGGACTTAAAAATACCATCATTATGTCAAATCCTAGTTAGTGGGATAATCAAAGAAGCAAATGCTAAATGTCTGATTATTTTTCCCCTCCAAAGGTTTAGAATCTCATGGTATGCAACTAAATATGAGGTAAATGAAAGTACTACTATTATCTTTGATCAGACTCTTAAGATTATCTGTTATGCCAAGAAAATAGATTGTGATTTCTTCAATGGAACCAAGATAAAGATTCTCACTACTAAGGTCAGGGAAGATATGACTTAGTTATGTAAATGACTGTCAAACCATCTTAAGGAAAGATTAAAGTACCATAACATGGATAATGAAGATGATAAACACTTGTGATAATCCTAACTAGCCTGGAATTTCAAAATAGGTGCTTAGTAATGCTTTCTGAATTGAATTGTCATGAGGAAATTCTCTCTTTTACTCTATTAGTGGAGGTTTATGAGAAGTATCTAAGGTGTTCCAGAAAAAGGCATGGATTTGGTGCCAGAGAACACTGATTCAAATTTTGGCTCTGCCACTTACTGCCTTTATGACCTCAGAGATGTCCCTTTACCTTTCTAGGCCTCAATTTCCACATCTGTAAAATATGATTGGGCCTATAAGATCCCTTCTGACTCTAAATTCTATGATATATATTTTATTATACAGGAACTTTAAGCTATTAGGTATTCTCATGGCATAGATTCTAAGGTCAGTGTTACTAACATGACTCGGGAATGTATCCAGAAAAGAAAAAGATTATAAAGAAAACTTAGCTCTTGTTAGATAATTGAACTATTTGGGAACTACAATCTTAAATTAAAAAAAAAATTTTAAATCGTATTAAAAACATGAACAAAATGAGGATATGCTTTTCTCTCCTCACACCATTAGTTTTCCTCATAACCACATACAAAATAACTAAAGTCAATAGGATCTGAGAGTTTGATAGATTTACAGGTAATAACAATCAGACTTTCTGGACTGAAATACGTACAGGTATCCAAATGGACAATACTTGTCGCATATTACAGGCTTGCATTTCTTAGGCCGCGGGCGGCATTGACATATTTCACAGTTCTGGGCATCAGTCTGGTAACCAAAGGGACAATCCAAGGTGCAGCCTCGTATGAGGCTGGTACACAGCTCCTCCCCTGTGAAGAACATATGAAGAGCACAGTTTGCTAAAGGTGGCGGTGAACGATGTAAGGACAAACTGAAATGTCTACTCAATACCTTCTAAAATTCCAAGAATTAAAATGTCCATGAACTGATATGAAATTACTTGACCCTATGTATTTTAAAGGTCTTACCAGAAGTATTAGCATTATATGATAATTGTTGGAAACATTCCCGTCGTGCCATCCTATGCACATATGACTCACTAGTATAGTATTTATTTATAAGGCAAAGTCCAAATTTTAGTCTGAGACAAATCTATTTTTTATCTTTTTTATAAAAGAGAGTTTCCTCCCCACTCCCAGTTCTTCCTGAAGTACACTTGGATCTGGTACTCAGGAAGTAGCTGACAAATGTTACTTAAGATACTAGTGAAATGAAATGGGTTTCCATATCAATTTTCTTTCTTTGAAAAAACAATTTTTTTCTTCATTAAAAAAATAATCTGGCTATTATGGAATCCTGAGTTATTTGCAATGCAATCAGATTAGATGAGTGATTATTAAGCCAGTATCAACAACCTTTGAGAGACTATGGAAAAATAGAAGAAACATCATAGGACTGAGTATGGGCAAATGATCTTCCAAAAAAAGGGGAGGAGTGGTGGGTGAGAATTCAGTCTACAAATTTTAGGCCAATGAACTTGACTTTGATTCCTGGCAAAATTCTAAAATGTCATTAAAGAGCTGCTTTGTATATGGTTAGAAAGGGAGATTTACCTTCCAAGGCTCAGCATGACTTCATCAAGAACAGGTCATTTTATACTAAACTCATTTTCCTTTTAGGAGACTAGCTCAGCTTTTGTCAGGGGAATATCACAGATATAGTTTTAGCAGTAATCCTAATCAGTTGATTCAGAACTGACTGAATGGCTGAACCAACTAAGTGGACATTAATGACCAAATGTCGACTATGAAGGACTTGAGTGCAACGGTTGAGGGATTTGTGCTTGGCCTTGTGCTACTTTTTTAAATCACTAAGATAAAGACACAGACGGCACACTTAACAAATATGCAGATGAAACAAAGCTGAAAGGGACATCTAATATAATGATTGTCAGAGTTAAAAAAAGATCATGACAGGTTAGCACATTGAACTGAATCTAACAAGATGAAATTTATATGGATAAATGTAAGTCTAGACTTTGGTTCAAATAATCAGTTTCAGAAGTACAAATTAGGGGAGTTGTGGATTGCATCTATAGTATTGTATTCTGGAGTCCTATTTATTCTCTGTGTATTTAAATGTATATCTGTTGTTTTACCTGAAAGAGTACAAATTTCCTTGAGGACAAGGATTGTGTCATTTTTGCCTTTATATACCCACTGCCTGCCTCATAGTCAGTGCTTAATAAATGGCTATTGACTGATGAGTTGATTCTGGACAATACATTTCAGAAAATATCCTGATAAGCTAGATGGTGATAAAGGACCTGAGACCATTCCATATGAAGACTAACTGAAGGAAATGAGGATGTTTTAACATGAAGAAAGGATTTTCAAGGATATGATAGTTATTTTTTAATATGTGAAAGGCTGTCAAATGGATGAAGAAAGAACCTTGTTTTCTTTGGCCCAAGAAGGTAGAACTAAGAACAATGGGTGGAAGATGAAAAGCAGATTTAGGCTTGATGTTAGGGGATACTTACTAACACTTAACTAACTAACTAACCTAACTAATCAAAAAATGCAATAGAGATGATGGGTTTCCCCTACTTCAAGTGAAGATAGGCTGATCTTTTTGGAGCATACTATAGGCAGAGTTATTGTTCAGGTACAGACTGGATGAAACGGAATCAACTATTTATTGACCAATAATTTAATCACTTTTTTTTTTTGAGGGGGGAAGGCAAGGCAATTGGAGCAAAGTGACTTGCCCAAAGTCACATAAGTAGTAAGCATATCAAGTGTCTGATGCCAAATTTGAACTCAGGTCCTCCTGACTCCAGGGCTGTTGCTCTATCCACTGAGCCATCTAATTGCCCCTCAATCACTTATTTTTAAAATTACATGCTTTACAAGAAATGTTAATTTGGAGATTTCTGACATAATCTTTATTGGTAATGGTACTATTTGCCATGACGGCATTTGGTGAGTACTTTTAACCTACATGTATCATGTGTTTATATGCTCCTTTGCCTATGTTCTCAAAAAAGAACAGCTGATCATCTCTACCTAAAGCCAATACATGCAAGTAAAATATGAAAAATGAACAGTTTTTGGGGAGGAGGTTGCAGGTGTCATCATGAAAAATGAGTTTTCATTAAACCTGAACACTGTTCATACTAAAACAAAAATGGAATGAGCTGCTTTAGGAGGCTGTACGTGGCACTGGCCACACAGTGTGTGTACAATGGCCTTACTAGGTTAAAAAAAAAAATTCACATTTTAAGCTTAATCTGAAGGGATCAAAATGGATGGCCATTTTCTGATAAAGTTTTAGATGATATATTTTACCAATATAAGTTTTTAGTATTTGAATAGTGAGTTCCCCTCACCTAGAAAAAGGAAAATGGAAGATGGCGGTTATACATACATATGCATATGAAATATATATTAGAATAATATAATTTTCTTTTTCCCCCAGCAAAAGCCTTTTGTCACATATATTTAGAATAACCACAGGCCCATGTAATTTCTGTGCAGCAACTGATTGCTAATTTGCATATCTGAATGCAAAATTTCAGACAGCTCATTTTAAAATTTGTAATTATAAAATCTGAAAGGTCACAGTTCTTCTACTCTTCCTTATGGGAATGATGAAGAAGAATTTAAAACTTCAAAATGTAAACTCTTTTTCTTTCCAGCTCAGATTATGATGATTTAAATAGGAGTGGAGAAGGGGAAGATGTGAATTAATATAGATGCTCCTACTAAATCAGTATCAATTGAATTATCTTGTAAGAAAATACAAGGAAGCCTTTTGGGAGATCAAGGCAGATCTTCAACTTGGAGGTAAAATCAGAATCACTAGGAATCATGTTCCTAAAATAACTCCCCACTTTGAACAGGCCTAATATAATATCTCTGGGCCAAAAGGGAGACAAGAATAATCTACATCAGTAACAATAATACTTTACTGATTGCTAGATGGTTCAGTGGATAGAGTTCTGCATCTGGAATCAGAAGATCTGCATTTAAATCCACTCTCAGATACTCCACAGCTGTATGACCTTGGTCTGTCTCAGTTTCTTCATATGAAAAATGGGCATAAAAATAATAACACCTATTTCCCAAGGTTATTGTGAGGACAGGAGATATTTGTAAAGTGCTTTACAAGATAGAAAGCTGTATATAAATGCTAAATACAATTATTGTTGTTGCTTTTAGGGATAGCCATCATCCTGGAGAAAAGGTGGCCTATTGCCATTTAGATTTAGCCTCACTGACAAAGGCTAACGATTTATTAATTAGGGACTTGCAGAGTTAAGAGAAAGGCACATCTATAAAATGTCATAGTTGTAAATGTGATCACGGATTGTATGGGATGAAGGGCTCACAAGCTGAAGGGAAATTTTACTGTGAAAAGGGAGTTAAAATCAAAGGAACTTAAATATATTATGAACAGTGGCTTGCCTTTGACCTTCCCTGACATGGCTTACCTTACCTGTTCTCCACAACCTGGATTTTTCCCAGTTTTTTTCCAGCCATCCACTTCCATCACTATGTAAGAATAAATCTGTTTCTAGGATACAACTAGTCTAGTTGAATATTTCAATAGCCTATCTTTTTACCTCACAGAGAAAATTTTCACTTGATTGCCCACATGACACAGACAAGGTACTCCACATTCCAAATATTTGACATGGAATTTCTATCAAAGATAAGTAACAAGTCTAAGCAAATGGAACAGATGAATGGAAAAAAACTCAGCATATTTAAAAATAGGTCAAAGAAGACTAGGGGAAAGGCATATAAAAGTTTAGAAAGTTTAAGAGCACCTCAGGAAAAATCCATTGATTTATTTGTTTGTGTTTTGAGAAATCCATTTAAAGGAAAGTTCATAATATTTCAGAATAATTACATTAATGATCTCTTAGAGCAACTTTCAATATTACTAAGATCACTGTAAGAAAAGGAAAAAGCACAAAGATGAAAATATCATGTAGGACATCAGTCCAAGAGAGACGGTCAGTTCCCTCTCTTGTAGAGATAAGAGACATTAACTTTCTTTAAAAGTGTGTCTTCATTTATTTCTTGCCTTCTTGTGATTTCATTTTAAGAAGGTACTGATGAAATATCATGGAGGCAGCTAGCATGATGGTACTAACCAGTACTTAGGAGGTTGGAAAAAGGTTAAGAGTTATAATGAGGTAGAAGCAAAATAATACATTTGGGTAGCACTGTTTAGTTATTTGGGTAGGAGAACTGTTGACAATCCTGAGCTTTTTCTTTAAAATAATGAGAGCTTTCAAAAGTGGAATGGAGTGTCTAATGAGGTGGTGAGGACTATGTCACTGGAAATGTTTAAGAGAAGGCTGGGCAAATATATCTCAAAGAGATAATAGTGAAGATTCAGGCATTGGGTAAGAACTACTGTGTGACTGATTTTTTTTGGCTTCAGATATCTTATGAATGGCCACTAACAGAATAACCAAGCACCTTTCCCTTTAACAAACCAGTGTAATTTATCTATGTGCATTAGGAAGACTTTTTTCCATTTGGGTGTTGTCAAGGGAATGTCATGAACAACACTGAGGAAGAGATTAAGTCATGTAATATGCTTTGACAAAATCATATTAGTTCTGAGAAAAACATAATTTTCTGTATACTCACTGTTCTTGCACTGACAGATTCGGCAGCCATTGTGATCAAGTTTGAAACCGTAAACACAATCCTTTTCTGTCAGAGTACAGTTAGATAAGACCCCACAAGCAGGTGGATCAACCGTAATGTATGATGGTTCTAAGAGTAAAAAAGAAAAAAAAATCCTTGAAACACATGAATGTCTGATATGATAACATTTAATCTTGAAACAGCATATTAAGAAATCTGGTGAAGTGGCTGAAGAAAAACCCTAAACTTTCCCATCCAGGATTTTTGGGAAATTTGTTTGAGCCCAGCAATGTTGTCTCTTTGAATAGATGAGGAGCCTGGGCTAGTAACTCTTATTTGAGTCTGTTTATACATTCTTGGTCCCCCCTACAGTAAACTTAGATGACAGAAGCTTTCATGGAAGGTGCATCAGAAAGATCAAAAGTTCATTCATTTATCTGTTTTTTCTTCCTGCTGTTAGGTGGACCTTTGGGAAAAAAAAGGCTAGAAAGAAGATAATGCCAACTATCAATTATTCTGTCATCTTTCACAGCAACTTCCATGGAACTAAGAAAATAGTCTCTAATGTATTCAGTAGGGTAGTTTTAAAGCTCCATTAATATATCCATCTGTCTTTCTTTTTCTATCAACCATATAACTACACAAGTAACATCACACTGATTAAGTGTATATGGTGCTCAGAGTTCAAATGACTGTGATGACATACTGTAGAAGTTTTGGGAAGAAGAGAAAACACCTATTCTCACAATGGGGGGAAGCAGGAGAATCTTCTTATGCTGTGAAAAGATTAATTCAGAAACTGTGATAAAAATTAATGCTGTGCCTTAAAAGACATACTAGATGTTAAGTGGCTCCAGATAGGTAGAAAATGTCAACCAAAATATACAATTTGCTTAAGAGGCAAATTCCTATAATCTCTGGTTCTGAAGAACATCCTCAAGGAGAGACCAGGGGGAAATTTTATATATATATACATATATATGTATATATATATATGATATATATCATATTTATATATATGTATTATATATACATATATAAATGCATTTTATTTATGTAATTTCTTTCCCCCCAAAGATGCAAGATGCCATGCATGCACTTTACACATGGCAAGTTATTCCTTATAACATGCCTCTGAGGGAACCAAGAACAGAATGTCCGTATGTATCTTTTTTTTAATAGATGGAAAACACGAGGTTCAGAAAACATGAATGATTTATCTAAATTTACATAGCAGCTCAGTAGCTGGCTGAGAATAGAACAGACCAGTGGTTTCCTGACAGAACCCAACACAGTAACCATTAGTTTATAATGTTTTCTCAAATTTCATCTGCTGTACCCATGGAAAAGGAATCAAAATAAAAGGTTAAGAAGTTCATAGCATTTTACCTGTAATTTTGGAAGAATAAGGAGATTTTTTTTTTAATTCAGTTTTCTAATGTGGTACAGTTATTACAATCTCATCAGGTAGTAACTCACCATGTTGTATTATAATAAGGAATTTGTTGGTGTTCTACCAGTAAAAATATTTAGAGAGTACACAATCTTTGCTTTTAATACAATATGCATATTTTGAGCAATATCTTGTGTTTTTAGGTCAACTTTCCCGTGCTGTAATTTAACATGTCCGCTCTGACCGAAGTATAAGATGGAATAGCTGGAAACCTTACAAAGAGATACTAGCTAGATTTAAGTGGTGTTTAACATATTTTAAGTGAAATATAATGTCACCATTTTCTTATAGTGCCTTAAAATTAATAACTAGATAAGATTTCCTGCTTAGGACTATGTGGGTTTTTTCATCTTTTTATTAACCAATCAGAATGACAGAGATGCAGTTTCTGACCACAACCTTCAGCCACAAAGCCCCTTGGGAAGCCACCTTCTGTTCAGAAACACAAGCCTCTGAAAACAGCCTGATGCAAAGATCAAAGTGTAAACCACAGCCTATCCCAGCAAAGAGAGAGTTCCATATTCCATAGGGTCTAAAGCAGGAACCAGAGATTCTGGACTTTAGCCCCTGGTTAGCACAAATGGATCAAGTGCTAGATTTGGAGTCAAGAAGACCTTAGTCAAATCATTCCTTGGATACGTCTAGCCTCATAACTCTGGGCAAGTCATTCAATATCTCTCAGCCTCAGTTTCCACATCTGTAAAAATAGAGATTAAAAATAG
>CM053585.1:167291211-167412306 GCA_028646515.1 Pseudochirops corinnae
TCTGTATATATATAGAAAGAGAGATAGACAGATAGATACATAGATAGATATATAGATATATATATACACATATATAATTTTATATATAATGTATGTATGTAATATATAACATCTGCATATTACAAATTATAAAGTTTGGCTATTATTGCTATGGCTATTATTATTTTATTTTCATTTCTGTTAATATGAGCGCCGAAGAACAAGTGTATCGGTACTACATATCAAGCTGCACAAAAAACTGGATAGTATTAGATGGTCTTTTTTGACCATATGGTTTTATAAAGCACCCACAAAATCTTTTAAAAAGTACACTGGGCAAGTGTACATTTAGGTAAATATAAATCTGTATAGAAAAAAATTAGAATATCCAGTGTGGAATGCATTGCTATTTTTATTGAACTTGAAAGATTTGTACAGGGTGAATGAAGTCCTAGTCAATTCCCCTTTAAAATGAGCTTTGCCTCAATTTCTTTTTCCCACTCTGTCATCCTACTTATGTCATAGATATTTGGACATCTCTTTCCCTGCAAGGTTGGGATCTTACTGATCTTTGTATCTCTACTGCAATGCATGTGATATGTGTTTAAAGAAATGTTTTTGAATTAAATCGAACTGTTTTAGAGAATGATTAGAATTAAGTTTAGTATATAGCCCATCTCCCTTCCATACAAAAATGATACCACTGCTGCTGTCTTGTCACTTTGGAATTCTGTCCAGTTGTGGTGATGATTCAGTCCAATTAAATTTAACAGGGATTTATTAAGTGCCTCTATATAAGGTACTGATTAATTTGTGCTATTCTCTGGTTCCCTTGCTGACTAATGGTTCACAAATGTAAAATGGCTGCCTAGGATTAGGGTTACAATGTGGAACTGAAACAGAACAGTGACTTGTCACACAAGAGGGTCCCATACCACTTGTCCGGTAGTACCATACTTCAACCAGTTAAGCCAACCAGCAACATATACAACTATACATAAAAAGGTCCATACTTCTTTGTATTACCCATAGCACCAAGCATACTGTGCTCAATAAATTTATTGACTAAATGAATTCTTCAAGTGCCATTCTTACTACATATGTAACCTCCATGAGGTGTATTAACTATGAGGTAATGCATGTTAAACCCCGGATGCCACAATTTAGTACAATGGGTAAAATTTATTTTTTTGCATTAAAATATTGTCCAAGACCACACTTTAAGCACCTATCACATGCACTGAAGTAAGAGGCAAAACTATGATTCAAACCCAGATTCTCTAACACTTGTATTAGGTCTAAGAGAACATTAAATTCCACACTACAGTTATCTTTAAGACTTAACTGAATCACAGAATAACAGAATCACTCCTTTCATGGGTGAGGAACTCAGGGCTTGGAGAGTACCTTGCCTCAAGGTCAAATAGCTAGCAAAACTCAGTCTAAAACTAAGGTCTCCTGATTCTCTGTCTAGTGTTATCCCTTTAAAAACATGGGACAAGTTCAACAAATTATGTTACTTGTGGAAACAATCAACTCTGAAATGACTAAGCTGTTTCCCGCAAATTAAGCAGAGTCAGAATTATAAATAATGATATTAATAATTCATCTTAGCTGTAAATACTTCCACATTATATTTTTTGTAACATTTGGCGAGAAAGTATTATAAGATCATAGATTTATAACTTGAAGGGACCTTAGAGGTGGTGAATAGTCCACCTTCCATTTACAAAGAGAAGTGACTAGGTCAAGTTTATACAGCTAATAAATAGCAGAACTGAGATTTGATCTCATTTCCACTGACAACGAATCTAGCACACTTTTTTTCAAGTAACAATGCCTTTTTTCCTTTGTAGGGAAATTCTACATCTATGGGATGTAGAGAAATACAGATCCAAATGCAAGTCAACATATTCTTTTAGATGCTATGGCAAGTTTCCTACATGTCTGATATAGTTGTCAATGAAACAATTGTTCATTCATTCATTCATTCATTCATACAACAAACACTTAGCTCAGCACTTTTTTAAGTTCAGTGGTTCTCTAATAGCCATGATTTAGAGGTTGTCTTGGTTGTTGCCTTCTATTATTTCTTCTAGCGTAGATTTTACTTTCACTTTAATGTATTTTTTTATGATCTTTGATCTTCCTCTTTCTGTACCTTATTTCCCCCTACAATTTTAGGCTACATCTATAAGAGCTACATTTCCATAAGAATAAAATTATAACAGAAATACAAAATGATCCATCAATTATTGAAACAGTTTAACCACACTGGCATAAAATAGAGTTAAGTCTGTGTTTGCCTTCAAGTCCAACTTTTAGCTTTTGGAACTTGGCAATGCTGCTTACTACTCAGGAAAAAGAGTGCTTTTTTAAAAAAAGTACTTTTAGAAAAAAAAAAGTACAGTGAAACTACTGAATGCAATATAAAGTTCTAAATAACAAAGATGAAACAACTATTTGGCACTTTGTGTTTCCCATGATAATTATTCAAGTTTGGGATCTTTATAGCCTCAGGAGTGAGCCAGAACCAGCAGAATGTTTAGTGGAGTTCTTTAGAGACAGTTTTTGCAAAGGGTAGAGGTATTTCCAAGAATCAAGTGTCATTGCTGATCCTATCATTCTGCAACACCTTAAGCATTTGGGACTTTATTGGCACAATAGTCTCCTTCAACAATGCAGATTGTGAGTTCTTTATAGCGTAAGAGATGGTCTTTGAGAAAACTAATCACACTAAAACCAACTTGGTGGCAAGCCTCTCTAAATTAAAGTAAAAGATATGTCCTTGGACATATCCATGTCAGCCTCATACTTGAAGCCTGTCTGTGATCCACTGGCATGAGCCTGTGGATCCTTAAATCATTTCCACGTAACAACGAGCTATCAGAGGACTTTGGTGAATATTGTTAGAAGGCACTTTAAATTGTTCTGACTGGTTCTGATCCAAAGGAGATTGAAGAAGTTTTATTTAGTTTTGAACTGTGGATAAAAAATGCATTTTGTTTGCTCGAAAGAAGGGAAACCGTGCTATTTCACATGTCTCATGGAGAATGTTAGATCATTACGGGGCAAAATCTCACTGGTCTGTGTGGCCCTGCTCTGAGGAGTGAAAACACCTAATTCCTACATAAATAATTGCTTGAAATCCCAGTGATAATTTCCTCCCTTGGATTTTTATGCTCATATAATACCCCTGGGAGAACATACACATTGTACTAATCTCATCAGAGAGCACATAACTTTCTGGAATGGGAGGTCTTTATCATCTTTTCTCCATAAATAAAGTTGGTTTTTTTTCCCTGGAGATTATCAGTTCAAAATAGATTCTGCTAAGACTTTTGGAGGCACGAAACATGACTGCATACTGATGTGTATGAGCCACCACTGATTTAGATGAACAGAGAGGTGACAATGGATCGCTTTCCCCAGTTGACAAATAATTTGGGGTGGCAATCTCTACTATCAATAGTGCTTTTCCTTTTAGGGCTAAATAAATTTGGGAATTGAATGAAGTACTGCTTAAAGAATCACCCTGAAATTCCATTTTATTTTGTATTGAATCAGCTGAGGAATTAAAGAAATACCTTAAAGTCCTCCAAAGGAAGAAGGCTTGAAACAGCAGGAATTCATTGTCTTTGGCTACAACTATTTCTAAAGGGAACCCTGGAACAGCTTCTTTGTGGAGAAGGATTCTAGAAATATTTTCTGAGCCTAGAAGCAATAAAGAACAAAAATGGGTGTTTGTTACATCTATATCCAGTTTGCGTTTCCCTACCCTAACATCTATGCGGGGACTGGTCCACGTCTCAAGCTTTGTTATTCTGCCAAATGGTCTTTAAGGACTCTCCAAGCAATCTCGTACAACAAAAACAAACAAACAAAAAACTCAACTAAAGTAAGTCTTAATACTGACTTAAGTTGGGGAAACTCAGCTACCAGGTTCTTATTAAACACTATAAAAAACTCAAATATAATAGTACAAGTAAGCAAGTACTAGTTTACTTTTATTTAAAACTTTAGATCACATGTGTTAGGCACCTATAGTTCCTCTCATCAGTAAACGTGTTTCTGAGATGCAGAGCTCATCGAGCTTCTCCAGTTTTTTCAAGAAGGAAGCCATCAGCTATCAAATTTCCGAACACTGATACTTGCTATTTTTATAGCACTTTTCTTTCAGGACACTCAGATATTCCCAGGACAGTACTTTCCCAACTTCATATTAGGGAAAGCAAAGCAAAGCAATGGTAATGAATATTAATAAGATCACACAGAACTCCCCAGGCTTCTTGAGTCCAAAGAGACAATACTAGATTGCAGTGCAAGAATGCATATTCAACTGGTATTTGGTGATTCAGAAGAGAGAAATATTAAGTGCGAATGATCCAGGCCTTCTACTTTTTTTGGGGGGTTTATTTCACTGCTAACTAGCATAATCACTCAGAAGAGGCAAAAGGAGTAAACCTCATCAAGCTGGAATACAGCCCTGTTCAGCTACCAGTTCCTGTACCACCCCACTGAATGGTGTGGCCATCTTTTGCACAGGCTAGAACAAAAAGAAAGCCCTTCTGATGACCAGTCATTTTAAAATATGTATTGTATTGTTTTCTACTTTAATGAGCAATTTCTTAAATGGTTTACTTACGTGCTGATTTTTACGTAATGCTCTCCTTGATCTCCCTAGTTTAGTAATAATTCCTCCATCAACAGAGCTATGTTTGAACTCTTGTTTTCAAGCTTAGATTATGTTTATTTGTACATTTGAAGCATCCCTCTTCTACAGTGTATGCTCCTTAAGAGCTGGGACTATGCTATTTTTCCAACTGTCCAGTCCCAATATTAGGAGACAGTATAGTACAATGGCATGAACACTGTCTCTGAAGTGAGATGACTTGGGTTTAAATGCTGTATCTGATGTCTACTACCTGTGAGATCTTAGGAAAATCACAGAGATCTGGGCCTCAGTTTACTCATATGGAAAAGCTCTAGATGGATGGTAGAATGATGCTGAATTGCATTTGAGATAAATATAGTTTATAAAAGTTCTGACAAAAACTATGACTTAGTGTCTTCCTGTTGATCCAGTAGTTTTGGTTTGATCCATGTGACAGGCTTTTTTTTTTTTTTTTTTGGTAATCCTAATGGTGGAGAGTTGCCTGTATTTCTTCCTGAATTACATATTATCCCTAAGGAAAAATCTGTCCTACATTTCTGGATATGATAAGCAGTCCTAAGAATCTCTGAGAGTCTGATGACAGAACATGAGTTGGTAATCCTGTGTAAAAAATATGCCCGTGGGTACCATGCAGGAATATATCAATGTAGTCCTAGGAAGTTATAAGGCATATACAAATGTTAAGTAATTGGGTTGGAGAGGAGTGAAATTCCCAGGTGGGGCCCAGGAACCTTCCCCAGAACTCTTTGATACTTGCCTTGACTATCATTACTACTACCATTATCTCTGGTTATAGATTTCAATTGTACAGTTAGCTCCTGACTTTGGTCTTTGGCTACAATGTAAAGTCCAGGGCTTTCTCTGTTATGAATAAACAGCCCATCTTCAGTCTAACTTATTAACCATTTTCTAATAGTCATCCTATCTTCTTCCTGGCAACTTGTTTTAGATGGATGTGTGTGTGTGTGTGTGTGTGTGTGTGTGTGTGTGTGTGTGTGTTCTCACCCAGGCTGGAAGTCTGTGGGTCAATCCCAGTGTTGATTGACCTTGACCTATTCCATTTCTGACCTGGGCTGGTTTGCTCCATCTTAGATATCCTGGTCTCTTTGCCCACCAATGCCTCTCCTCTCCACCCCTGGCCAGGGCTCACCATATTGATGCCAGACTTAGTGCCTGGATATCCAACTGAATTTTGCCTTACGACATATAAGAACTCTCAAGCTCTACTGATTCATCAAGTCTCAGCTTCCCTAGTAGCAGGGATTTCAGGCGTGTACCACCATATCTGGTCTGCTTTAGATGGATTTGTAAAAACAAAGAGCTTACTTTTCAGAAACTCAGATTCTTACTTTTTAAAACATCAGGTTTTACTTTCAAACCTCTTTTTATAAGGCAAGAGAAAGGAAACAAGGCAGTTGGGCTGGCTCAGTAACCTTTTCATACTTACTGTTTTGGCTCTGGTAACATCTTGTCTTTTTTATAACACCTTTTCTCTATGGTTTCTTACTGATTTCAAGAAAGCATACTGTTAAGTTAAGTTTCATTTTCAGATACATTTCATGCAATCTCTCCCTGATGACAAACTCTCCTGGACTTGGATAAGCCACATGGTCATCCCAATGAATGGGAAAATTAAGAGTCTGCTAAGCTGCATTCACAGTGTATATAGCATCTTAAAAGTTATATATATATCAAGCTTCACCTAAGTTAGGTAATTAATTGACTGTAGCCTGTCCAGGATCATAAGACTTGTGATAAAGCTTGCTATTAGAAAACCTGAAGAGACAGCTTATCTGCTTTGTTCTATCTCCATGCTTGGTTCTATGACCACAATTGTCTGTTTAAATATGACCTATCTGATAGTGAGTCAGAAAAATGTCAGCATAACTGTAGGCAAGAGGTTGTTGTATGATTAAGATGACATTTTCCCAAATAAAGCTATGTAAGGGAAATTGCTGTACGTGGAAAGAGGACAAGAATCCTATTAAAATCCCCTAATCTGAGAATGGGAATTCCCAGGATGAGAGTTTGTGTGTTTAAATCTCATTGAGTCATGGAAACTGAGCCACTGTAGCTAGAATTTTCAAATACTTTCAGCCTGTACATGTTTCATTATCCTTTACTCACACCCCCTTTTATATTTTTCTCATCACAACATTCCCCTGGCTCAGAATTTCTTTCACCATTTATATGAATATTCACATTTTAAAGTAGAGATTTCAAAAATGTTCCCTGGAGTTGTTCTTTGTTACAGTCAGATACAGAAGCAGCCATATTCACTTTACATTTATTTATCCATTTTGTATGCATTCTCCAGGGAGTTTTGGCCTTTGTCTTTATTTTTTCCTATGCTACAGGAAACAGAAAAAGTCACTGCTGATTTCTGTCTTCTTTTGTCTTAGACCTGTGATTTAATCCATATGGGAGAATCCCAGATGTAAAAACTCCTTCTATACTTGTAGATCAATAAAGTAAGCCTAGGACATTAATAGGTTAGGTGACTTGCACATGGTATCTCTCTCTCTCTCTCTCTCTTTCTCTCTCTCTCTCTCTCTCTCACACATACACACACACACATGCACACACACACACACACACACACACACCTACTATGTGTGTTAGGGTGGGTGTTAGGGGTAAAACTTGAGCCCAGGTCTTCCTGACTCCAAGCCTGGCCCTCTGTTCATTATCTGTATTTCTTTACCACAGATAAAAAACTATTACCATAGTATCATTAAAAGGTAAAAAAGATCTTTAAAACACTTTTTAGCTAGCATTTATACAGTGCTTTAAGATTTAAAAAGAGCTTCACAAATATCTCATTTTATCCTCATAATGATCTTGGGAGTAAGGTGCTATTATTACCTCCATTTTATATATGAAGAACCTAAGGCAGACAAAGGTTAAGTGACTTGTCCAAGGTCACACAGCTTGTGAGTACTTGAGGGTGGATCTGAACTCAGGTCTTCCTGACTCTAGGTCCAATGCTCCATCTACTGCACCACCTGCCTGCCTCTTTTTAAACAGTCTTCAGCATATTCTGTAGTGTGATTTTTCAGTGTCAGGACTTAAGACATCCACCCAACTCAACAAAAGGGAATAAAGAGGAATCTGGTACTTCTATGCTTTAGGTTCTATTTACAAATTCAATTTTATTATTAATTTGTAATGAATCACTGAATATATTATGTAGGGATTACAGCTTTATAAAAATGATTACTTTAAAGCCACAATTTTATAGAATTTTTAAAAAGAGGGATATATTACTATAGTATTAAGGTGAAAGCAAGAAAGCAGGAATGAATGTAAATGCAGACGTTTTAATATAGCGGTATCGTTTAGCTCATGGGCACTTTGGCATGTATATATAGTAACAACCTACTTATCTGGAAGGTCAGGCTTCTGGTAATCCCAACCCTTTGGAATACGGCCATGTACCCAAAAGAAGAACTCTGTTCATTTGAAACAGATGTACTTTATTCCAAAGGGGAGACCCTGAGGATCTTACTCATAGCCTATTTACTCTTATTTAACAGACAATTCTTAACCAGCTTTTAAAAAAAGATCTGCTTCCTCTTTCCTTACAGAGTGAGGAAGTAAAGGTAAGAAGTAAAAATTTAAGAGACAAATGTCAAGACAAAAACCAAACTCCACAACAATACTGCTTTCTCAACTGTGTGATCCTTACTGCTATACAACATCCAAGTGTACAATGATACACAGCAATAACTTCTTCAGGATCTCACCCATATGTACTGGGTGACCCAGCAGATGACCTATGCTGTATAATATTTTTTATCAATGACATGAATAAAGGCGTGGAGGGAAAAGTTATCAAATTTTCTGACAACACAGCTGAAAAGGATAGCTAACCAGCTGGATGGCAGTTTAACTAGAAGATCTCTAGGGTACTTTACACTTCTAAGAGTTTATGAGCTTATTGGTTCCTCATGAAGAAGAATAATGTTTGGGGGGAAAAAAGTCTGTTTCCCATGAACGATGAAAATTGGTACCTTGAAATTAGACTGCTTAGTCATCAAAAATGCTATGGCCTTAAAGCACCCTAAATCCTAACTAGATTTTCCAAAGGATAAGTCTTATCCTTAAAAGCGAGGAGTCCCTGAATTGTTTTAAATAGCAGCCTTGTGTGCATGGTACTGCTGATACTTTCCCATCAGGGAAACAAATAATGTCTATTTCTGTTCCCAAACTGCCAAACTCAGTGTAGTGTGTGCATGGTGCCTCTCACCGTGCTTGGCAAAGAGCAGGCACTTAGTAAATACTTTGGTATTGATTGATTTGTGAACCAGCTGAGAATCCTTTCAAGGATCCTTGTGTCCTGCTTCATAATCTGACTGCAAAATCAAGGTCAGAACTTCTATGTAAATCCTCTGTTGGACCGGCAGATGAAATATGGAATGCAGTATTAAGGTTACATGGCCTCAGTGGCTTATGTTGTGAATTCTCCATTGCCACCATGTAATTCTTCTTGGAAACTCCAGATGTAACACAGTACATTACAGAAATGGTCAGGGCAACTGTTTTCTCATAAGGTAAGACAGAAGATGTGAACTAGGTGATACTTTGAAAGAAAAAAGATGAATCTGGTTGACCTTTCAAGACATCAAGCTGTGGTTAATTTAAAAATGTGTGAATGATTTCTTTTGTGAAATATAGTTATAAATTAGGTAGAATGACCTGAAATTTTACTAAGGGGTGTCTTGTTAATTCCAGACTCAACATATCCAGAACAGAATTCATCCATAATGACAAAACTAAGTAGTCTCACAGCCAACCTAAGGCTTGAAATCTTAAGGTCATTTTTGTCTCATCCCTTTTCTCCACATACAATCACCAACTTAATTTTTTTTGGTTCAAATTACCTTTTGAATTCTTCTCTTTATTTTCATTCCCACTGTTCTTACTCTATTTAGATACTTATCAATAAACCTCACACTTGCATTATTGTAATCGTCCTCTATTTGAGCTCTGTGATCCTAATCTTTCCACCTTCCCAAAACACCCTGAATATTGCTGCCAAACTAATTTTCTTGAAAAATCCTTTCTTGGAAAAATGTTTAATGGCTCCCTATTTTCTGTTATACCAGTTTTTACACTGGTAAAATTAGGATGACAACATTTGTACTACTCAATCCATAAAGTTCTCAGGAAAGTGCTCTGTTTGCAGTAGAACAATGTATATAAATGTGAATTATTATTTTAAAAACTTCCCTTTTTGGTTTCTAAGGCCCTTGATAAACTGATCCTATTACATCAATCAATCCATAAGTATTAAATGTTTCCTATGTGCCAGGTTCTGTGCTAGCCTGTGGGTGGTACCTGAACAGTGATATAAATAGAATGAATAAAATAATTTCTACTTACAAGGTAACATACATCCAAATGTGGGAAGAAAAGAGATGCGTGTAGCTATATATATATGTGTGTGTGTGTGTGTGTGTGTGTGTGTGTGTGTGTGTGTGTGTGTATACATATATATATATATATACACATGCATATACACATACATACACATACATATATACATGTGATAAATAAATTTAAATATAAAGCAGTTAAATATGAGGTAATTTATGAGGGAGGGCACTAACAGGGGGATCAGGAAAGGTTTCATGTAGAAAGTGATGCTTGAGCTAAGCTTTGAGGAAAGAGAGCAATTCAGTGAGGTAAGGAGGGAATTCACTCCAGGAATGGAGGATTGCTAGGGGCCTCTGTGAGAAGATAAATCATCAAGTGTGAGAGGACAGAAATTATTCAATCAGACTAGAAAGACAGGTTTGGCCAAGATTATGAAGGGCTTTAAAAGCTAACCAGAGAAATTTATATTTGATTCTAGAGGCAAAAGGGGCTGTTGAAGTTTATTGAATAGGAGAGTGGTATGGTCAACTTTGTGCTTGAGGAAAATGACTCATTTTAGCATCAGTATTGAAGGATGGATTGAAGTGGGGAGAGACTTGAGACAGGGAAACCAATTAGGAAGCCACTGAACTATGTGAGTAGGGTGAAGGGGTGGGATGAAAGAGTGGCTGAAAAAGCAGAAAGAGTTAAGATTTGGCAAATGACCAAATATATGGAGTGAGGGAGAGTGAATAGTTGAGGTATGATACCACTAAGTTTATGAACCTGGAAGACCAGAATAATGGTGATACCTTTGACTGAAAGAAGGAAGTAAAGCTATTTACCAATACTTTCTGTTATATATCAATCAAGCAATTAATCCACAACCATTCTTTAAACACCTATGTACTTGAGACAAAACAAATGGAACTGCATTGCTCGTGGTGATGGTGTTCCCTTTGACCGTAATAACCTTTCTCTTCTCTCTTCTGCCCAACTGAATCCTAAGCATTTTCTGAGGCAGTGTTTCAAGTTTTTCCTGACTACTTTAGCCCTCACTGATTTCCCTGTCCTTGGAATTCCTACAGCACTCATTCTCTGTAACACATGACTAAGCTCTTAGATGCTCTGTTACTATTCATCATTGTTTCATATGTGTTAGTTTTGTGTTCTCATTTGTGTTATAAACTCTGAAGGATGGAACCGTGTTTTACACTTAGGAGCACAGGCCACTAGAACTGGAAGATTACTTCTCACTTGGTGCAAGACGTTCCCCCCCCCCCCTCCCGCATCTGTTTAGTGCAGTGCCAAGTACATAGTAGCATCTCAATAAATATTTTTTGAAAATTATTTAAAGTTTTCTTTTTAATTAAATGAATAACATGAGAACTGTAATAAATGAGCACTGTAAATAATAAATTTTTGTTGAAATGAATTATCTGAATTGATTTTGACAATGATATTTTAAAACTTCGGGTCAAGTAATTAATAAAGGGAGCATGGTGTAATGGATAGAAAGTTGCCCTCTGAGTCAGGAAGACCCTAGTTCAAATTCTGCCACTAATACACACTGTCAATGAAATCTAAATAGACTACTTAATCTCTCTGACAACTCTCTAAGATTCAAGTTACAGAGAAAATGCCAATCTGTACTCAAAACTTCTGATTATCAATTAATCCTGGAATGTTTGGGAGGTTGAGGCAGTAGCCACTGACTTGCAGGGAATTTCTTGGAACTACTGACATCAAATATTAGGAACCACTGACAACAGAAGATGCTCACATGCAAAAAATTGTACAGTTTTCTATTATTAAGAATATAATCCCCAACTGATAAATGATCAAAGGATATGAACAGGCAGTTTTCAGAGGAAGAAATTAAAGCTATCTATAGTCATATGTAAAAATGCTCTAAATCACTACTGATTAGAGAAATATAAATCAAAATGACTCTGAAGTGCCACACCACACCTGTCAAATTGGTTAACATGACAAAACAGGAAAATGATCAATGCTGGAGATGTGGGAAAACTGGAACACTAATGCATTGTTGGTGGAATTGTGAATTGATCCAACCATTCTGGAAAGCAATTTGGAACTATGTCCAAAAGACTATAAAACTGTGCATACCCTTTGACCCAATAAAACCACTTCTAAGTCTGTATCCTAAAGAGATCATAAAAACAGGAAAAGGACCCACATGTACATAAATATTTATAGCAGCTCTTTCTGTGGTGGCCAAGAATGGAAATTGAGGGGATGCTTATCAGTTTGGGAATGACTGAACAAGTTGTGGTATATTAATGTAATGCAATACTATAGTGTTATAAGAAATGATAAACAGGTAGATTTCAGAAAAACCTGGAGAGTTTTGATATATGAACTGATGCTGAGTGAGCCAGGAGAATACTGTATATAATAAAAGCCACATTATACACAGCCACATTATACTCTAACTTTCATAGACTTGGCTCTTCTCAGCAATGCAAGGATCTAAGAAAACTCCAAAAGACTCACGATGGAAAAAGTCCACCTCCAGAGAAAGAACTACGGAGTCTGAATGCAGATTGAAGCAAACTATTTGCTCTTTCTTTTGTAGCTTTGTTTTGTTTCTTCTTTCTCATGGTTCCTCCCATTGGTCCTAATTCTTCTTTACAACATGACTAATGTGAAAATATGTTTAATGTGAATGTACATGTAGAGGCTATATCAGACTGCATGATGTCTTGGGGAAGGAGAAGAAAGGGGGAGAAAATTTAAAACTCAAAAGCTTGGGGAAGTGAATGTTGAAAACTACAAATTAGTTGATTAATTAATTAAAAATTTTTAAAAAGACCCAAGTTCTACTCCAGACTTGGACTAAAAAAAAAAAAAAAGGAAGGTAAGGTCCCTGAGGGTAGAGATTGTTTCATTCATTCCATTTATGTCTCCTGTGCCTATCACATTTCTTGGCACATTGTGACACAATAAATGTGATGCAATCATAGGTACTATCTACCTAGGTACTCTCATAGAAGGCATTTTACATACCACTGTGCCATTTTATTTCATACAGGCACATTTGAATGGATAAGTTCTGACATGTCTCTAAAAACAAGGATCCCACATTGAAATCAGAAGTCATATAGTCCAATGACATTAATTTGTAATCATACTTCCTGCTTAAAGAATAAAGAAAGAGCAATCAATTACATAAAAATCACTATCAAAAGCTTAAACCTGGGCAGGCGCAAACCAATCCATTTCATAGAATTAAAGCACAATGGGGAATAGTGAGCATAAGCCCTTTAGAATAGGAAGGGTCTAACTAGGGAAAAGTCCAGGTGGTATGAGGAGTAACTGCAAACTTTCAGTCCAAAGAACCTGAATAAAAATCCAAAGACTAAACCAATTTTAATATCCTGATCAAGGGTCTTTGAGGGGAAAAAATGGTGGAATCCTTGCTTGAAGGGGGAAAAAAAAAAGTTCCATAACCCCTTCCTGAAGGGAATGTCTGTTAATAACCTTCATTAACTTCTGTTTAGTTGCCTGAGAGTTGTCTCTCATCCAAAAAAAAGTTGAACACTGCCCCAATAGAGTATGTGTTTATTTAAGCTTGTTGGAAAAACATTCCTATCATTTCAAGAATGACTAAATATTTTTCATTCACATACTTGGCATTCCAGACTATGTTTTCCCGCCTGTTGATTAAATGAAAATTAGCAGCCCAAGTCTGAACTTTGAGATTCACTTACTAAGGACATGTACTTAGCAGGGAAATTATGAGGCTCACAGTAATAATTCCTTTATAGGCATGGGATGTGGAAACTAGAGGAAGTAAACAACAAACGACACCCTTCCACATACACTTCATTAGGCCTGGCCCTCAGCAGCTAAGGCCTGGCCTTTACAAAATCCGAGGGGAATTTTCTCAAGAGATCATTTTAGAATTAATTTCTGACCAATTCTAGGTTTGATCATACCAGGGATTTAGAATTTAGGGCAATGTTAAATAATCTTCCTTTTCATTCATGTAGGTACAGGCTAGAATAGTGATCTTCTGAGGAATCAAGTAGTAACAACTATACTCTCTACTTGGAGAGATGTATGGGGGCATAGAATAATCAAGTTATCTATCATTAAAACTTCTCTGTGAGACCACCTTCCCAAACTTCATATCAATTTCTGCTTAAACACAGATCATTAGTCACATATAATTAACACAGGCATAAATGGAAACCAGAGACAAGCATGGGAAATGGGTATAAAACAATTTTGTCACATTGTTGTCAAAACCACAGGTCTATATAATCCAAAAGTTTCAGCAGAGAAAGCCTTATCTTCATATCCTATATGTATGTACATATATGTGTATATTATGTTCACACACACACACATATATAGATAGATAGACACAGCCATTTTTTTTGGCAGTTCATTTCTTCAAAGTTACTCCAAATAACCAGAGAAAAGTAATCCATGAAAGGTTTCCAAGGTCTGAGTTAAAGCCTTTCTCCACATGGTCATTTGCTATGCATTTGTTACTCCCTATACAGCCTTATTTGGACAAACAACTAAAAAAAAGACTGATTCTGTGCTTTAGTTACCTTTTATGGAATTGGAGAAAATGGAACTAGCTTCCAGTATACTTGAGAGTTAAGGGATGAAAACAAATACTATGAATATTTCATTATTGGTGCCTTACTAATAATAGCAATGTGTCCAGCACTGCCACAGCATACATATATTTAGTTTTGACCCTTGTCCTCTACTGAGGCATTAAAAATTTGTGACACTGTAGTTTCTTTTGACATTATTGACCCCCTGGGGTCAGCAAAACTATGCTAGACTCTTTTGCATATAAGAAGCAGCTTAATCATTTGAGACTCTGCTCATTAGGCCAGAAGTGTGTATGTATGTATGTATGTGTGCACGTGCGCACACACACACACACACACACACACACACACTTTTTTTGTGTCAAGGAACTCCTACCCAGATATATATGCCTGGTACACGTTTTTCTGGCAGTCTAGAACAAATCTCACTCTAGATTCAAGCAATGACATCAACACTGATGGGGATAAAATACTGAGTAAGGATTTTTTTCCACAATACTCTTAAAAGGGTTTGACTGATCCTTTAAAATTGAGATGGCAGCATGAGGAGAGCTATAAGAGTGGCATCTCCCAGAACTCCTAACTTTTTGAGAAAGATATTATAGCATCATGCTCATGTGTCTGATTGGCTTAATGAAGCATCGTAACACATGGACTTTACTCCATTCAATCAGAACAACACATTCCTAAAAAGTAAAACAAAACAAAACAAAAAACCCCACACATTTTAACAAAGTCTCCAAAGGTGACTGTGATCATTAAGCCCTACAAATCTGACCAAAAAAAGGGGGAGCGAGTAAAGATGACAAAATAACCTCTAGTCAGAAAAATCATAAAGTATTCCCACTCAATGAGATGCTGGACACCTCAGATTTATCAGCTACTGTATGGCCAACAAAGTTAGCAGGGGCATGAGGTTATCCAGTGTGAAATGATAACTTAGTAAGGAATTGTTAGGCTGGACTACATGTCGTTTAAAATTATTTCCAGTGCAAAATCTGTGATCCCATGATCCTGGGCATAAGGAAAACCTTTAGAAGCTAGTCAAACCCTGCCAAGAAAGTCCTGAACTGATATACTCAGGTACTGGAAATCAAGTGTTTTCATGGACCAGCTGCAATGGGCCACACAGCAATACTGATGACTCCAGCATTCTGGCACCGTCTTCAGTGACACTTAGATCATGATACCATGAAGCCCTACTACTCTATGGGGTGCCACCCTTTTCTTCTACCAGCAGGCTCCAGGGAGTAGCTCACTGCCATTGCCTACACATTTTTTTTCTGTTGCTACCATTATATCTGTCTCCCAAGTTTCCCACGATCCAGTCTATGATATCTGAACTTAGGCTACATATATGAGAGGACATAGCTATGTTTCATATTCTCCCTTCCTCTGTTCCTTGGAAATCGAACTTTTAACTTTTTCAAGTGTTTAATGCAGGAATCCAAAACAAAGGGGAAGCTGACAAGCTTACAATGGTGTAAAGACTGAATCCTGGTTTAGGGAAATAAAACTCGTTCTGTAGAGTTCCTTCTTCCTTCCGGACTACCCTTGTCCTGCCAGATCTTGTCCTCAGATGCTTCTTGAGTTCCTGTTCAATCTAACTAGTGACTTTAACTTAAAAAAGCACAGCAGGATCTTTGGGAAGCTGTCTTTCTCTTACAGTTCCCCCCAATACTGAGGCCTTCACCCCACATATTTTAGACTCACATTGTGAGCTTTAGACCTATGAGCCTTCATTTTAGGTTCACAGATCTGGAGTCTGTGGATTCTCTTACTCTTTCCTTTCAAATGAAAACATCTCTTTTTGGCCTTTCAATCATTCTTTTTCCTCAGACTTCAGCCTTCTGTCTGCCTCACTGTCCTTCTAGTGATCTCACTGCTGCAAAACTTAGAAATTCTTTCTAATTCAGATCTATTATTTCTACCTACATTTGGCTTATATCCTAAAGCAAAATTCCTAGACCCTAAGAGCTGGCTCTGTTTTGAGTGGTTACATTGCTTTCTACACCTATTGCCTCAGATTGGCATAAGCCCTATGGTCTTGGAACCAGGCACAAAGTCTGTCTGTCTGGTCACTGAACCTGATTTTCCTCTCATACTTATGATTTCTGGCTCTGACCTCACAGACCTTAACTGCATATAACTTGCCTGTCATTAACTGAGCTGAGAAGACAGACTCTCCTTCAGGTCAAAAGACATGAATCATGCAAATAACTAACAAGCATTGATGTGCCAGTCATGGAGCTGGGTGCCAGCTATATAACATAAAAAAGCCCCTACCCTAGAGGAATTTACATTCATTTGGGAGAGGCAACATTTACATATATAAGTACCACAAAAGACATACAAAATAAATACATTGTCATTTAGGGAGAAGAAACTAGAAATAAAGGGGTATCAGCAAAAGCTTCATGTAGCTGGTGGCCCTTGAACTGAGCTTTACAGTGACATGAGACATATCCTGGCTATCAGTTCTTGGCTCCCTCCACTTCACAGATCTCAACATAGTCCCTATGGCTCACGCACCATGCTTTCAACAAACATTTTGATTTCACAAACATTTATTAACGATCCACAATATTCCATGGAAGTGGTTCCTCATTTCTAAAACACGCAACTTACATTAGCAGAGCTTTCTCCTCACCCAAGGGAGCAGGACAAGACATGAATAGGCATCAACCTTTCCTCCCTAGGGGGTCATCGAAGAATGCAATGGCAAACTATTTGTCTATACACAAGAATCCCTGGAGTGTCCTAAGGCTGTGTTGGTTAATATGTATATGAAACAAATGGGCAAAACTGTCCCACACCACTAGTTTCCTTACCAGCAGTGCTTGGAAAATATCTAATATCTGCTTCATTTAAAAGCCCAAAGAAATAACATCTGTGTTATTCACTATATGTCTAAAACCTGATCTTGAAAAGTCCATGGGACTCAGACTCAATCTTGATAATAGTGACAGTGACTGAAGGCTCCTTCAAGCAGAACCTATTAGTACCATATCACATTGCCTCTGCTAGAGTGCAGAAACAGAAGAAATACTTCCTCATGTAGATCTCTCACTGAATGTGAATTCTGAGGAAGCCCACAACATTCCCCACTACACTGTGAGAAAACCACAGTTTTCTTGAAAAGTCATTTGCACATGAAAATACCATAACTCATTCTATTTTTGATTGCTATCTAGGGCTACTACATGGAAGCTGTGGAATGCAACAGAATCCAATTCACAGAAAGGGAGCAACAAATCAAGATCATATCACCCCAATGCTACATTCCAACACTTCCCCTCAATCCAACAAAATGTGAAATTAAAAACTCATTCCATTTCCCTCAAGCCCTAAGTGACAAAGCTCTCAGATCTGGGGGAAAAAAAAAACAAAACCAAACCCCAAACACCCCAATAACAATAGCTACCATTCTGTTATATGAAGTGGTTTACATATGTTATTCCATTTGGGCCTCACAAGAACCATGTGAGATAAATAATACATGTTTTCTTATTCTCATTTAACAAATAAAGAAACTGGGGTCTCACCTCAGAGAGAGTAAGTTGCTTGATCAAGGTTCACCAATAGTGAATATATGAGCAGCATTCCAATCCACTTCTCTCCTAACTCCAAACCCAGAATGCTTCCCACAACACTGCGTGGCCTCCTGCTTGTTCAATTTGTACTTTATATTCTAGTTTCTATCTACACGTGACACTAAGAGATTGAGTAGTGGCAGCACTGGACCTGGAGTCAGGAAGACTTGAGTTCAGCTCTGGCCTTAGACACTTACTAGCTGTGTGACTCAGGAAAAATCACTCTAAACTAACCACTGTTTGTCTCAGTTTCCTCAACTGGAAAATGAAGATAAAAATAGCACCTGCCTCCCAGGATGGTTGTGAGGATCTAATGAAATAATACTTGTAAAGCACTTAGCACAGTGCCTGACACACAGTAGGTTTTATGTAAATACTAATTGTTATTCCCAAACCAAACATGCTAAAAGTTGGAGGGAAGAACTTTTTTGGTTGACAGGGCTAGATCATGAAACTTAAATGAACTAAGACATCAAGAGAGGATAAAAAATGTATGTATTGAATTACTTTCATCAAAATATTTGTGCATGCCACATGCATCTTCTACCAAAAATTCTCCCCAAGGGTACCTGTCCCTTATGTGTATTTAACTATTAAATGAAGAGATCCTTAGTAGCTCCTACCTGCTATGGCTCCTCCTGACATACAGTGTTTGCTAGGGAAGTACTAATATTTATAATTTCACAATAACTTCTTATTTAGGGCAAATTATTATGAATCCAACTTTGTAATAAAAATGGTATTTTTCATAGGATAAGATACTTCATCAATAGTGGAGGTACGTGCAAAAATCTTATAAAAATAAGGATATAAAATAGCAACATAGGAAAGCTAAAGGATATGTTGCTATCTTCTGGTGAATTGAAGAGATTAAATGAAGGGCTTCAATCCTTGAACCCCAAAATTCTTGGGTAGAAAATGCAGGAAAGTGAACTGCACTGTAGTTTAGAAGTCATAAGACCATGGTGCCTACTTTTACATCTCTAGAGTGTCATTTTAGGTCATGACGACAAACAGTCTGTGATCCTAGACCAGCAAATACTTACACAATCAATAACTAAAAAGTATTTATTAAGCAGGGATAATCTATACAATTTTAGTGTTTTTGTTTTTTTTTTTAACAAGCTTGGTTTTAAAGGTCCAGTACAAGACTAGCTATAGTTGCTGGGGCATGTCCAAGCATGGCATTGTTAACTTGAGATCCAAGTGCTTTTAAAAAAAAAAATCAAAACCTGATAACATGTTTCAATATAATTTCATTTCCTTTTTAATCTTGTGAATTTTCTTTTATATATTTAAATACATCATTGTGAGAAGGGTTCCTCCATAGCCTTTTTCACCAGACTGCCAAAGGTGTCCCTGACATATAAAAAAAAGTTAAGAATCTTTATTCTATGTGCATTCCAAAGAAGCTCAAGGTAGATCGTCAGTTCTGACTTGTAGAATATGTTTCAAAAGATAAATTCATAATTCCAAACAATTCACATTAGAATTCTAGTGACTTCTATGGCTATTACTCGTTCATTGACCAGAGGTCCAAAACAGAGGTCGAATTCCTTCAGCCTGAAAAGGTAGTGATATAGATAAGCCTGATTTAGAGCCCTTTGCGTCCAAGAAGGCTGGGATTCATTCAATAAGAGGTTTTGTTATACATAAGCCCACTTCCTTACATATGCTTCATTAATCTTAAACAGACATATATTACATGCAAACATTCTCTCTATATCTCCTTAATGGAAAGTAATACATATGCTCTATATAATTCCAAGATAAAATTTTACAGTTACCAGAAAATAATTTTTAAAAAATCCTAATGAACAAGTTAAAAGAGGAGAGGACAGAAAAAGAAACAAAATAAGATAATACAATTTATTTTAGGTTAGGTCTGCTAATCTGCACACCTGGATGGGGTATTGACACTAACTTTGTATGACTTAATCATGAGAGTACTTAAGAGTCCATCTAAAGAACACTCATGTACTTGTGAATTGAGTGTGCTGTCAAGTAACAGTCAAGAATTTTTTTTTAAGATCCTAAAAGAAAAAAAAAAAAGGAAAGTTCTTTTTAGTAATAGGCCAGGTATTACTAAAAGAATTCTCTTCTATCACTTAAATGGAGTGTATATTTAATTAAAATAAAACACAGGTTGTTAATGTACAGTCTTGATGATGCATGAAGTAAACACAGAAAGTACCTAAAACCAAAAGCCTTTCCTAATCAAACTTCAGTGGGGTCTTTTCATGACTTCAAACCTTGATTACCTTGAGAGAGTCCATGTAATAGGATGTGTTAACAATTGCTATGCAATTGTTCCCAGAGTCTTTTGTCATGTGCATTAAATATAACTAGACAGTATATCTGTTCTCTGCTCACCTGCCTAAAGTGGACCACTCCCTGTATACTGAAATATTGCTTTTTCTTTTCCTTTCCTATATTGGGAGGGGGCCCTCTCTTTTGTTGCAGCTGAGGTCATTTGTACATCATAGTTAGACATATAGTGAATGATTTCAGTAAGATTCTTTCAAAGGCAGATTCTGTTTTCTTGAATTTCATCAGCTCTGCACTATAATTAATTAGAGGTTAACATTAAACTTTAATGGATAAATTGCTATGTGGTTCATATGAAACCTACTACTCACCTGAATATAAGACAAGTGGTGAACAAGCTTACACCATCCCTTAATTCTTTTTAATGTCAATCTTAAAATCAGAAAATGGGATCTTATGAGGACTCCCACCAGGAATTATGCTAAGTACAGTAGAAGAGGCTCTAAAAGCCAATCCATCCTCTATTTGGTTTGCATGATGATTTTGTTTTTCTAATACATAGGTCTGACAATGTCACCCCACTGTTCAGTAAGTTTCAATTATTTTCAGGATCAAATATAAGCTCCTATGTTGGACACTAAAAGTTCTTCAACATCTAGGGCCCTCCCCCAACCTTTCCAATCTTTTTACATTTTATTCCCCTCTGTGTGCTCTATGAGACAGGTATGCTGGTTTGCTGACAGTTTCTTCACATAAGTTTCCATCTCCATCTGTGTGCCCTCACACTGGATTACCCCTCCCCGTCCTCCTGCAACCCCTCACCCCCCATGCTTGGAATGTTCTGCACCATCAATGCTGCCTCTTTAATTTCTCTAGCTTCCTTCAATACACAGCACAAATCCTGCCTTCTGCAGGGGGTCTCTCTTGGTTACCCTCAGCTATTGGAGCCTTTCCTTCTCAGAATGCCTTCTACTCATTCTGCATATCTTAGACACACCTAGTCATGTACATGTTTTCTCCCTCAGGAGAATGTATGCTCCTTAATGGAAGTGTCTGTTTTTGCCTTTCTTTGTCTCCCCAGAACTTAGCCTAATCACCGGCAGATAGTAAATGCTTGACACAGGAGGTTTGTTGACTGATTGAGGAAGAAATGATTCTGAGTTATACTAGACTGGAAAAGGTGCCCAAAACTAAGGCAGAAGAAGTAAATCTGTGGTTGCCCAATCAGTTTCTAAAATAAACTTCTCTCCTTGTTAATAGAGTAGAAAGAGTTCTAAATAAACAGCCAGAATTGTGGGGGTGTGGTTCTTATATGTGTTGTCTTCCCATATTAGAATGTAAGGTCCTTGAAGACAAGAACTAGCTTTACTTTTGTTTTTTTATCCTTAGTGCTCAGCATACAGTTCAGTACAAAGTAAGCATTTAATAAATGTTTTTTCATTCATTCAGCAATTTAAACGGAGACTGATAAAAATGGGCTAGAGAAAGAACTTTTTGTTTTCTCACAGGCACTTGTTTTGTATCAGTTATTAAATTCTAACCATCCTTTCCAAACCCCAATTTTTAGTTCTTTCTCTACTTACCCAGATGCATGAGTGCAAGACACCAAACTCCAAAGCACTTTGCCCATTCCACTTTCCTTTCAGTAACAAAAGGAGTCTTCTTGGTGTATCCCTCCACCTCTGACTTCTCTTAAAATCCAGAGCTAAGGTGTGCAGCTATATGTGGCTTCTATCATTTAAATACTGTTTCAAGATTAACAGAGTCAATAGATATTTTTCACTAATCAATCAGATTCATGGACTTCAATTCCAGGAGTAGCTATTGGAGAGTCTATCCATCATTTCTTATAGTATGCAGTTCTGTTGTCATTTTATGCAACTCCAACATTTCCTTAATGTCTCACTGACATTTATTTCCAAGTATAAGAGGTATGTGTGTGTGTGTGTGTAGGTAATACGTAGAAAATTAGTCTAAAACCTGCAAATTATGGAAGGTGGCAGCTTGTCTGTTTCAAAGTTAGTCATAAGGAAGGCAAGGTTTTAATAGAATTGCAGAGACCCAGAGCTTAAGTTTACTAAATGATATTTAAGACCCTTGGTAGGTACAACCCCTTAAAGCAGTGGTTCCTAAAATAATTTGGTATTAAAATAAATTTCTATAAAAATTATTTCCAGAAATCCATCATCATCATGATTATCATCATCACAGGCTTACAAAGAGCACTTTAATGTTTCAAAATCAGTTTTATATCTCGTATCTCTTTAGATCTCCATAATACCCCTATGAAACAGGTTCTAAAAGTATTATTAGCCCTATTTTTCAGGTGAGGTCACTGAAGCTGAGGAAGATTAAATGTCTTGGGATAAAAAAGGGGGGTCAGGGAAATTCTGGAGCAAAACAGAGACAATTAAGCCTGAGCTCATACTGAAAGATTATTTCCCATATGAGTATTTTTAATGTATGTCTAATTTTTTATTCACTATTTTAGAGAAGGGGTTCTTAACCTGGGGATCGCCAGACCCTCAAGAGATAAATGGATCAATTTCAGAGAAGTCTGTGAACTCAGATGTGAAAAAAAAAACTGTATCTTTTATTTTCACTAACCTCTGAGATTTTTTTCAATTACAAACACAGGCAACACACATTACTCTGAGAGGAGGTACATAGGCTTTACCAGACTTCTAATGGAATCCATAACACAGTAAAAGGTTGAGAGGGAAAGTCTTGCTAGTATGGAAATTTGTTCACAGACCAGATCTCTTGGAACACCAGGAATCCATGGGACATATTTGAGGAAACGTTGCCTAAGAGGTTAATTAAATCAACCAGGTGACCCCTGGTATGTAAGCTGACTTACAAACTGACTTCTCAGTTCCCTTTTCTCTCTAAAGCTACGATCTTAAGACTTCGAGAAGGAGTAGACACTTTCTGTAAGGCAGACTATTGAAATGTAATTCTGAAATGATTTGTCAGAATCTTAATAAGCACAAAAATTTCATAAGATATACCATCTTAAACATGGATTGATTTTTATCCTTTTTAAGTTCATTTTGCTTTACAGACAAACTCTCTTCAACCTATCAGCATGACTTCAAGAAATCTATGTATGTGTAAAATCTCACACTTGGAAAGGAAGGGAAACTAGGTGTTGCCAGAACAAGAGTGTAAGATATCTTTTTCAAGAGGTGTCAGGGTTAAAGAGAGGAACAGAAGGACACAGCCTTTTTACAACTGGAAATGATGTTCAATTGAGGCAAATTAAGCAATAGCCCTCTTTCTTGGGGTCCACGGTGGGAAGAGTGTTTAGAGCTAAAGGTTCATTCTAGGTGGAATAGCCTCTGTGGGCTTTGAAATTTCTTCTCAAAGCTGGCAAAAGTACATTTCCCCTTATGATTTCAAATGTGATGCATGGAACACAGTTATAGATGTGAATTATTATTTTATCTCTTCTCATTCTCTTCCCTGATATGCTTCTGACTCTTCCAGACTTCACCATCAAGACTCAACTGTCTTTTAACCCTGCATCTTCCCTTAATGCTGGGGGCCTTCTCACCCTGGAACATCCTTCTGCAATGCTGGCCCCTTTCTCTCAACGGTGAGTTCTTTCCAGGTCCTCTATCTGGAAAGGGGGCCTAGGCTAGCCATGCTTTATTCTCTTCTCTGCTGTGTTTCCCATTCCCTAGGACAGGTTCAAGTCCCTTTTATGTCTTGTCCTCCCCATGGGTGTATGAGCTCCTTGAGGGAAAGGATTATTTTTCTTTTTTGCTTCTATCCTATCCCTAGCACTTAGCACAGTGTCTAACACATACGAGGCATTTTAAAAATACCTGCTGCTTTGTATGGAACACAGTTATAGTCGACACAAGGACCCTATCTCTGTCTTTCTGCCTTGCTCTTGGGTGTGAATTAGACTTAAATTGATTCAAAGCCCAAAAGTTACTTATTTACATCATAAAACCCCAAGGTAAGCATGTTTACAAGAGCACAATAAAGACCAAATTGTTCTAAAGGCTTATTTAATATCATTTGCAGCATTGTTTAAGTTAATTTAACTGTCTAAATGAGGCTAATTTACAACCAGTAAAAGCATGAAATGAACATTATGCAAGAAGGAAAAATAAAACCATATTCAATGACCTAGAGGAAGAAATGTAAAGGTCTCTTAGATGGTCAGGTGGTGAGAAGACCTTTCCCTTCTATCCTCTCTCCTCTTCCCGGCTCATTCCAGAAACCACCCAGGATTCCTGAATGCTCACATAGCTTGCTTGAGATGGGAGTCACCACTTCAGTATCTTCCCCAGGGAAAGCACTGCACAACTTCCTAAAGGCAATGAAATTTTTCTCCTTGGATCTAGTTCTGGACCCAAACAATTGTACATTTATAGCAGGGAGGGATGGCTCCTATCCCCCTGCCCTATTTAGGATATGGGTCACTAAGTCCTGGTAAAGTGATTACCTCCAAATCTGGAGTATCACAAGGTCTTACTGTCTGCTCTGTTACTATATCCTAAGGTTCTCTAGGCAACCCTTTGCCTTGCCCCTCTACACTGCAGACCTCCAAAACTGGCACTATCATCTACCTGCTGAGCTAGCCCAAAGACATCTGAGGCTTGACAAGTCTCTACTGGAGTAGTACCCTTAGGACTTCCAGTACTTCTTATCCAATTTGTAGCTAAACCTTCTTTCATGTGATGCACTGCCCAATTAGAATGTGAGCTCCTTGACAGCACTTTATATTAGTTGTATTACCAGGATGGGGTTCTTGGCATAAAATAAGTGCCTAATAAATGCTTTATTTATCCATCCATCCACCCATAAGGCCTTTAGAGAGAAACTGTAAAGAATCCAGTTTACCTTCGCACACCGGGCAACATTCTCCAGGCACTTTAACAGGGTTCATGCAGCTCTGTCCACAGGCTGTTGCAACACAATGAGGCTCTCCATTAATACACTGGCAAAACGTGCAGTCATCTTCTCTCCAGCGGTCTCCATGTGCTCGAATCTGACCACTAGCAAAGCAGCCAGCAGGATTGTTAAAGGGATACACTGGATCTAAATCAAAGCATGAGTTCTGAGTGAGATCAGGAGTAATTCTAAATGTAGTTTGTATCTAGAGACGGCTTTCTTTAGGCAGCAAAATCTAGTCAACTGGAGTGCTTTTACAAATGTGCTGAGCAGGAGTTCAAAGTTCTACGAGTCTCTTAATGGTTCCTGTGTAGGCAGCCATTGTAAGAAATTCATGTCCCCCCATCATGACATAGTACCAAGAGTAAGAGATCTATGACACAAGAAACAATGCAGCAAGGTTCTATAGCTTGAAATTTTGGAAAACACTGGTAGTTGAACTGTGGGTTGGCAAAAAGAAACCCAGTGATCCATTTTTAATTTGTCAGTGATCTTTGAATTGTAGGTTTAGCTCTGTTCTGCCTCAATTTTACCACCTGTAAAATGGAAATAATAATATAGTTCCCCAACTACCTTATAGCTATATTATTGCTTCTAGGGCTAAGAGAAATGTATCTCTCTGATGGTTTTAGGTACATTAGGAAAGGTGGAAGATAACAAGAAGAAGCACGATGGTCTCTTCCTAATGGTGTAGTTCATTATGCTGCATGCTCAGACATACCATGGGTCAGTGCATGTGCCTTGGAGGAAAGGCTGTGAGCCTCAGCTATTTTTCTCCCCTTCAGCCGGGCAGCCAAGCAGCAGCCAAGGTTGGGGGACAGAAGTAGCCAAGGACAATAACTGTAAAAAAAAAAAAAGCTTTCTGAGGTTATTTGATGAGAATATCAACACTGCATGCAAAATCCCCAAGTATTCTCATCATGAGAGTTCCTGGATCAAGATTTTATTTTCCCCTCCTCAGAGAAACTTAAAAACTAGATTCAACCTGGCTTCAATCAATTACTTGTATCCTGGGAAAAGGAGTTCTGACAGTTGAGAGTGAGAAGTGCTGCCATGCTGATGAGATCTATGCAAGTTGTAAAGACAGCAGGACGGTCAACTAAAGCTAACAGTTTTGCTTTTTTTTAAAAAGTAATCTTCACAGAAGAAGGGAGTTCAACCCTGAGATGACTTAGGCTTCCCAGAGCCCCTTTTAAAAATATTGTATGACACTTCATAAGCATTCAGAAACTAGACTTGAATTTCAGGAAGTGAAACAAAACAGGATCTGAGCCCAGACAATTCATTTGGATTGTTATGCAGGAATTCCTATCTATGTTTTGACACGATCAACCTGCTCATAGTTTTACAGACTGTTACGGAATAAGGGCAGTTAAAAAAAAAAAAGGAATAAATTGGGAAGTTAAAATTCTGATTGGATGTTTCAATCCCCAGAAACTTGTTTGAACTGAACTAACTTCCTCCTATAGTGGACAAAACAATTTTTAACAAGGCAAGACAGAGACATTTGTTGTTGTTCAGTCATGTCCGATTCTTTGGGACCCCATTATGGCATTTTCTTGGCAAAGATACTGGAATGGTTTGCTATTTCCTCTTCCAGTGGATTAAGGCAAACTGAGGTTAAGTGACTTGCCCAGGGTCACAGCTAGTGAGTGTCTGAGGTTGGACTTGAACTCAGATCTTTCTGACTACAGACCTAGCATTCTATCCACTGAGCCACCTGGCTGCCTCCAAGACAGACTGCATTTTTTCTAAGATAATGAATTTAAGCTTTAAAGAACAAGGAAACAACTTTTAAATTGTGACTTTTCACTGTTTTCAACATTAAATTCTTCATGCTATGGTTTAAAAAATATAGAAAGGCACTGAGTAAGCAGCACCATGTAGTGGAGCAAGAACTGGCCTTGGAGTTAGAAAGACCTATAGTCAAGGCTCTGGCACATACTAGCTGGAACTCCAGATAAGTCACTTCACTTCTCAGGGAGCCAAACTTTGCAAAAGAAGAAGGTGCCCTACACTCATGAAATCATAGGTCTGGAGAATGATTTTACATTGAGATATATCTTTATTTCCTATTTCCATTTACACACACGCACACAATATATACATATACACATTTATACATACATCTCACACATCATATATACTGAAGAGGTGGGAAAATGCTATCTCACACACACACAGACACACAAAAGATATTGGATACAGGGGATCAAATATATGTGTGTTTCTGTGTGTCTTTGTATATGTGTGTATCGTAGGATATATCCTTTCACTGAAAGAGCTGAGATGAGAAGGGAACAAAACAGCGGGTGTTTTGGCTCCGGGTTTGGTATTGCCATCACATCAGGGTTGTAATATTCTTCCTCTTTGGAGAAAGGGAGCATACAGAAGAAAGAGCACAGGATACTTTGCTTCAAGTCCTGGATCTGCCACTTGCTGGTTTTCTTTAAAACTGAACTCATCTTTAAGGGGAATTGATTTTAAAGTGTATTCCTGCTCTAAAATTCTGCCTATTAATTTCAGTGGTGGGTGGTATGGGGCTATGGTAAGAGAGGAACAGAAATGAGCTCAGGTCCAGATTTGCCTCTTTGCTCCTGATTCTGACCTCTGCAGCAAAACTAATTTCATAGGGCCGTGCTACCATGATGGCTCTCTTAGTAATGCTGTTGTTTCAATCCTGTCTAACTCTTCATGACCCCATTTGGTATTTTCTTGGCAGAGATACTGGAGTGCTTTAGCCATTTCCTTCTTCAGATCATTTTACAGATGAAGAAACTGAGGCTAACAGTGATTTGTCCAGGGTCCCACAGACAGTAAGTGTCTGAAGATCACATCTGAACTCAGGTTTTCCTGACTCCAGGCCAGGACTCCTTCCTGCCACCTAGCTGCCTCTCTTAGTAATGCTCCTCCCACCCCCCCAAAATGGGATGTATATTGGAAGGTTAGATAAGAGATAAGAGATGGAGAAATAGAGCAAAATATGAAAGAAAATGGATCTTCTTCCTGGAAGCTAGGTGACAAAGTAGATAAAGCGTTGGGCCTAGAGTCAGGAGGACCTGAGTTCAAATCCAGACTCAGATACTAGCTGTGTTACTCATGGCAAATCACTTAACTGCTTTCTGCCTCTATTTCTGCATCTATAAAATGGGGATAATAGTCCCCACCTCTCAGGGCTGTTGTAAGGATAAAATGAGATAATACTTGTAAAGTGTTTAGCACAGTGCCTACCCCATAGTGGGTACTTAGTAAATGCATGTCCCCTTCTTCCTTTCCTACACTATTTTCATGGATGTGGATGAGGATCAGGTGGGCATTATAACCATGGGATTCTTGGCTAGGTTTCTGAATCATTCAAAATGCTTCACCTTTCTGTACTTAACTGAGCAGATTTCATTAGTCCTCAATTATTATTAGAGAAATTACCTTCACAAACAGGACAGCATTCTCCTTCTGGCTCATAGTATCTATCACAGTTCAGCTCACCACACTGAGCAGAGAAACAAATAGAAACACCTCCCTGGCATCTGCAGAACTGACAATTATCCATTCGAAACATGTCTCCATCGTAGTACTCCACACTGTTAAAAACGCAAGCTGGTTTCGTTTCTAGGAGTTTAAAAAAAAGAGGTCCATTCAAACGGAACTTGGCATAAGATATTTTCAGACAGCTTTTTGATTTTTGTATGGGAGTACTTTGATAAGGAAGTATGCTTTATTAAATTAAAAAATCAAAGTGGATCAATAATCTTTTTCCTACTAAATTCTAAAACTGCCTTTAACAAAGTTTTCAGTGATTTTTGTTAACCAAGTGAAGGGGCCTTTTACTCTGAATTCATCCTACCTGATCTGCCTGTTAAATGACCAAAAAAATACCTTTGCTCTTAATTCCTTCTTTTATTCAAACAGAAATTATTTTGCCCTAATTTTTCTTGTGCTCTAATTTTTCCATCTTCATATCCTTCTCTCCCACAGTATTCTCTCCTCAGTTTTCTCTTTTTTTAAAAAAATGATAAGATCTTAGAGTTAGCAAGGACCTCAGAGGTCATCTAGTTCATTTTGCGCCTAAATACCCCTCCTCCGCCCAGTATGACATCCCTAACAAATAGTCATCCAGTTTTCACATGAAGACATCCAAACAATGGGCATCTCAGTGTATCCTATTCTACTTAAGGACAACACTAACCGTGAGGAAGTGTTTCTTTACATGAAACTGAAAATGTCTCCAAGCTCTAGCTTCCACCCACAAGTTCTCATTCTGCCTTCTGTGGCCAAGCAAAACAACTTGATCCTTCTTCCACATAACAGCCCTTCCAACACTTGAAGGCAGTTCATGTGAAGTCTTCCCCTTTCCACGTTAAACAGCTTCAGTCCCTTGTACAAGCTTCCACACAGCATGGTTTCGAGTGCCCTCGTCACTGGATTTGCCCTTCTCTGGACATGGTCCAGCCTGTCTCAATGCTTGTCTCTCCTACATTGATGCTCAGAATTGAACACAACAGAAATGAATTCTGCTGGTGTATCTGTACATTTAGAGCTAGAATCTCAGAATAAGTTTATTTCTCTAATCCTAGAGCTCTTCCTCAGACTCTATTTAAGCAAACTACTTCAAATGATGAAGAGAGCAAAGTCCTCTTATTGAATGTCCTTTGTTCAATAATATGGCCTTAGGAAGTCTCTGCATTGAGCTCTATAATCATTTCAGTTCCCCTTCCAAAGGCCCAAATAATCTCCAGTCTGCTACAAATATCATTTAAAACTACTTTCCATTTACGTTTTAACAACTTGACTCTCAAAGTGTGTTCTCATCTACAATCACTTCTGAGATAAAGTTGAAGGAAATATCTCCCCTTTAAAAGGTTATTAATTTATTTTTAATTTCCTAATGCTTATTAGAAGGAAAAATAAGACTAAAGGTGGTGATTCTTTGGGAAGGCCTGAAATGGGACAGGAAACAAAAGCATTCTTTTTTTTTTTTTGAGGGGGAAGGCAAGGTAATTGGGGTTAAGTGACTTACCCAAGGTCACACAGCTAGTTAAGTGTCAAGTGTTTGAGGCTGGATTTGAACTCGGGTCCTCCTGACTTCAGGGCTGGTCCTCTATTCACTGTGACACCTAGCTGCCCCAAAAGCATTCTTTTGATTTGCTGGTCACTTGTCAATTTGTTGGGCTCTACCTTGTTACAGACGAAGGATTTCGGTCAAGATGTTTCCCTTTGTTTTGTATGGTGATTTAATTGTTTTTGTCGATGGTTACTAATTTTATAATAAAAGTTTCTCTTTTTAAATCAAATTTCTTACATCTTAAAATTCTTTTTTTTCAGTGATGAAATGACAAGCTAGGATCCCTGTCCATAGAGATAGAAATTAATGTGTTTTTATAATTCAAATATTTGAATTTTTATCAGAAAAAAATGTTGTTTCTAACAAAATACTGAATTAAATTCTGTTCAAGTTGCAGAAAAAAATTTCAAAATGCAGTTCTACAATTATCATTACAATGATATAAACCAACCAACATCAACCACTTGGACTTTTTGACCAAATTGACCTATTATACAGGTGAACAACAATACTCTTGATGAGTGATCTAAAAGGTAGGAGAAGCATCTTGGTTATTAATAAAGCAGTTCAAGGCATATTAGGCATAATAGAGTGTACATAAGCTTCACTGGTAGGATGTAACAGAAGGGACAGTTCTTTCTGGCTAGAGCATAGGTAACAAAAAAAAGAATTAGCAGAGATGTAGTTGAGACTGTCAGACAATTAAGTCTAAAAAAATACACAATCCCACAAAAAATCCTTTATGTGAAAAATTAGAGCAAATTACAAAATACGCATTTGATGGCAGGCTGTATTTGAGGCTGTTGTTGTTGAGGCTGTTGTAGAGCATAACAAGAAGATTAACATAAGTCTTTGAGAAGCAATTATTAATTACTTCATTGATCACTGCGGTTAAAGAGGCAAGCTCTCAGCATTGTACTATGACTATAGTTAACTCCAAGGGGAAGGCCTAAATGGACCAGTATGATAGAGGTGTTAAAAGGAAGCTGTGAACAACAAGATTTGCACCCAATAATGCACTGCACTGTAAAAGTGTCTGCTCAGTAATTTAGCATGTGTTTTCTGCCTCTTAACTAAACTGTATATTCCTTAAGAGCTACAACTTGTGTGTTTTATTACATTTGTATTTCATAGCTCCTAGGTACAAGGCTTTATACAAAGGACTTAATAAACATTGCTAACTGACAAAGTATACAGATCGATGGATGGTGAGTAGGATGGCTAGTAAATAACTTCAGTTCAATTTAACTCTACTCAATTAAACAGACACTTGTTAAATGTCTACTAAGTGCAAAGCACTTTCCTAAGTATTAGGAACTTCAAACCACAGGTTTAAAAGCCTGTTGTATTAATGATTATACCACAATTATTTGGTTCTAGAAATGTCTGTGACATAGAAATTCATACAATATTATGATATGTGGAAATAGAGGAAGAAAATGGTCCCTTTTTAGGCTCTTCTTCAATTTCTCAGTGGGGTAAGAGTGCTGAAGTTGCTTCCGGCTTTGGTTTCATTAGATGCAAGTTGCAAACCTCTTAGTAAATGAATGGTTGTCAAAAAAAAAAATCCATGAGTGAATAGGAAAATTTCATTATTCTAAATTTTAACAATTCCCTGAAAATCTTTGGCTTGTGAATATCAGGTACATAATCATTATGGGTAACAGGGAAGAGAATAACACTGCAATATTCTAAAGGTACATAAGATAGGGAATTAGACAAAAAGGAAATTAACAGGAAAGTATACTGGTAGGCATTCGAGTAAATATTTATCAAATTTAGTATTTGTTTGAAATTGCCAGAATCCTCATAGTGTAAGAAATGAATCTGCTGACCCTGGGAACATCACTAAATGTTGATTTATGAATAATATTATGCACATAGTGGACTCTTGAGAGATGTTTGGTTTTTAAATAATGATGAAGAATGTTGACAGTGTAGTTTGCACTAACAGATCAAGTGAGAACAAGGAATTCCCAGAAGGTTGACTAGAACCATGTACTAAAAGAGCTGGGGGAAATGTAAAAGGCAGTTGTACATGCAGAATATTTTCACACATTAGCATAGTAAGAGTCCTTATAAGGAAGGTGATGAATCCATGGAATTGTACTCTTCTAGTTTCATTCATAATTAAATGTCTAACAATAAGGAGCAACAAGGCACAAGGATAAATGAAATGAGTTGAGCATCTTCCCATCAAGGACGGCATCCTGCAGAATTGAAACAAGAAGCTATTTCCCAGACTTGTTCCATAAAGCAATATAACTTGCCTTCATGGCCCCTCTTCTCTTTCTACTCCTCATCTTCATAAAAAAAAGAAAGCATTCCCATAAGAGTATACATGTATACAGTTATATGTAATCATATTTATATCAAATTTTATAAAACAAATGTGCATCTATATAATTTATGTGTATCTATGTGGTCTATATAACTAGACAACCTATATGTGGATTGCTCCTCCTAGAATTACCCAAACCAACCAGGCTGCCCTTCAGATTCTCTGCCATGCCTCAGAAACCTCTACATTCTCCAAGATCACTCTAGCCCTGGAATCCACACATTGGAAGCACTCTCCACTCCTGCAGTCTCTCTGATTGGATGACCCCTCCTGGGGATGACCCTTCCACACATTTCTCATCAGGCTACTTGACAGACTTCACCATTTTCCAGTTTCCAGTAATTTGATCTCTTCCCACACCCCTTCAGCTCCCTTTTATGCCTGTGTTTCCTTGCTCGAGGGCAGGGGCTGTCTTTGTTTCTGCTTCTTACACGTATTCCCAGCACTTAGCACTGCTCCTGGCACACAGTAAACACTTAACAAATACTTATTGACTAACTTGTTGATATACATATATATATATATATATATAGTTTCTTTTTTTCTTTCTGAATGATTCTTCCATACCTTAACCCCACTTGAGAACAACCTATGAAACAATAAGATTCTTGATAATATTTTTTTAAGTCCTCCCAAGTAGGATAATGATAAAGCATTAATAGCAGTCCCCATATATATCACACTTTAAGGTTTGCAAAGTGAAATACATATATTATCTCGTTAGAGTCTCTCAATGACAGCATAAGATTGAAAACCATCAAGATACTTTACTACCAAGGTAATGGCAAAAAAAAGAGCGAAGCAACAGCACTGCAGCACTGGAACTTGCAACTAATAGTCATGCCAAGTGCTATTATTAGAGTCAAATGTTTATGTGATAACAAAAGCCTGAGAAAATAGGTATGACCAGAAGTTCAAGGTTATGGCTTCAGATGCTACGTTAGATAGAGCAAAAGCCTGAAAACCCTAATGAGAAAGTACAAGCTTCCAAAGGAAAGAAAGAAAATGAGGGAAAGCCATTTCTTCTAAATTTTTGGTTTGGAAACTTTTCTTTTCTTGAGGAAAATAGGAAAAGTTGGGAGGAAAAGGATGGGTAGACTATGATTCAGACGAGAACATTCATCTAACAAAAATCTAACTTGAGAAGTGCAGTAGAATGGAAACTCCATGAGGGCAGGGACATTTTTCCATTTGTCTTTGTATCTAGTATCAGGTACCCGGTAAAGTGCTTAGCACACAGCAGATGCTTAATAAAAACCTGATGAATGAAATTAAATGGAGCTAAGTATTCATTTATGAAAAATACCATGAATTGCTTATTATGATCTGACTGTTTTCAAGAACATCAAAAAGAAGGCAATGAATTAAGAGTTGTGTCATTGCTTCCCCAAGGTCCAACCCTTCTCCCCATCCCCTCAGTTTTACCCTACTGCTAATGATAATGATAAGTCCTTAGGGAAGGTACAATGCCCCATACTTCTCAAAATCTTCAAAGCAGAGGTATCAAACATGGGGCCCCTTCCTGAGTGCCATGGAAAAGGGTTAAAATGTAATTGAAAAATATTTAACAAAACAAATATACAACAGAGCACAGGAGATAATGCTAATATGTGTTTTCTAAGTCAACATGTGGTCCACAATGATTTTTATGTACAGCTTAGGGGCCTCTGTTCATATCTGAGTTTGATACCACTATTTAAGTGACTGGTAGAGAAGTATACAAGGGCCTGAATATCTACATTTTACAGACACCTATGTAGTCACCAGCTAAAGGTAATTACAAAACAAAACAAAACTTGGATATGTATTTTCCCCAGTTCAGGAAGTCTTCCGAATAGCCATATTCTTGTGGCCAATACTGAAAAGAATTTCTCTTACAGTAACTCATACATTTGTCCCAATTCTTTCCCATCTCTCTTGTGTGGAAAGATATAATTGGTTTAAATGTTAACAGATAATGCTGCCTAGAATTAAATTTATATTTGTCATTACAAGTTTATCTCTCTAATGAGGTGTGCTGTAGTTTTGCCTCCTCACATCTAAGTAGGAAAGGCAAATGAAGACATTTATTAAGTACTTTATATATGTGAGGCATTATAAAGCAGCATATAATAGAGAGAGGGGTGCCCAGAACTCAGGAAGATCTGGGTTCAAATCCTACCTCTTACATATACTAGCTATGTAACCCTGGGGCAAATCATCTAAACTTTCTGAGTTAAAAGTAACCCTCAAAGAATATAATTTTCAGATGAGTTGTTGATTTGCATCTGTGGGAGGGAGTTTCCAAACCAAAAATTTCCCATACTGATGAAATCATCAACAAAACAAGACAAAAGCCCCTAAATCCAATAAATGTCGTATTTCCCAAGCCTGGATCTTGACTCTCACACAGCAGACATCATTTTTTCCAATAAAACACGAGAGACAGGGATGGCCTATTTTTGAAGGAATCTTGCATGATAAGGCAGTGTGGTGGAGCAGACAGTACTGAATTTAGAATCATGAGAACCTGGATTCAATTTCTGTATCTGAAACTAGATGTGTAATATGGACAAGTCACTTAAGATCTCTGAGCTTCAATTTCATCATTTGTAAAATGAGGGGTTTGGACTAAATGACTTCCAAAGGCCCTTCCAGCTCTAAATCTGTGATTCTAAGCATTATCCCACTGGTTCTCCAAATTTCAATGGAAGAAGAGAACACACTATGAAAAGGAATGCTGCAGGAAAAAATGCCCTCCTTAAACCTGGAGCAAGTCAAATCCATCAAGCTCACGTCCTTTCTGGTTCAAGTGTCTGAGGCTCTAGCCCTATTCTTATTTGTATATATTATCTGCTGACAATCAAGGGAACTATATGGATGTTTAAATGAAAGAAAAATATGGTCATGGATTCCGAGACTTTTTTTCTTGAAATCTGTGTAATTAAAATTTTGAAACAGCAGACACTATAACATATCATCATATGTTATCTTTCAAAATTTTTGTTTCTGACTGACAAAAGGTGATTTTCCCCTAACTTGCATTATCCTTCTGTAATATTTTAACTACATCTTCCTCCTAATTTACTAACAGTGACCTTCTAAGGCTATTCCCTAGTTTTATAAAAGTCTGACATGGACAGGCTTAATCCTCCCGCCTCATCTTAAAAAAAAATAATAGTAGTCTCCATGAACAATATAAACTCCACATACCATTAACACATTCAAAGACATCACAGCATTTTCCAGGAGTTCCGTCTCCACGAGAGACTATGTGGGGGATGGATCCCACCTCACACATAGGGAAACCACATAAGCCAGAAAGACATTCGCATCTGAAACCAAAGAAAAAGGAGGGGAAATCCCATGAATAAACAAAAACAAAGAGTTTGGGGAACTGATAGTAGCCATGATGTTGGCTAAATCAGCCCTTATGTCAGCTCTGAACAGTGACATCACATTTCTCTTGCATTGTGGTGAATAAGGTGTTCCACATCAGTGGACGCAGGTATGTGAGCTTGTCCTATTAAGTACCCGCGGGTTTAAAAAAAAAAAAAGAAAAAAACCCTTTTTAACCATTTTGATTGGGAATCTTGCAAAATGTAGTTAAGTACATCAGCAACTTCTTAAACTGAGCTAATGCTGAACTTCATCTGGTGTGTGTGTGTGTGTGTGTGTGTGTGTGTGTGTGTGTGTGTGTGTTTCAGGATCATGGCCATAAACATGCACAACATGATAATATAATTCAACCTCAGAAAGACTACTGATGTACATAGCTGTGGTTATCTCTATACTGAAAGGTCCTCCACTGCTATACCCTGGGAATTAAAAAAAAATAATTCAAATGTATATAGTGCTTTAAAGCTGACAAAGTCTTCTGACAACTCAGTGAGGTAGATACTGAAAGCATTCTTATTCCCATCTTGTGGCTGAGAGGACTAAAGCTCAAAGTTAAGTGACTTGCCAACAGAACCACACATGTAATTAGGGTAGGAGCTAGGATTTCAACTCAGCTCTCCTGACTCCAAATCTAGGATTCCCTGATGCCCAGTGGTTCTCAACCTTCCTAATGCTGCGACCCTTTAATACTTGTATGTGGGCGTATCTGCATGTGGGCGGACCTGCCTAGAGATGGATAGAGGAGCAGTGTCTTGGTTCCTAAGACCATTGGAAATATGTATTTTCCAATGGTCTTAGGCGACCTCTGTGAAAGGGTTGTTTGACCCCTAAAGAGGTTGCGACCCAGAGGTTGAGAACCACTGCCTTATGCCCCTTTGCTTACCTTCTATACACTTCTTTGCCATTGCCAATGCACCTGCTTTTTCTAATCTAATTTTATAATCTGTTTGGGAAATCATAAAACCAAGATTTTCAACACTATGCCTTAAATAATAGTAAACAAACTGATTGAGGACCTGGGGAGCTCTCCTTAGGGCAAAATGTATTGACTTTATGAGATGGGTGACTATTTTGGCTGCCGAGGGGCTTTTTGGTTGTTTTTGTTTACTTCTAATTTCTTAGTTATTTTCTAGGTAGTCAAGGTCTAAATAAATAATCTCACTGCAAGTTCTACATTTTGTCAGCCTATAGATAAATAAGATGATATTGCACATGTGTGTGTGTATGTATATGTATGTTTAAAGAATTGAAGGTCCAACCTAGCATTCTTCTTGACTCTTACTTTTAACTCCTACCTTGTAGCTAAACATTAATTAAGCATATGACAAGATCAGCAAGTGTCCAAAAAGTTAGTAAACAAAAAAAAAGTGTACTTCCTGACGCAATGCCTCAAGCACCTAAACCCAGTCTACAGCATGTGAAGATCAGGGAGTATCACAGAATCTTGGAAGGAAACTTAGAAACTATCTCATCCATTCCATACTTAAACAAGAATCCCTTTAACAACAATACCCCACAGGATGAAGCTTTTTTTTTTTAAGACTTCCAGTGAATGGAAGACTGCTACCTCCCAACATAGCACTGGGAATAGCTTCTACTATTTTTTTTAAAAAAGTTTTTCTTTATAATAAGCCTAGATTTAACCTCTCCACAATTTCTATCCTATCATCTAATTTTTGCTCTCTGGGACAAAAAGTACAAGTCTAATCCCTCTTCTATAAGACAATCCTTCAAATACTTGAAGATAGGAAATGTATTTGACCTCTCCTTCAGACTAAATATGGAAATTTCTTTAAGATTCTGGACATATTTCTTCTTTACTGATAGATTTTAAGTTTTTTATTCTTCTATCTACACTCTCAGATTCTCTACATAAGAAGCAAATCAGCAAACACCACCAACTAATTTAATATAAATTCTGGCTAAAAAGGTCAAAAATTCATAGAAGTAGGAAGGGTTCATGTAGTTCTACCTACACTTGAAAAACAATTAGCACTGTGACCTACCCAGCAAGTGGCATTCAAGCCCCTGTCTGAAGACTTCCTTGTCTTCAGGGAGGGGGAAGTCTATTCTGCTTTGGACAGCTCAGATTGCTAGGGTATATCCCCTTATATCAAGCCCAACTTCTCTAGAAGTCTCTTTGCAACTTCTATGCATTGCTCCTAGTGCCTATTGGTGCCAGCTTCCACAAGATACCCTTTCAAATACTTGGGGATGAACTCTGAAGACTCTAAATTGTCCTTTCTCTAGGCTAAATATTTCAGCTCCTTTAATTATTATATAGCATGAACTTGAAGCCCTTCACCATCCTGGTTACTCTCTCTGCTTTGTGCTTTCTCCACCTTCTCAATGTTCTTCCTACAACGTGCCACCCAGAACTGAAAACAGCACCGTAGATGTGATTTAGCCAGAGCAGAGTATAGCCGACTAGCATTTACTAAGTTTTGACTGCCATGCCTTTCTTAATGTAGCCAAAGAAAGTATCAGCTTCCTTGACTGCCATATCATAGTTAGTTGACACAGAGAGTGCAGTTCACAAAGACCCTTAAATTTCTTTGAGTTGAACTACTACATAGTCATGTGTTCCCCGTCTTATATTTGCAAAATTTTTCATGACTGTACATTTATTCCCATTTATTCCCATTTATTCTAGAAAGTTAAAAGTTTTAAAATCTTGATTCTGTCATTCAAAATATGAGCTATTCATCCTAGTTTTATGTCATCTGTGAATCTGTTAAGCGACATTTATGCCATTATCCAGGTTATACACAAAAATGTTAAACAGTACAAGGTCAAGAACAAATTCTTGGGAACCTGATTAGAGATCTCTTTCCAAACTGACATGAAATCACTCATGATTCCTCTTTGGGTTTGGTCATTCAACCAGTTCTGAATACACATAATTGAACAGTTATCCACTACATATTCCCTCCATTCTGTTCATGAGAATAACATGAAAGTCTTTGTCAAATGCTTTGCTAAAATATGGGTAAATTATATTGATGATATTCTCCTGATCTACAAGACTAACCTTGTCAAAAAAGGGAAATGAAGTTAGTCTTTCATGACCTGTTCTTGATGAAGTCACACTAGTTCTTCCTGATTAACATTTTATGTCATATACGTTTACTACTTATGTCATTCATAATTTATTCTAGAATTTTTGCCAGGAACTGAGGTGAGAAAAATCACTAGCCCATAACCGTCTTTCTCCTGCCCTGCCATGACATTCCTGTTTGCCGTAATCTTTCAAAGACAGTTCAGTCATTGTGTCGGCCAGGGTTTGGATTTTGTGGGGGTTTTTTTTTTTTTGTGATCCAGAGATATACTCTGTAAGGGCCTGTTGAACTGAACTCATTATTAATAATTATGATGATTATGATAACAACAACAATAGGAACCAGGAATGCTTTAATGTGTCCAAAGTACTTTATATACATTTATCTCATCCAAACCTTACAACAACCTTGTGATGTGAGGCAGGGTCTCTTTGTGTCCCCATTTTACTGATGAAGAAGCTGATGCTCAAAGAATTTAAGTGACTTGCCCATGGTCACAAAGCTAGCTAGAGTCAAAGTCAGGGTCTGAACTCAGATATTCTCGATTTTAAGTTCAGAATCCAGCATAACTACTAGAGGAACTACAATAACAGGTGTACTTTTACTGTAATAATCTTGGCATTAATTCCTTTAAAGCCAATTGGTTCTATCTTTCCTACTCTGAAGTTCATTCTCCTTGGTTTAAAAAAAATATATCACACCCCCCCCCCCCCCAACCCATCCATGTTATCACTAACTTTCCCCTTTCCCTCTCTGAGCCAGACAGCCCATTCCCAGGTTTAGAATTTCTGACATTACCATTACTCTTATTGCATGGTGCCACCCTTTATTTGGGAACTTCCTGTACCTCAGGTGATGTCTTGTCCAGAGGAATTTTAGCCCATGGGCTAAACAGGTACCTATTCTTTCTTTAAACTCTGAAATCTTATCTCCTTGAATCTGGGGTTTATATCATCAGACCATCCCTGCCTTTTCTTTCTCTTCTCCCTAAATTCAATGATAGAGTGGCTACTTTGATCTGAAGTTTCATCATTTCCACCACAGTAACAAATTTTTCCTTTTTTTAAATGTTTCACCGAAATTGTAGCATTAAGTATTACTGCAACCAACACATTTGCTTAGTACTACTTCCATTTAAATTAATTTTAAAATGCAAACTATTAACTGTTCAGTCAAAAGGATGTTATAAGTTTGTAATGAATGAGTCTGTTTTCACATAATCCTACCAGTGCTGAATTTCATTATTTTTATTTTTTGCTAATTTGATGGGTGTGAAGTAGTACATCAAAGTTGTTTCAATTTGCATTAATGACAATAATAGGAACCATATTAACAGTAATTATTACCCTAAAGAATAGATGCTAGTGTGAAACAGCATGCAAGGAAGGACTACTGGCCTTTTAATTTTAAATGAGAACTTGTATTTCCATTTTGCCAGAAAAATTCAAGCTACTAATATTGTCATTATTCAGATGATGACCAATCAATATTTCACATTAAAATAATTACATAATGTAATCACATCTGCATCCAGGAGGGAACTGATTAGGGTGTTACTAATTTTTATAAGTAATGAATTCAATTTAGTGAATATTTGAAAGCTTAGATACCTTGAAAACCCAAATCCTACCGACCACCCAAGCCTCTCCATTTACCTGACTATGACGACTGTTTTTCAGCTAGGGTGGGTGGAGAAGTATATGTTCTTCCCCTTGCTACTCTTCCACAACATTTTTCCCCTTTGGAGAATTTATAAATACCTCCTCCCCACCCCCCGCCGTAGGCAAAGAGGTCCAAAATAAGGTTTCATTTTTAAAGTCATCTTCACAGCTGATGTTCATTTATTCAACAGACATCTTTTTAAATAACTTCTATGGACAAAGTACGGTGGCAGTTTCATAAAGGACCAAACATAGTTCTACTTTAAGAATCTTACCAGGACACTATTAAACATGATTCAAGGTAGCAGTATTCAATATAATGCTAGGTAGTGCATAAGTGTTGTAAATGCTAAGAAAGTGCTATGGGAATTCAGAAGAGCTCGCTCACTTCCACTTGTGGTATCAGAGAATTCTTAGAGAAGAGGTGGAATCACAGTTGGAGACTGAAAGGCAAGGTAGGATTTCAGTGGGAAGGTCATTCTGGAAAGAAGGGAACAGCATAAATTAAATGAGAAGTATTCAGGAAACACATTAGTCTTGTTTGTCGGGAGCAGAAAGCTAGTAAAAGGTAATAGGGGGAAATTGGGCTGAAAAGGTCGGCTGGGGTCAGCTCACGAAGATCCTGGAATTCTGGGACAGAGTCTGGACTTTATTTGGTGGGCAGTGGGAAGGCACTGAAGGACTCTGAGGGAAGGAATGACAATCAGACTTGTATATCAAGATTAATCTACCCATTAATGTACAGTGTGGCAGCTAGGTGGCAGTGAACAGAGTGCCAGGCCTAGAGTCAGGAAGACCTGAGTTCAAATGCAGCCTCACATATTTATTAGCTGTGTGACTCTAGGCAAGTCATTTAACCCTTTTTGCCTCAGTTTTCTCATCTGTAAAATGAGCTGGGAAAGGAAATAACAAACCACTCTAGTGTCTTTGCCAAGAAAACCCCAAATTAGGTCCCGAAGAGTCAAACATGACGGAAATGGCTGAACAACAACAATGAAAGTGTATAGTATGTGGGGGCTAGGTGACACAGTGAATAGAGGACTGGCCCTGGAGTCAGGAGGACCTGAGTTCAAATCTGGCCTCAGACACTTAACACTTACTAGCCATGTGACCTTGGGCAATTCACTTAACTCCACTTGCCCTGCCTTCCCCCCTCCAAAAAAAGCAAAAAAAAGAGTATAGTATATAAACCAGAGATTAGATAATGTTTTATATTTATCTGCATATATTAATCCTGGGCTTAGATTGGGAGCTTCTATAGGTCAGAGATTGGTTTTCTTCATAGAGTACCCAGCACAAAAACATAATGAGTTTGGTACTTAATTTTTTTATGATAATGATAAAAGTCTCTATGAATATGAATTACAAAGGACTTGTTGGAGTCAAGATTACTGGGCTACTAGGTGGTGAAAATGCTGTTAGTCCACTACTACCATTGCCATTATTTGAGCGCAAAAATCTCTCCAAATTTATCTTCCACTATTTTAGTGCAACAGCAAACACCTAGTAAGTGCCTGTCATGTGTAGGGAATTATGCTTATTGCTAGAGATTTAAAGGTCAACTCCCCTGTTCCCCCAAAACAAAAAGAATCCCTACCTTCAGGGATCTCAGGTACAATTAACTTCATATTTAGGGCTAAAACAAGTTCAGCTGATAGAAATACAGATCTTAGAGGTACAAGGGAACTCCAAGAAATCATCTGGTGTAGTTTTCTGCCTTTAGGCAAATAAGAAATTATTATTTCCATTTTATATAAGTTAGACTTCTAGAATAAATGTCTGGTATCCTATAGTAGCATGGAGGCTTACAGGTTCACAAAGACGATGTTGGTGGAACGAAAACTCTGGTAAATCTTACACGAAGCTAGAAAAGTTTTGAGTATGGAGCTGATAATACATTTTATATCTGTCATCCAAGAGGCTTCTCACTAGGGGAGGTGCCCACCAATAAATGTTTCCCCCCCCCTCCAGACAAAGCCACTCATAGAATCTGAATAGTGACGGCTGAAAGAGTTGTAATGTGTGTCAGTGGAGGGAATACTGGTATCAGTCCTTGAAATACTGAGGTACATAAATCATAATATTGGTCACTCCTCTGAAATCTATCCATGTCTACCCATAAGGTAGAGGATTCTATATAACATGTGAAATGTCAAGAAAAAAATAAATTATATTTGTCTGCTTACAGTATTTCTCAAAGAAACAAGAACTTGATGGATCTATGATTTCAGTATGGTTATAACTCTCCATTGATAAGATTCACAGTCCATTCACACTTTTTCATCCTTCAAGATCTCTTTTAATATCCTTCCCAAAATCCTGCATAGGAAATCTATCCAATGCCCTGGGAATATTCCACTGGGTATTTCAATGCTTCTTGGATAACAGGAGGAAAAAAGAATGAGGTTATCTCATTCTTGTTACAATGCAAGCCGATCTCCCTTTTAAGTCACAAATTTCCTTGAAAACGTTTTATGCTACTTCTTGCTTTTAAATGATTGTTGGTAATATGCTACATTCTACTTATAGCCAATCTTTCAATTTTTTCTCTGGGTCACCTACAATTTAGATTTTTCTGTGATCATGGTGCTCCATGAGTCTAAGCCAAATGGTGTCACTGGGAGAATCCTGGTTTTTCCAAAGATCTACTTGTATCACAAGAAGCTGCACTAGGAACATTGAAGGTACTATATGTAATCCAACCAACTTTCTTCAGCTTTCCTCTTCTCTAGTTCTAAAGCTCAGTTTACTGTATGTCTTAAGTGACTGTCCAAAATATACAAATTGATGAACTCATTCATTTACAGCTACATGACATAATCGAGGCCAGTGATGTCAATATCAAATAGAAATAGATCCTTGAGGGTAGAATATTGACTTAGGAAACCTTAAATTAATAGTATCTATGTTGCATTTTTATTGATTTGCTTAAACATTTCCCAGTTATGTTTTAATCTGATTTGGGCCATACTAGGAATTTTGTGGGCTGATACCTATGTGTTCTTTATTCATTTAACTTCTTCCATGTGGGTTATGATGTCCACTTTTTTGAGTAACCATAAATCTTAATAAAGAAGCCCTGTAACATTCTGAGGGCCCAATGCATCAGTTCAAGATCACCCACAAACCTAAGCACATGGAGAATTTTACCATTTGTAAGTCCTCAGTGGCAAAGAGAAAATATTTGGTGAGGATGCATTTGTTTTATGCCTTGCTTGATATTAAAATCCAGAGGATCATTAAATAACATTATCAAAGGTCTTGCATAATGTTAACAGAGTAAAGGGAAATCCTTATTTGGGGAAAGCCTTTAAGGCTGCATACTGTTTTGAATTAAATGCTTTTAAAAATTAATAAATAATAAACAAAGGCATTTTAAAATGCTTAATACCTTGCAGTCAGCTGTGTGACTGTAAACATGTAGTCTACTGTAGAGACACATCTACAAAAACCTGATTCTTTTCTCTTATTTTCATCAAGGATCCCTTTGATCATAAAAAGCCCATTTTCATAAAGATGTTTTAGAGATGAGAGATTAGGTACATGTGTGTGGTAGTTATTGATGTCTTCTTATTAGTTTTTCTGAGAAACAATAGTTTTTTATCTTTTCTACTTTTTATTATGTTTTACTTGAAGTGTCTTGAAAATTAATCCCTTAGTGCCTTTAAAATCATGTCTCATACCAACCTTTCATTACAGATCTTTTCCTTTTCAGTGTTTCTTGCTAATCTGTGACATAATACTGCTCATAATTTTCTATCACATTCCAATATGTTTTACAAATAAGCTTATATTCAAAATTAATATTGCCCTTGGCTGCCATATTTTTCCATTTTGTGGATGTTTGTTGGTAGTTTCTAGACTCTTGGTATCTCTGTTGTTCTGTTTTATATTGGGTTAAAATTCTCTAAGTAATATTGACAATTTATTTCCTTTTATCTATTTCCCATTTTCCATAGATCAGGTTAAAGTAGATGTAATTTCATACAGGATCTTTTCAACTTTATTCTTTATGATAATTTAGTATTAATTTTCACTTTTACTATAACTAATCAGTGTGACTACACAAGGACAACTATTTCAGAAATTATTCTCACATCAACAACCAATCATTTCCTATATGTAAAGGTATAGTCAATTTCACTTTTTGTGCTGTTCAGTGCTTTCCAGGACCCTCTTTTGACCCTCTTCCTCTTCGTGGTGTGACTATTCATAAAGAAATTGAAATTCTGATCAATCCAATGACCAATTCTGAGTTGGCAAGAGAGGTTGTGGATTACTGGTGTGGAATCAGGCATATGTTGTGTGATGTGGCCAAAGTGTTGGTTTCTTCTGCTTAAGTATGCTTCTTTGTTACAAGGAAGAGTTTCACGGGGAAGGAGGGTCAGTAGAGATGGTAGTAAGTCCTGGGAAGTGAAAGCAATGTTTTAAAAATTCATCAAGAAACAAGAAAATACCAATCAATAAATCTTTGGTCTTTCTCCATTTCTTAACTCAACTATATTTTCCGAAATATTTTTGTTGTCTTCTCATTGTACTCATTTTCCCATGGAAGTCTCTGAATAGCTCAATATCTATATGTATATATTTATATCTATCTATCTACATGCACACACTCACATGACTTATGTTTTGTTTTGGAAAATTGTGACAAGTTCTTCAGAGTTTTTAATTTCATTGTATACTGATGCATAAGCTGTTACTATTTTCATAGTAGTAATTCTGCCCATATTTATTAGAAGAACAGCCAGGAAAGATGATCAAGTGTTTCTTGTTCCTTTTGGGTACACAATTAAGTGAATTCTACCTATGCCTCTAAATCAGTGGTTCTCAACCTTCCTAATGCTGCGACCCCTTTAATACTTGTATGTGGGTGTATTTGCATGTGGGTGGAGCCGCCTGGAGACTGATAGAGGAGTGGTATCTCAGTTCCTAAGACCATCAGAAATATGTGTTTTCTGATGGTCTTAGGTGACCCCTGTAACCCCTGTGAAAGGGTCGTTTGACCCCCAAGGGGGTCACGACCCACAGGTTGAGAACTGCTGCTCTAAATGCTTCTCAGAGAAGAACTGTTGTTATTCTTTCATTTAGATACAGCTTTTAGATCTCTTTTGACTTTATTTATATATGGATAATGTCAATATGGACATGGTTCAGTTCTCCCAGTAATGTTGTAGTCCTCGGGCAAAGATTTCACAGTCAGAGGCAATACTTAAAAGGTATATAATTTTGTTAGTGTGGATTCTCCTTTTACAGACACAGACCATAAACCTTCCACAATTAAACATAGGGTCTTCCTGAGCTGATAGAGCCGAAAAAGTCACTGTCCTACAATCTAGTCTGTACTCAGTTATGGGCCTAGAAAGGGAATACATATCTATGGTGCCAAGACTACCCCCCATAACACCAACAGTTAAATTAATGTTGTAGACATCCTAGGGCAGCTAGGTAGAGCAGTGCTGGCTTTGGAGTCAGAAAGACCCAACTTCAAATCTAGGCTTAGCCTCTTAGTTGTGTGTCCCTGAGCAGGGCACTTAACTCTGTATTCCTCAATTTCCTCATCTGTAAAATGAGCTGAAGAAGGGAAGGACAAACCACTCCATTATCTTTGCCAAGGTTGGACACAACTGGAAATGACTAAACAACAACAGACATTCTAAGAACTTTACGATCCTTAGTTCCCTTTATCCCTTTTCTGCTATTCTACCATCATCACTGTGAAAGTGGAAAGCAACTAGCTACACAGGACTGATGGCTATTTTGTATTGACATCTTGTTGTACTGCACTTTGCATTGTATTTTGATGTCATGTAGTATGGATATATGCACCTTTCTCTCTGTTTTCTCCTTCATGTTGAAACAGCCAATTTATTATAACTACATCAAATATAAAATAACACTAAATGCTGGTATCAATTCAATGCCAGAGAGTAAATAAGCATCCAATATTTCTCCAGGAAGTGAGTGTCCACACATCTAAGGCGAAATCACCATGTCAAATGATCTAGTTGTGCAAAGGAATTAATCTCAACTAGGTAAGGGCTTTTCTTTCAGGAGGAAAGTAGGGTTTTTTTTTTTAGTTCAGATCCAATTAAAACATGTAGCATTTATAGTTATTTTGCTTTTAAATTAAAAGCCTTGAAGACAGGTACATATTTAATGATAGCATTAGAAAAAGCTTTATAGATTGTTTTGCTCTTGGGCTAAAATCACTATGCTATGGGGGTAGAGGTGGTGCCAAGTGATCATTTTCTCCTCACTTCTGAGAGAGGAGAGCTTCAAAAGCCCTTGAAGGCTTCTTCTGAAGGTGTTTTACAAAAAAAAAAAAAATGAAATCTTGATGCCCTGTTTTGAATTTACTTTCATCTAACTCATATTTTATGTACTACGTACTTAAATTTAATTTATTTTACCTTAAGAAAAGTGTAAGCCCATTGTCTGATAAGGCAGGTTTTATTTTCCCAATTAAAACATAAAAGAAAACAATGACTTGGATTTAAGAAATGGATAGACCCTGGTAATAAAATGTTTTAAAAATTGCAAGTCTTCATGACCTAGAAACACATACACTACTATGTGAATATCATACTTTAACCTTGACATAGTGGTAAGCATGGAGATTGGATCTGAGATTTCATTGGTATTGTGAACACCAGGGTAATAGTGTCCCTATATAAATAAATAGTCACAGAGCAATTTAAGCTGGTTAGCTTGGTAAGATATGCTACAAGGCAAATTAAATTCCTAGCATAGTGTTATGTGCACATGGGTCTGTAATAAATACTATTTGATGATCCCAAGAACTTAAAAATATACTACCTCAAAGAAGAAAGGAAGGACTGTGCTTTGTGTCGAGAGATGACATTGTCGACCCCCCATCAGGAGACTGTGTGTCTTGAGTTATTTTTTCCACTTGTGGTGATAGATTTGCTTTGATCCATAGCTCCCCCACCCAGAAGCTCCCATTTGCACCATAGTTGGCTGGGGTAAGAGACGCAGCCTGGGACTACTTTAGAAAACAAAGTTTAACCTCCCCAAGTAAATTAACAAAACCCTCAAAGTAACCTGAGTACAATTGTTGTGACATATCCAAAAAGAATGTGACAAACTTGGTAGGGGGAAAGGAGACTATACTGAGTTCTTAAGAAGTACTATATGACTCTAAGGTATTACTGTGATGATTAGAGTTATAACTGACTATTATGCTTATGTGATTGCCTAATTCATTGTCTGAAAAGCAACTAATTAAGATTTTTCAGTGTTAATTTTTCAGTGTTAACTTCAATGTTAATTAACTTTTCTTAAATTTACTTTACTCTTATTATTTTTTCTCCTCTTGTCCAAGAGATCCAACAACATGGTAACTGTACCATATTTACCCAGTTCACCCAGGGTAAATGTGTAGTTAGGTAAGTTTAGACCAAACCAAGAATTACACAGGCAGCATAGTGAAGACCTGGGTTAAATCCTACCTCTCACAATTATTAGCTAACTGGTCATGGGCAAGTCACTTAAATTTTGTGGGCCTCAGTTGCCTCACTGGTAAAATTAGGATAATACTATAGTACTTAACTCAGAATTGTTATAAGAATTGAATGAAGTTATAGTCAAACTATATTCATCTGACCCTTCTGAAGGGCAGCAATGACCGCTTAATAGACTAGGCACCATTCCACTGCCCTTTATTAGACATGGAGTATGTAAGGCTGAGCTTCAAGGTATGAATTCCAGTACTGGAATTCCAGTGCCTCTCCCTACCTCATTACTTGCACCTGTCCACACATAACAGTACATTTGTAATCCACTCTCTATAATTCCATTAGGATGGCATTAGTTTGGTTCCAACTTCATGAATTTTATCAGTAGAGAAAGATAATGTAAAATCAGGATTAGGGAGTAAGCATCCTCCAAATTTACAGGGATGTCTTCACTTTGAAAAAGTCAAGTGAAGGTATCCAGATATAATGTAGTGGAATGATAGAAATTCTTGACCTTCAATAGTGTCATGGTATTCAGATCTCATGTTTTCTTCAATGTAGTTTTGAGCTATTATCATATCACAGATTCAGGAATGAGAGGTGTTTTTTTTCCCAACTGAAAGTCATGAACACATGAGGAGAAAAAGACAAGTATTACATAGGTTAAAAGCTTTAAGAATGTGTAAACATATGCACATATATATGTACATGCATATATATATCGACACACACACATATATTCAAATTGTACTATCCATTCACCTTTGAATTAGGAACAGGAAATAAACAATTTTCTGCAACAAATCATTTTTTTACTTAAACATTCAGGTGAAGATAGTGAAAGTGTGAAATGAAGAGACAGATATATAAGTAGATAAAGAGAGATACACAGAAAGACAGAAATGAAGAAGTCAGAGAAAGGCAGACAAAAACAGGGATAAAGTTATATGCAGAGAGAGAGAAAGAGAGAGAAAGAGAGAGAGAGAGAGAGAGAGAGAGAGAGAGAGAGAGAGAGAGAGAGAGAGAGAGAGATTGAGAAGCACAACACTAAAAAATACAAAAGAGACGAGATAGGATACATAGAGACACGCAGATGAGCATGCCATACACAGTCATGGAAAAACTAACAGACACATAGATAGAGAGATAGATTTTTCATGGAGTAAATCTTCATCTTTTGTCCTTTTAGTATTATTTTTACAATTATAAATTTAAATGATTCATAACTTCTTCGTACTGAGATTCTATATAGGATCTTCTCCAAGTTCTGGTTCATGATTTAACCTGTTTACTCAATATTTCCTTTATATGTTTTTCTATTTAATCTATTCAGGATTTTTTAAAAGAAAAAAAACAGAAAAGCTAAGTGCTTAAACATAACTTTGTTTATATATTCCCTTGTGATCGCCTTCCCCCTTCTTTTCCCACCAATACCTAAGTTATATACATTTCTCAACACCTTGTGGTTCCTAGAGCTTTCTTAAGTTTCTCTTTTCTCCTTCCTATTCAGGAATTTCATGTCCTCAGGAGATAGTCCAATTGATTCCCCTCTTCCACAGAGGAGGAGTTTTGTACCTACAGAGCAATTATTTTCCTTGCCTCCTGACAATCAATTTTCCCAGAGATAAAGAATAAAGGAACTAAAACTTGATTGAGCAGTACGGAGGGTAAGGCTTTACAACAAGCTAAAGTCCTAGCCAGTGGCTGTTTAATTATTAGTAAGAATGACTGGGACTAGGAAGCAACAGTATGAAGAACTAAGAAGCAGAGTTTGGAAGAACTAAGCAATACAATATTTCTCAAGAACACTTAAAATCACAAGATCTTAAGAGCTGGAAGTTTTACCCTAACAAATAAGGAAACTGAGGCCTAGAGAAGTCATATGTTGCCCAAATTTATACAACAAATTATTGTCACAACCAGGAGCAGAACCCAGGACTTTTGGCTACCAGCCTACTGCTCATTTCACCACCCATAGAACCTTGAAAACAGGTTCCTATATTAGCAGTTTTAGAGAAGATAGAGGGACTGTATGTATCCTCCCTTATATATTATACACACTGTGTGTTGGACACCCCCCTCTTCCCTCCCCCCCCACATACACAGAGGCAAAATTTAAACTGCAAGATCCCTGGGGATTTTTGCCATCCGGAAGTTTGAGAAACTGAGTTACCAAGGAGCTAAGAAAAAGTTTCCAAAATTTTTCTGCTTAATTTTTTTAAAAAATATTTTGGGAGTTTCAGGGTGGTGACTCAGAAAGCATGAAAGATAAGTGTTTGGGAAAGAGATCCTGGAAGAGAATGAGACTGCTTTGTCAGAGATAGATTGGAGCCAGGAAAAGGCTTGGGAACTTGGCTTAGGGCAGTGCCTTCTATACAAGAGGAATCACATTTTAAGTTTCTGAAAATGGTAAATACTCACTTAGTTTATTTCTACCTGCAAACAACTGAACTGAATTTTCCTTACCTTCCCTTTACTAAAATATGCCCCTTTAGACAGAAATAAAAAATAGAACCTTTTGGTCCAAGTAAGTGAGAATAATTCTTACTAGGAAGATACAAGCTATTATTTTTATATTATCAGTCATGCTGAAAGTTTAATTATTGTGGGTGAGGAGAAGGGATACTCCATTGTTACTAGTGTTTGGTGCTGTTCCTAGAGCATTCTAGGAGAGTACTAGGGGCTGAAGTGATCTGGTGACAGTGAAGAAGTAAGAAGGCCTGGCATGACAGCAACAGGGCACACACAGTTTGACTATCCTGCTAAAAGCGTAAGAATGGGTTGTTGTGGCCAGCCTAGAAGATCAATATACTTCACATCTGGACTGGTTGCTGTTTTTGATATTGCTTTGATATGTGTGCAAGAATGTTGTTTGAAAAAACTAGACCTTGTCTAGAAATTCATTACACAATATGAATACCTTTGACATAGAAAGCAGTTGAGTACAGGACCTATCTCTGTATGTAATGGAACCTCCATCAAACTAGAGAACATCTACTGGAATATAACTGATTTAATTTTAAAGGAAACATGAAATGAATTTAATAAGTTCAGATCTTTGGAAATAAGGTGTTTTTTTTTTCAACAAGTGAATGGGCATCTAATTGTGTTCATAATTTCCAAAGGAGAATGCTTCCTTGTGAGGGCGGAAAAAAAAAAGAATGCTTAGCCTGTAGAATACAAATGGGAACATCTGTTCACTTCCGTGAAAAATAAACTAGATAATCTACCATGAGAAAGGCTTCACAGAGGTGAAGGGTTGTTTATCTGCCATCTCATATCCTCCAGTGATTACAGGACTAAATCATAAATTCAACCAATATTTACTAAGCACCTATTATGTATAAGACATTGTAGTCATTCCTGTACATACAAAGATGAAAGATGACATAAGTCCTTCCACTGAGAAGTCTACAACCCCATTAGGAGAGATGTACAAGTTTGCAGGTAAGTACAATAGGAGATATCTAATGCTTAAGGACAACAAAAGATCCGTACCAAATGTTCTATGAACATTTTAAAAAGAGAAAAAAAACTTAGTGGGGGTGAGGAGATGGAGTTGGGGGGAGTAGTGTGAGGGCTTCATGTAAGAGGTGTTATTTCACCTGGGCTTTGAAGAAAGAGAATTTTAATAGCCTGAGATAGGGAAAAAGCACATTATAGAGATGGGTTTGGTTTGCACAAATGTATAAATGTGGGTAACGGCAAACTGAAATTAGGTAACAGCTAGCAGGGTAGTGCGGTGGAATGCAGACCACGTAAAGGAAGTGTAAGTAAGACTAGAAAGGCAGCTTGCAATCAGATGGTGGGGGTCTAAATGTAGCATAAGAGATACAGCTAGGAGATTTTTGAATAGGAGAGCGACATGGCCAGAGCTTAGAGTATTTGGCACAAAGTAAGCACTCGATGAATGCTTTTTCATTTATTATTTATCATTGCATTAGGAAGATTATTAGGAAGAAGCTTTGTAAAGGATGAATTAGATAATAGACCTTGTCAGGCTGAAAACCCAACTAGAAAGCCATTACAGTAGGCCAGGTGAGAGGTGATAAGGTGATATGATAAGAAAAGGTGATACTCTTTAACAAGAAGACCTATAAGGGGATGAGTGAATGAAAAAGAATTATTACAAGCACTTGCTATGTCCTATGGGTAGAAAGACAAAATCAAAACAGTCCCTGCTCACCAGGAGATCATTCAAACTGGGAGAAAGAACACATAAAAGAGGATTCAGCGACAAAGTATGTGGCAAATCCCAGGGGTCCATTAAGTGTACTAGTATGTCAAATGGCAGTTCCCAGTGGGCCAGAAGGCCTGGAGGCAGGAAGATGATAAAGGGACAAATATTGAAAAATACTGAGGCAGAATCAAGAAGATTTACCAACTTGTGGATTTAGGATATGGAAGGAGAGGATAGAATTCCAGATTGCTACAAGGCTTTGTGTTGGCAGTGGTGGAACTGGGAGGATGGTAACAAAATTAGCAGAAATAGAGAATTCAAAGAAATACAGACCTAGGGAGTAAGATAATGAATCTGTTTTTGCATATACTGAATTTGAGGTTCTATCAAGATGTCCAGGTGGAGGTTCTCAACATTCAGTGCAACTAGAGGAAGTCAGTAGAAAGAATGGGGCTGGATATGTAGATTTAAGGAGGATGAAAGGAAACTGATAAAAAGCAGGTAGAAGGAGAACCTGGAGAAAGTAATTTCATGTAAACTAAGATTCATAAGTCAAATTACAATGGGTTGAGGTCTAAATGAATGACTAGCAAGACAGAAGACTGAATGAGTATAGAGTTTAGTAGTTAAAGGAAGAAAACTAGCTTGAAGGCATAGTCAAGGGAGGGGGGGATATCTGAACATGCTTGTTTGGAGGAGGGAAGGAATTGGTAGTCTTGGAAAGGGAAAAGGTATGACTGATGGGGCCAGCTCCTGGATGAAACCAGATGTGGAGAGATATTGTGGAGGCAGAACTAACAAGACTTGAGAAATTATTAGATGTAAGAATGAAGTAAAGGAAAGAGTTGAAGATGACTGAATGAGTTAGTCCAGAATTCATCTCATCTTCTTTGCATACACTGAACCTATGTTTAGACTAGACTCTCCACTCAAATTCCTCTAGACTAATCTCTCCAAGCTATCCTAAAACCAAATAATTTTAGAGATAGAACAATTTTGCCTCTGTAAATTCTTTAACGTCAATCTATAGCAAACTGAGCACTGTCTGAAAAAGTAATCTTAATGACTGCCATTTGGTGAGATGCTGGCCAAATAACTTATATACTCAATGATAGGCTACACCTAACAGTGACTGACTATTTGTACATACCATAGACTGCATATTTGACAGGGAGTGATAATTCATTTGCTTTCTACTTATATTAAGCAGTTTAATAAACATCTGTTGAATTGGGTTGCCACCAAGTTACATGTTACAAGTTAATAGCTTATGAACTATTTAAAATGCTCATTCAACTCTCTTACCAAAAACATAAAAAGTTATTTTTACCAAATTGGCAGGCATCGGAAAATGAGAATAGTATTATTTATATCAAAAGGCAGTAAGATATGAACACTAGGTTTTTATTGCTTGGTGATTTTATTCTGGCTGCTGAATTTTAGCTGTCCAGTTTGGATCTAAAAGGTCAGTTGAAAAAGTACAGAAGCTCTGTTGAGGTCTTTTTGGCATGAGGTATGTTGGGAGGAAGGCTTATGCCTGAGACAATGCTTAGTTTGCTCATTAGGAAGACTTCCTTAACCCTGATCCAGGGAATTTCTTCTCCTCTTCCCCTCATTTATTTATTTATAATAGTTATATTTTTTGTTATTCTGAACTTGACAAATGCCAGTAAAGATTAATACTTCCATATACAAAGAAGAATGGAAAAGAGGATTGTATACGAAGCCACATATCTCTTTTACAGCTTATCTTTTAAAGCATATATTAAACAAGCTAATTTCAAAGCTGATCTGCTTCTCTGTCTCTCCCTTTAAACCCAGGAAATTCCTTCTTGAAAAAGAGCACATTTAGAATGAATATTGACTTGGGTCATGGAGACTTGGGTTGAAAAACATGGATCAAATGCTAGAATCCTAAATGCAGAGACTGGGTTAGGTCCAACTTAGAATTGTGCCTGGTTTATCCATTTCTTACAGAAGGCACCAGATCTCAACAGGGAAATTTCCTATATGGGAAATGTATGAAGTTTGTGTGTTGTTTTTGTTTTTTAAATTGTTTTGCTTGGGGAGGAATATTTTGTGCTTGAGTAGCCACAAAATTTCTTAAGTAAAGTTTTGGTTTATTTTTTTAATTCAATTTTTACAATTCTTAACACTTAAGTGGTGCTCAAAGGTTCCTAAATCCTATGTTTAGTCCTGGGATAAATCACCCAGGAGTAAGTGAAGACAGAAGTAGAAAGCAAAATGCTGTTAAAGGATGATGCTTATCTGATGCTGCCTGAATTATACCTGAGGATCTGGAGCCCATATGCCACAAAGGCATGTATCCTTTGAGCTCTTGAAATTTAGGAATCAAGAATTATGGAATCAGAAAATTAAATTCCAAAAATGTTCCTTTGAAAGAGATTGTGGAAAGAGTGCTGGATTTGGACTCAGAGGACCTATATTCAAATTCTGATTCTCCTTCTTATGACCTGCGAGACCTAAGGTAAACTGTCTCTGAGCTGTCTGGAGTTCAAATGTGACCTCAAATACTTGTTAGCTGTGTGACCCTATACAAGTCACTTAACCTCTATTTGCCTCAATTTCCTCATCTATAAAAAAAAAAGGGAGGGGAGGTGAGGGGGAAGAAAAATAGGGCCTATTTCCCAGGGTTGTTATGAGAACTGAATGAGATAATAATTGTGAAGTGCTTAGCATAGTGCCTGGCATATAGTAAGCACTGGATAAACATTAGCTATTATTATCTCTCTCTCTCTGGGCCTTGTTATCCTCATTTGTAAAATGAGGGTTTGGACAAGATGACCTCAGAGATCCCCTCCCAACTCTAAAGCTAACATAACATCCAGTGAAACACAGAACTACACAACACATGCACGTGTATACATTTTGACTTGGACATTACAAAATGGTATCACAAAAATTTACAAAACGTCGATACCAAATTTTTTACATTTAGAGGCATTATTATCTTCTTTACAATTAAAGAACAACATTTGGGACCAATATTCAAAGACTAAAATAATAATAATAGTGATAATAATAGCCAATGCCTTAAAGTTTGCAAAGTGTTTTATAAATATCATGTCATTTGGTTCTCACTACAACCCTATGAAGGTACATGTTATTATTACTGTCCCCATTTTACAGATGGGGAAACTGAGGTAGATAAAAGTTAAGTCATTTCTCCAGGGTCAAAAGTTGGTAACTATCTGAGACTGGATTCGAAGTCAGACCTTCCTGACACCAAGTCCAATACTCTATCCACTGTGCCATCTAGCTACCTAGGCATGCACATTCTTCATTTTTTCCTTTTACCCAAAAATTAGGGCTAATTTCCTATATAACATGCAGACTCATACTCTGTAACTCTTATTTCCTTTCTACTAGACTTCATTATTGGTTGCTACTGAATATCACATGGTGTCTTAGAGCTCAGCAAAAGACAAATAAGCAAAAAATAATGGTGTGGTAGCTGAACGCCCAGGAATTCAAGGAAGAGGTTGTAATGATTTGGTATTTAAAATGGATGCTTAAAGTTGGCTGAGACATAGCGGGGAGGAGAAGAGGCACTGACAGAAAGTAAAAATGAGCTCTATACTACTAAGAAAAAATAAGGAAGGGGAAATGAAAGAAGAAATAAAAATCTAGAGGGACCACAGGACAGCTGGAGAGACCTAGAGGTGTCATAAGACACGAATTGAAAGATGTGCTGTTTTGTGGGGTGGAGGCTCTGAAATATGTAGACTAAGTAGCTAATCGCAAAATCTCAGGACTAGGAGGGACCTCAAAAAGTGAGCTACAATTTCTAAAATGAGAATTTGATCTATAATATATTTGCAAGATGGAATAGATGAGTGGGGCAGAATTTCTTTTTCTTTTTACAATCTTCAGGAAAATAGTCCTACAAACTTCCTTGCTGGTCCATTATAATCTACAGTTTAAACACATTTATTTCCATTTTCTAATTTTAGTGTAAATTTCCTTTTCTTCTAATCTTTTAATTGGTAGCTCAACATTGATATGCAGGGTATCTCCAAAGTCGCAGTGAATTTTTAAGTTATTAAAACTTAAAAATGTGCTAAGACTTTGTGACAACATGAATTATAATTATGGCTACAAATTACTTAAAATATAGTTACTCATGATCCTCACAAAAATGCTGTGAAGAGGCACTCAGGTATAAAGCAGAGGTTTCAAACTCTTGGGGCTGAGAAGCCTGAACAGATTAAAATCTAACTAAGAAATGTTTAACAAAAATAAAAATACAACACAACATAGATAATGCTAATTGGTGACTTTCCGATTCAATATGCAGGCCTCAGGAATCAGTTTCTATTTGAGTTAGATACCACTGGTGTAGTGGATACAGCTCAGGACACAGAAGAAGGAAGACCTAGGCTCAAATCTTGCTTAAGATACCTGTTGGGTATGTGACTCTAGGTAAATCATTTAACCAGTCTGTGCCATATTTTTCTCATCTATAAAATCAAGGGGGTTGAACTCATTGATCTCTAGACTGAACTTTAAAACTATGATCCTAAGTAGTCATTGCAAGTATTATAACAGTCAATTTTACAGATGAGGAAACTAAAGTTAACAGAGGTTAGGGGACTTGTCTAAGATCATGTAGTAAATCCCAAGGCCAGAATTTAGACATGTTTTATCCTAAAAGTTCCCTCGAATTGTTTCTGTACTTTTTCATTTAACTGTTTAGTTCAAGGTTTTCTGATACTAAGTTCAGTGTTCTCTCTCTCTCTCTCCATATAAATATAAATAAATATATATAGGTATAAATATATATACACAAACACACACATAATATATATTCATATATAGAACTTTCTACCTATCTTACACTCAGCACCAATTTTTGTTGGGAGAGGAGGGGGAGTCCAGACTAGTATTACATTGATTATAGGGAATTCTGGGTATGGAAACTCCCTCAATCAATGTAGACTGACAACTCTGTTAACTAATAGTCTTAAGTGAGCTTTCTGGGATACTGAGAAGTTAAGTGACCTTCCCAAGGCCACAAAGCAAATGCATGTTGAAGGCAGTCATGGAATCACTTGCTTTTACTTAACAATTTTTCTTTGTTAAAAGGAATGGTCTAATTCCTAATTTTACAGTCGGTGGGAAGGAATTGTGGATGTGTTCAGAAATGACTACAATGTTGCAAAAGGCATCAATAAACTTATTTAAAATATATGTATATTTTGCAAGACTTATAATATATATGTGAATTGTCTAAATTAAATAATCAGGGGTGTAGCCCATTAAGCTTTATCCTATTAATTTTCATTTCTCCAGGCCACTTTGAATTCTTATCTTGATAACAAACTATAAGACTGACTACTAATCACTGGCACTGCAAAATTCGGTAAAATATGCTGAACTAACCTAAATATTAATAGGGTCACATAGTAGGGTGGTGGCATGATGTAGTAGAAAGACCACAACATTGACAGTGAGAAAACCTGGGGTCTACACCCAGCTCTATCACTAATTTACTTTATGATATTGGGCAAGTCATGTTCCCTCTATGACCTCAGTTTCCTAAACTACAAAATAAGAAGTTTGGAATGAACGATTTCTATAATAATAATTATGATAATAATAAAAAATAATGGTGAGCATTTTTATAGCACCTACTTATATGCCAGGCAGTGTGCTAAGTGCTTCACAAATATCACATCTGATTTTCACCATAACCCTGGGGAGACAAGTGCTATTATCCCCATTTTACAGAGAGGGAAACTGAAGCAAACAGAAGTTTAGTGATTTGTCCAGGATCACACAGCTAGCAAGTATCTGAGGCTGATTTGAACTAAGGTTTGAATCCAGGGCCAGAGCTCTATCTACTGTGCCACCTAGATGCCTATTTTCTTCCACCTCTGAGAGTCTATGACAATTTATGAGAATGTCCATACTATTTTTCCTCTTCTTTTGTTCAGTAAAGATCTACTGAGCGCCTATAAAATACAAAGAACTGTACTAGGCACAGAGGGGAATACTGGAGAGAGACAACACTCATATGTGTAAACACTACCACCTCTGGCAACTGCACAGAAAAGCTAATTTGTAATGCAAAGCAGTATATGAATAAGTGACAAAATGAGTAGTAAGAATGAAAAGTACTTTAAGAATTAATCTAAAAATAACAGGTTAAATGTATCCTACAATAGTGGAGGAAAATCTCTACGAAGGCATACAAAGTCAAGTGGAAAGTGATAATGGGCCTGAAAGATAAACGATGGTCTGGATTTCAGAAGGTGAAGGCATTGTTTATTTTGGGGACAATTAAGAAGACCGACTGGTTAAAATGGTTCTGGTCAAGGAATAGTGGAAGACAAGGCTTTAAAAGGGAGGCTGGGAGCACAATGTAGCAAGCAATCAACAAGTATTTATTAAGCCCTTCCCTACTGAGTGCCAGAGAGAGCACTAGGTGCTGGGGGAAAATGTTCAAAAACTGAAGCAGGAAACAACATACAGATGTCAATGAAAACATACAGCACAAATATAAAGCTAATAAACACAAACACATGCAAAGTAGTTAACACAAGTTAGTTTAGAAGGGAGGACGCTAGTGGGGGTATATAGGTGGCAGAAGAGAAATCAGGAAAGGCTCCGTGCAGAAGGGCCTTTAGAGCCAAGGAGAGTAATTTAGACTGTCTGTAGTGGATGCTTGAGTGGGGGAGCACACATGACGAAACAGATCACTATTTCAATCAAATTATTAATGACAATATTAATCTGATATTAGAGAAAAATAACCAAAAGTCAGCATATAGCAATAATCTACGTACAGCTTAGAAATGAGCTGCATATTTTCATTTTATTTTTGTAATGATAGAAAAATCAGGTAAAGGCCAAAAGACACATTTTTTAGCATTCGTTCTTCAGTGCTTTATGAATCTGTGATTGGGGTGGATAAGTGGCTCAGTGAATAGAACACTGGCCCTGCAGTCAGGAGGACCTGAGTTCAAATCCAGTCTCAGATACTTAACACTTACTAGTCGTGTCACCTTGGGCAAGTCACTTAACCCCAATTGCCCTGCCTTCCCCCTCCAAAAAGCAAAAAAAAAACCCAACAAAAAGAATCTGTGATCGTCCTACCTGTGTTATCTCCCCACCTGTGTTTTTTCCCCCTATCAGAATGAGTTCTGTGAAAGCAGAGACTGTGTACCTCTAGGGTTTAGCACAGTGCCTTGCACACAGTGTTTATTAAATTCTTCTTTCCTTCCTTCTCATTCCTTTCATTTATTAATCATTCATTCATTTCCTTAATTGAATACTTTGTTCAATGACAAAGATCTCAGGCCCTCTATATCCTAAGTAGATAATTCTCATATTTTGGTTTAAAAAAAAAAATTCTTCTCATGATACCTTGTGGTGTTGTTGATCTGCCCTGACTTTGCTGTGCCAGTCCTCAGATGACTGACATACAAGTTGTCACTAGGGCTGAATGTGAAGGCTCTGAATTCTCTAGCTAGGGAGAACTTGTCAGAACTTGTGCTTAGCGGGCATAGCATTAGCAAATCCAAGGTAAGCATCTATGAAAGCATAAGATATAACAAGTAGGTCCTGCTTACATATTTAAATTTGCCAAACAAGGAAATGTAGGCCCTTGACCATTCCAAAGACAGGAAATTGAGGATGCTAAGACAGCCCACCCCTTTCTGTTCAATTAGTTGATAGTGAGATTGTAGCCAAATTCTTCGCTTTTCTCTGCTGATTTCAGTTTTCTCATTTTTGTCACTTTTAACTCCAAACATCCTCCAATATTATGCAGGACAGAATTTATTTTAGCACAACAAATAAGTAAAAAGGAGTCCAGGATTTCTATTTTATGGAATCATGTAGCTTGGATTTCCTGACAAAATGGTCAACTAGACAGTATTTTAATTTGGCAGGATTCTTAGTACTTCATAGTATTTTATAAAGCAACGCATTCCATTGTTGCACAACCCTTTGTTAAAAAGTTTCTTGAGAGGTGGTTAGGTGGCGCAGTGAATAGAGCACTGGCCCTGGAGTCAGGAGGATCTGAGTTAAAATCTGGCCTCAGACCAACATTTACTAGCCTTGTGACCTTGGGCAAGTCACTTAACCCCAACTGCCCCTCCAAAAAAAAAAGTTTCTTGGGACAAGTCTTAATATGCCTGCTGTTTTTAAAATGTCATCCAGTTTTTCTCTTTATGTCACAGAATGGTTGGGTGCGTTCATTCAAAAAGCTGTAATACAAGAACTCAGAACCTGCTACGGCTCAGAAAGGAACCTAGAATTGGGCAGATTTGGCTACTTAAGTCATGGTGAAGTGGCAAGAACACTGGCTTGGAAGTCAGAGGACCTGGGTTCAGACCTTGCCTCTGATGCTAACCTCCTGTGTGATCTTGGTTGGGCAAGTCAATGAACTTCTATGGGCCTCAGTTTCTTCAACTGGTAAATGACGCAATGGATAGTCTCTGAGGTTCCTGCCAACTCTAGAGCTATAATCTCTTAAGGATCCCTTAGCAGCATTTCCACTAAGCTGATAATTATTTAGCACTAAATAATTCTAAGTGCATTATTTTAAAAGTTAGAAAAAGCATTCATACAGGTTATCATGCTACATACACACAGAGCTACGGAATTATTTGCCTTCAATGTTCTCTGTCTCCTAAAATACAGCTATTCCTGTATGGGGGCCCCATGAAGATTAATGAGTTAATAACTTTAAAGCACTTGGATCTGGCTCTGAAAGAAGATGGTATGTAAATACAAAATAATAGTAACATCTCAGAAATTTCTCCATGGAAACATGACAATATTAGGCTTTCCACCGAAAAGAGAACACATACTTAAAATTGCAGTCTTGATGGTGCTAACATTGAAGAGGACAAGAGTGAAAACTTGATAAAGAAAAGACAAACGAACCTTGTTGGAAGAGTACAGCAGCCATCAGCTGTCAGTCTAACTTGAGTTTCATAACTATCCAGCGGGCAAACAACCTGTTGAATGGAAGGGCATTCCACTGTGCTGCAGTCCACACTGAAAACTGAAAGGGGGATAAACAGAGAGGCACCATTTACTGAGATTTTTATTCTTGTTATCAAGTCCTGAAATGGAGCACTGGACAGATCTCCAACTTTCTTTCACCAACCAGAATCATGTCTAGCAACCCCATTCTTATACTGACATTTGTCAACACTACAAAACCTCAATATATTTTCAGTCCTTGCAAAAAGAAGAAAGGATGGGGAACAAGGCTAAATAAGAAAGAAGATGAAGAAAGGGCAGGTCAGGAGAGAGGCTTAAAAATCAAGGATAAATATGTGGAAGGCGATGCAGAGTCAGCGGTGGGTTTGGATGAAGCCTAGTCCACAGGGTGGGCAAAAGACTGTTTCAACAGAGACGTTAACCTGATAATTTAAAAAAAGTAGGTTAGGGGTTGGGAGATTTAGATAGAGGTGGTCACAACAGGACAGAGGTGATCATAGCACAAACACAGGATTTTGCCACAAGAGCGAAAATTTTAGAGATGTTATGAAGGGAGAAGCAGTGGGGTATGGCAACGCATTTGATGTCTGGAAAGAAAGCGAATGAAGATTAAAAGATCATTTAGAAGTGGGCTGCAGATAAAAGGAAGAGAGGGTGGTGCCTTCAACAGAGAGCAGATTTGGGACTATACAATTCATTATGCAAATCCTGGCATCTTGGTGCATGGGTTAATCTTAAAATGTCAGTTAAATTTGTGATGATGAAGCATTTTTAATTATTTAAGCATTTTATTTTGTCAAATGAGAATAACTCTGCAAATATAGTCTTTGAACTCCTCAGGAAAGGTGGATAACTACAGTACTATTAACACCACCATCAAACATATATGGAGTGACCTCATGCAAATGGACCCTATACTAAGCACTCTGCAAAAACAAGAAGACACAGTCCTCTTCAAGGAACTGACGTGCTGAAGTATTTGTCAACCCGATTTTTCTAATCTTTGGGCAAAAGTCAGTCTCACACCCAAAGTTTGAGGTCTTCTGTGAGCTTACATGGGAGTGGGAGAACTTTTCATTATCAAAGGAGTCGTGGCAGATTTTCTTCCCTCTGCAGATGTGGATGGAGGGTGTATTATAAGGGAGAACTTTGCTGAGGCAAAGACAAGTGCATACCTGGTTTGCATTCATAGAGGTCACAACACTCTCCTGGCTTCCCTGATGCTTTTGACACTAATATGTTCAGGTATCCTGGCTGACAGACTTTCCTCAGACAGCCTGCAGGGTTGCACACGCAACGGCTTGGCAATGGGCAGCATTCACCAGGAGGAGCATAACCCTCGATGAGAATAGAATCTTCGGGGCAGCGTGGAGAAAACTGTACTTCACAGCGGGCCTTGGAGCAATCTGGCTTCTCTTCTGAATAGAAGAAAGAGAATTTAGCACGTGCCCTGGGGCAAGTGTAATAGCAGCTTCTTCATAAGAAGCACAATCCTTCCATATATATTTTAAAATGGGTGGGGTGGGGGGAGAGCATGGATAAAAGAAATTCACAGATAATCCAAAAGACAATCTAACAAACTTGATTAGCTGCATCTTATTCACCAAATCTTGCACTGGAGTAGCTAAGGGGGTGCAAAATGGTGAGGTTTGAGTCCCTTATCTTTTCAGCTCTATACTCAGCCTCTAGTTGAAATGCTAGTGGTAGTAAAATGGTTAAAAAAAAAAAGGCTAGCAATGGGAGAGAAGAGAAAATAACGGCATTCCTAATTTAACAATTTGACATTCAGTCTGATTAACTGAAAGTTTTCTCTGTATTTGCAAGAAGAGTTCGAAAGGTTGTTCTTTGAGAAAGTCTTATCAGCACTAAACTAGGACTTAATCAAGAAATCATAAGTATTTCAGGGACTTGAAGACTAGAGGGAGAAGCATGAAGAAAGAAAGGGAAGGACTCTAGCAGCCCCGTAAAAAGGGGATGGAGATAAACTTTGCAATAGCCTCCCCAAACCATTTCCAATTCTCCATTATCAAGCCAATAAAGAACTCTACTTTGATATGTAGCTATTGGAATGGATCAGATACAATCTATCTCCCCTTTCTCCAACTCTTTCTGTTTGAATTATCCCTGTACATCCATTTTATAGATCAAAAACAAAACAAAACAAAACAACTAATGCACATACTAAAAAAGTGACTTATTTCCCAAACAGACTGTACAATAAGTAGACCTTATTTAAGCCTGTATCTTCGGTAGCACCTACCACATTTTCTTATATATAATAGTTACTTCATAAATCGTTGGATGTTAATCTGCAGAATTTTGGTTAACAAAGTTTAGGTTTCCAGAGTCTCAGAATCCACTGTTTAGCATCTCTGACATGTACTTTCTACGAATTCAAGTCTTTTAGGAAATTAAACAGAATTAAAATTCAAGTCTTTTAGGAAATTAAGCTCCACCCACTCTGTTGGGATGTAATGAATGTTTGATGAGAACACTTATAAAAATGATGATGTGGTTGCAAGAAACATTCTCAATGCTAAATCCAAGAACTTCATAATAATGCAAAGCACAGAATGTTATAAATGAAAGGAACTTTTCATTTAGTCTAATCTCTTTCATTTGCAGATGAGGAAACTAAGGTCCAGAGAGAGGTTAATTAAGTACCCTTGACCCATATCACAGATCTAAGTTATTGTTCGAGCCAAAACTAAAATATATATAACATACATGTATATATATGTAATATATAGATATATGTATATATATAAAATAACATAATATAACAATACTAATAGCAACTTATATTTACATTGCTCTTTGAAGTTTACAAAGCACTTTTTCCTCACAATAATTCTTCGAGGTAGGTAGCACAAGTTTTATTATTATTCCTGTTTCATAAAGAGGGCGACTGAGCCTCAAAGCTTTATTGGAACAGCAATTCAGGACTGAAATGCATCTTAGAGATCATGGAGTACAACCTTTTGGCTTTAAAGATAAAAAAACTGAGGCCAGGAGAGGTTAAATTACTTCCCTAGGTCACAGAGTTCCTAATAAATGTCAGAGCTGAGATTCAAACTCAATACCTATGACTCTAAGTCCAATACTCTTTATATTGCATTTTCAGAAGTATCATGGTTAATAATACCAGCTGGACTAATATTCAAACCCATGATTTAGAGCTGACTCCAAAACAATAAATGAGTCTAATCTCTCCTTTTCATAGATGAGGAAATTGAAACCCAGAGAAGTGATGCGACCTTTCCAAAATCAAACAGGAAATAGTAGTCAACATTTGAACTCAGATCTTCTAACTCCATAGGCAGAGTTCTTCTCATCATATTCCCATTAAATGCTTCCATTACATGGACAAAACACATCCTGTTTCATTCTTTAACTATTCCCTAACCTTTACTAATTTTTCACTTTCACTACTGCAACTTCCATCTCAATGTTCTCTTAATTTCTTAATTAATACAATTAATTTCTAAAAATTTGCATATGAAACATGAGACATTTCACATTTCCTAATTCAGTGGGAAAAGAATAATTTTTGTGCAGTGGGGATATTTTAGGGAAAGGTAAAGTAGAATACTTCATACTGCTGGAGGCCACATGAAGATACAAGGAACCCAAGAGGTATGGGACAGGGTCCAGGAGGTCTTATTTAGCAAGACTCCTAACCTTTAATCCTAGCAACTTCTTCATTACAAATATAATTGATCTTGTTTTCCTTTTGGAAGTAAAATGCTACTTTCTATCATCTCTGTCTGCCTCATCATCAGACCTATTGCTTCCTTTTGACCATGATTACTTCCTGTGGAACCTGTATTCAGTGGCAGAAGAAAACAGAATAGAGCACATGGCCTCTTCCCTAGGTTCAGGGATGGTTTAATCCGGAGGTTCCCAAACTTATTTGGCCCACCATCTTCTTAAAAAAAAATTACTTAGTGCCCCCATGGAAATCTACTTTCTTTAACCGTTTAATGTTTTTTTAAAATTTGTGTCATTTCAAAAAAAAAATTTTTTTTTTAAAAATGACACATTTTACATTGAATAATTTATTGTTAAGCTGTGGATTTTTCCCTGCATCACATTATAAACAAGTCATTATATGCACATATTCCTGCCAATGCATGCTGGACTTCTGACACTGTAGGACATGCTTGCCTGCCAACACCTGCTTGTTAAGACCTGTCAGGGGAATTGACCACTGATCAGTTATAACTTGCATTTTGTATGTTTATTTGGAAAGTGATGTAATCACTACAACTTTAACTCTGTTCTACAACAGATGAAACATGTACTGACAGTTTTTCACAATTTTTTAATCTTCTTTTCTTTCCTTATGCTTCCACCACTCCCTTATTTTTAGTCAACACCTACTTTGGGAACCTCTGGTTTAATCTCTTCCTTTTTATTTCTAGTCCCTTCTGTAGTGTCAGGCATATTGTGGGCACTTAGTAAATGCTTGCTGACTGATCAGTTGCTTCTCTTGAATCTCTTGCTATTTTGCTTTTAGACCCTGTCTACCCAACTAGACACTCCGTACCTGGATACCCCTACCTGCCTCAGCCGACTTCACTGAACTTGACCTTTTATCACTCTATCCCTGTAGCATCAGCCACGTATCTCTTATTTTATAAGACTTCTGGCCTTCTGGGGACCTGTTAGGATATATCTGTGAATGCCAAGGCAACTAGTAATCTCCTTGCTGAGACTATATTAGTCTATTTTTCATACATCTTCCAAGAACTGAGTGTAAAGTAAGTAAAGAACTCCATTTAGATCAGTCAATGTAAGTTAAAATAATTCAAAGAGTTGTAGAGGAAAATGGTAATCTTGACTATAAGGAGTATCCATCAAACTTCAATACAGAAAATTTTTTAATACATGACTCTGCTTTTAAGATAATTGCACAGCTATAAGATTTATCATTAATAAAATTTTGATGTTAATTATATACAATTTTGATTATCTACTCATCTTTACTTATAATTAACTTAGTCCATATAATAATTAATACATACTAATTCTGCATATACATTTGACATTCATAATCACAGCTTTTATTCAAGAAAAGTACGAGATTCAGTTAAGCTAATTACTCTGTTCTTTATATTGATAGTCACTGTCATAAAACCATTATCTCTGGATCTTGATTTTGTAGACTCTGCCTCAAGAATTTTATTCACTTTTTCAAAATTGTCTCTTCCAGCTGGGTACAATGCTACCAGGTGGTCAGTTAAAGTGTTACAGTCACATGGTCCAAGTGGTAAGGCACATGCTTTCCCCTAATTTTTAAGATGGTGACTCTCAGCTCAAGATTAGCAAGAATCATGGAATTTCAAGGTGGAAGACAACAGAGAATTTCATCTTTTTCACAGCCTCTTATCCCTTCTATTCCCCCAGCACACTTTTACATATGGGAAAACTGATGCCAAGAGAGGTTAAGTCACTTGCCCAAGGTCATGCTTGACTTTGTGATATCCCAGCATGGATCCAATTATGTCAAGCTATGTCAGTTCTCCCTATTTCCAGGCCAGTGCTCTTTATACTATAAAATGTTGTCTTCCTAACAGATGTACAACTAAGAACTTCCAACATTTATGTTAAAAATAAAACTGTTAAACTTAAGTAAGCTTTAAGCAATCATTAAACTCAAATCGAATACTCTGGAGCAAACATTTTCAAATCAAATTATGACTCTAAAATACTTATCTTTCTTCTCATTTTAACTGCTATCATTTCCTCCCACACACTTTTAACCTTATACCTGACTTCCAATAGAGATACTCAGCTCATGAGAGGCAGCTGATGACACACTGGATAGAGTGTTGGGCCTGGAGTCAGGAAGACCTAGGTTCAAATGCACCCGCAGGTACTTTTTAACTATGTTACCCATGGCAAGTCACAACCTCTGCTTGCCTCAGTTTCATCAACTGTAAAAAAAAAAGGAAGTGAGGGTGGGTGGGTGGGAGAGGATTGTAATAGCATCTACCTCAAAGAGCTATTGTGAGGATCAAATAAGATAATATTTATAAAAGCATGTGGCGCAGGGCAGTTGCTATATAAATGCTTATGCCCTTCTCTACTCCTCTCCCCCCTTTTAATTCCATTATACTACTTACTTCATTATTACTAAGCCTGAGTTTCTAATCCCTCTCCTCAACCCCAGTTTAGGGAAGTTTGGGGAATCATTTCCATCATAACCCTCACTATACAAATGCAAAATATTAACACTGCTGTTATTAAATGGAAATGATACATAATTTGTATAGTACTTTAAGGTTTGCAAAGTACTTTCCAAATATTATCTAATTTGATAACACCTCAGGGGTAATTCATTTAGAACATTTCCACTCTTTCTCATCCCATACCATATACTAACAAAGAAAAACAAAAGGAGAGTCAACTCTGTCTCTCATGAATTACAAGCTACTCTTGAAAATATCATTTTTTTTCTTTTTGAGAAGCTATTTTTAACCTTATCCTCTTTGATATCTGACTTACCTTTGTCAGTAAGAGAATACTTATGTACAAGAGGATATAAGATTCTTAAGGGAATACTACCTATCTGTTTGAATATATTTCTCCTCTTAAAATGTGGACATGCATAATGATGCCTTGTTTGGAGGACACAGGAAACTCCTAACTGGTTTTCAGTGCCTAGATTCTCTCTAAGATGACTGGTTGACTGGAACTCGGGAGGATGGACTTTTGTTGGGAGAGCTGCCCCTCTGTGAAATCTTTAAAAGAGAGGGACAGGTTGCCATTGGTCCCTCTTTTTATTTTTTATCTTTTGTCTTACATCTTTTTTCTTAAGTACTGCAGATTGTGTGGAGTGGGGGTAGTAGAGGGGATTTCTGCCTTTTGCCCTTCATAAGCAGAAACACACATTAGAGATTGACATATGATTGCATGTAGTCTGACCAAACAATGCTTGAAAGTGAAATTTCCTAATCCAAAGGATGACAGGAGCTGAGATTCTGATAGATTTTCTGCAGGAGCATTGGCAGAGGCAGCAGACATGTGACTGCCAACTCAAACCAAAGGGGAGTTCATTGTTAACGTTCCTGAACCTCAAAGTCCTTATGGAAAGGAAAAGGCATTCTGTTCTCTTAGGCAATCTCCAGAATCTAACTTTGTAGACAGAGAACAGAGATATCCTAGGCAGCACTGTTCTTGGGGGTTATCTGAGTACAAGTCTTAGGGTTTGGATAATACAATGTTGTGTGTGTGGAGATGTAATTGATTTCTTTGACATCAAAATTCCAGAATCTAGGATTCTAGCCAAGGAAAGGAACTTCTTAGACAACGTAAATTCTGATGGGTTTTCTCAAGTTTCATCTAAAATTAAAGAATCTCCAATTTGAAAATTCCTATATAAGACTTCTAGAGAGATAAAGGGGTTTCTTGAACGATATATTTTTTTTTTGAAGAATCAGTCACTTAGGTCCTATGACTGGAGGGACAGTGAAAGGGATCCATGACCAAGAGATAAAAGGAAATTGGTTCTTTCAAGGTCCAAAATGCCACCTTCTATAGGAAACCTTTCCCAATCCTCCTTCATTCTAGTGCCTACCTTATGCTGATTCTTTTCAATTTATCATATATATATATGTATATAGCTTATTTGTATATAGTTGTTCACATCTTGTCTCCCCAATTAAACTACGAGCTCCTTGAAAGCAGGATCTGTTTTTTGCCTTTCTTGTATCCCCAGTGCTTAGCATAGTGCCTGGCCCAACAGGCACTTAATAAATGTTTACTGGTTGACTGATTGACACTCATCTGACATTCACCACCCCTGCTATTACAGTGCTTTGAACAGTGTAGATATAAGGGTAAAGGATATTGCTTGTTAAGTAGCCCTGGAATATGAATGACTTCTAGGCATAATTTGTGTGTCTTTTTTTCATTTTATGTTTCTTTATTTGTTTATTAGCTCCTGTGAATCCTTTGCATTTTCTGTGAAGTGAAAGAAAGGCTCTTCTTTACTCAATATCCCTTATTGTTGCTCTGAATGCTTGTATAACAGCTAGGAAATTCTTTTACTCATATCTGTGAAACCTAAGAATAAGCTGTACCTACATTACACTTGGAAATTTTTCCAGAGTAAACTTCAGACAGGAGCATAATGAGCCAAAGGAAAAAAGAATCCAATCCAATCCATGTTATCCAAGTTAGACTTATGGGAGGGGTTCTATGCCATAGGTTATATCTTTGGGGGCTCATTCAAATTAGTTTGAGAGTTTTCAGCTTTTTTAGCTAATATAATTACATTAATCTTGATGGTAATCCTAAAAGCTCATATTATACTGGAAATCCTCCTTCTCTGGCTAGAAGGTTAGAACCTGGGAATCTACACAAAAGATCAAAATTCCCTTTCCTCTACAGGGTTCAGCAACACTGTCCATAAATTACCCTCTTAGGGAACACAGGTCTACTTTTCCCCCCCAATGCTATGTCTTTTCATATCCCTCCCTTCTCCCAGTCCAATGAGTCAGCCCTAGAAACAAAAGAAAAAACGAGTTAAGCAAAATCAACATATCAATTGAGCCTGCCAGCACATACAACATTCCACACTGATAATCCCCACCTTTCCAATGAATGGAAGGAGGCATATTTCTTCATCTTCTCTGGGTTCAAATTTAGTTATGATAATTTTATTTAAACAGAACCAGGAGAATAATACAGACAATAATTACAATAGTGTAAATTAAAACAATGATGAAATTGTCATGTGCATCTATAGGAAATCTATCAATGTCCTGGCTACTGCCATCTCTTAGACAGGCAAAATCCACTCTCAGAAATCCTCCTTTTGGGTCATGTACAAATACATATCTACTTCTAATGTGCTACTACTGAAAAATGTTGTCAATTGCTTCTAGGGAGCAGGGAAGAAAAATCCTTCCCCTATTCCTTGCCAGATACTTTAGAGGAAAGATACAAGGGAAATGGCAAAAAGGTAAAGGCAAACAAGTGAAAAAAAGCATTCAAAGGGGCCAAGAAAAATCTGGCAGTCCCTTTTATGTCTTGGAGAGAGGCAGTTCTTCCAATACAAGTCAATCCTCCTAAGTCCCAAGTAGCCAATTATTTGAGAGGGAGACCCAGTTAATGAAAACCAAATAGGAGTTATCTGTAGCCTGTAAATAAAGTGCCAATGTCCATATTTATACTTTATAAGGGGAAGAAATATGTTTAAAATTGACTGATTATTTCCCCCTTACATATATACAAGATTCATAATATGTGTACATATATGTGTATATATATATATAATTTAATTAGGAAACCTCTCAACTAGGTTGTTCTAGTAACACCTTACAATTAACATCATGTAAAAAATAGCCTCACATAAAGTTTAGAGTTATAAAATCACCTAAAACAGAACAAAATAATCTGGTTTTATTGTACAAATAATCTTCCTTGAAGGATTAATCCTTTAGGTACTAAAAATAGACATCTGATATAAAACTAAGTTGCAAAGTTACCAGAACTATTTCACACACAGAGTTTCTAACAGCTCCATTCACAAAAACATGTAACTTTGTTAGCTATTCCTATCCCTACTCTTGCTTTCTACATAACAAATAGCAAATAAAAAGGAGGCACAACTGGTACTGTATGTACAAAACTTCTCCCCCCAAAAGAGAATCCCATGAAAACTTAACTAAGTCAGGAAGCCAAAATGCACCTTGCTTAATTTTCCTTACATACAACTTCATTCTTTGTACTCCCCTCAGCGTCTGAGCTAAAGTGTACTTTTATGGTTGACTTAAATACACTTGCCCAATTTTACTTAGCAATCTCTTACATGTGGTTAATATTTCCATTTTTCAATCCGTCTATAATCTCATTGTAGTAGGGTTTCCTTCTACCAGTGCAGATTGCAACCCAGACACTGTTTTTATTCTTGTAAGATGACTGTTGATGGCTTTCCATAAATCCTCCATGGAGAATTTGCCCAGCACACTGGAAGCCTCCCTCTGGGTATTTTAAGATTTCATGGATACTAATGCATCACTAGGGCTATCCATGACTGTTATCCACTTCCCTTGCTACATAACTGGCCCAACTTCTTTTCTAGTTATATGTGATAGTGAAGTAGTCATCACAAAACTACAAATAACAGAAATTCTGTATACTTACAGAAAAGGCAAAGTTGGTATATAAGAGTAGATATCCAGCTATAACATGGCAATTGCTGCTGCCCTAAGAGGACAATAATAATAGCTAATATTTATATGGCATGTTAAGGTTTGCAAAGCATTTTACATATATTTCTGATACGGTGCTCATTCACTCTGTGACCTGTCTGACTGATGAGGAAACAGACTGAAAGTGTCTGAGGCAGGAACAGGACTAGGGCCTTCCTTACTCCAGGTTAAGAGCTCTGGTCCCTATGCCATCAAACACTTTGTGAGTTGACTTAAGAACAGTATAAAAGACATTATCCAGGATAACATATCCAGGGCAGGTCACATAACAAGACCAAGAAATAATAGTATATGGCAATCCTGAGTGTTGAAGTGTTATTCACACTAAATACTGAAAGAATCATAAAAGACTCCCCATTTTATAGAGCAGATTCTCTGTGTAGGAATTATGGCTGGCTTATCTCATCCCTCTTCTAATACCTTTATTTTGTTGATAATTTCCAGCTTTTCCTATATGAAATGTGTTTATACATAGCTGTTTTCATGTTGTCTCCCCCATTAGACTGCAAGCTCCTTGAGAGCAGGGAGTGTCATTTACCTCTTCTCTGTATTCCCATCAGTCAGCACCGTACCTACCACAGTGCTTAATGTTACCTGGCTGACAGGATGACACACGGGGTGAAAAGGGTTATCTGTAACATCTGAGGGAGCACTCAATTCAATTCAGTGCAACAAAGATTTAAGTGCCTACTATAGGAGATATTGTGCTAGGCACTAGAAATGAAAACAAAACAAAAAAGGAAGCCCTAGCCCTCATATTCTCCTGAGGGAAAACAATGTGAATACAAATAAGTATAGTACATGGGAAATCAGGGAAATAGAGAGCATTTACAACTGTGGGGAGGGGAAATCATGGAAGATTTCATGAAGAAGGCGGCATCTGAGGTGTCCACATTAATTAATGAGATCAAGGATCCATTCAAAGTGTAACTACTTAACTTACCTAATTGAAAATGTCACTTCCATAGTGAAGTACAACTACTTGGAGGCAAGGAGGTTATTGTTCAGTTGGTGTCCTATTCTTTGTGACCCCGTGGACCATACGGTCCATATTGTTTCCTTGGCAAAGATACTGGAGTGGTTGGCCATTTCTTCTCCAGGGGATTAAGGCAAATAGAGCCCAGGATTACATGGCTAGCAAGTGTCTAAGGCTGAATGTGAACTCAGGTCTTCCTGACTCCAGGCTCAGTATTCTAACCACTGAACCATCTAACTGATGCTCTATCCTACACCCCAAAGCAGCCCCCAGGGTTCAGATTGGGATTAACCCCAAGGAATTCATTACAATTTCAACCAATCTCAAAGACATAGCCTTGTTAGGACAAAACAAAATAATTTACTCTGGCATTTAAAGATTGCAACCTAACCCCACCCTACCTTTCTATTCTTCATGTATAACATTCTCATCTCTGTGACTTTGCAATGTCTTTCTTCATGCTTGGAATGACCTCCCTCCTCACGTCAGCCTATTACAATCCCTGGCTTCCTTTGAGACTAAAGTATTACCTTTTTCATGGAGCCTTTCCTGGTCCTTCCCTTCCTAAACTATGTTGTCTAAATTCTAGACATATTCTGATATGCTTATATGCATACATGCTGTTTTTCCCGTTGCAATGCAAGCTTCTTGGAAGCCTGGTGTGTTGAATTTTTGTTTTTGTATTTATAGCGTCTAACACATAGGCTTAATAAATGGGTGTTTTAAAAATGTTTGATTGGCTGATTAAGGGGATAACGACATTCACTGGGGCTTTCCAAGCTGTTTCAACAGAATTAATTGTAAGGAATTCTAATTTGGTTAAGACCCTAAAAGATGAATGTTTGAGGAATGTTTAAGACGTGGAGGGAAGTGACCTATAAGTTGTATATTTCCCCATTCTGCCAACATTTGGATTGCAAATTTGGAGCCAAAGGAGGGTTCAGTTGAAAAGGTTTGGCAACACTGGGTAACAAGTCTGTTAGGAAGGATGTAAACTATGGCAGGTATTTTAGTGACTCCCTGAAAGAGGTTTAACTCTTCCATAAGCAATAATAATACTCTACAACCATGAGCACTTTTAGTAATAAAGCACCTCCCTGTGAGGGGTAGCTGTGCAAATATTATTTCTCCCACTTTACAAATTTAGAAACTAGGACTCAAAGAAGTCAAATGACTTGGTAAGGGTCACAGTTAGATATGAAAGACTTGGAATCAAACCTACTTCTCTCTTGATTGCAAGACCAATGTCCTCTCTCTACCACACCCTGGAGCCTCTAAAGAAATTTTGTCTTTAATTATTTAAGGATTAGAAATATAAATAGGGTGGCAAGCATGCAGAACATTTTTTTCTGAATGATATTACTTCTAAAAGCCATGGAAACACAAAGTTCTCATACTTTCATAACCAACTCATCTGGTATTTTCTGCATGTGCAGCCTAAGTCTGTGGTAAGATTTTAGATAAAATATTATCTATGAAATTAATTAGCAAAAACAATAAGACTTGAGGCCCTTTGGGGGTGGAGGTGGGGCTCATCACCAGTTATCCTCCTTGTGTTACTTGGTCCTTTGCCTAGAGTCATTAACAAGCTAGAAAGGAAACTTTCCTGTATTAAAAACCATTTTTTTCATGGAAAACTTTTATTTTCAACACAGTATTCACATCGTCCTTGCCTTTTCAAGCCTAAAGACTCTGACTCCTTTAAAATTATTCTGTGAATTCTTTTCATTCACATTCCATGATTTTATCGTAACCTTTTTTGGCAAGCTTCATAGTGAAGACTTGTTCCACACATTCATAACCCTGAGGGGGAAAAATTAAGCTTGTTGATACATTCCCAGAAATATTTCATATATTTTAAGCCTTACAGAGAGACCAGCTGTACTTTCCCAGCACTTCTCTTTAATCTGTTTCTTTATATTGAGCAGCAGAGAAAAATAGTGAGGAAGTTCAAATAAAGTCTTTTAAAAAAACCCTACTTTGGTTAAATTTAAGTATTTATTCAAGGTAGTCTACAGTCAAATATAACAAGTAATGGGTTAAATCATATATATATATATATATATATATATATATGTATGTATGTATGTATGTATGTATGTTTGGGGTTAGAGCTCTATTAATTCCTCCAACTAAACTAAATTACTTCCCTGTCTGGCTTCCTATTGAAAAAGCAGTTTTTCCAAAAGTAGGATAGAATCTGTTGGCACACAGAAAGTTGATCATATGCCAGAGTAGCTTTGAGCTATATGACCAAGTGCCCAGACCTGTACCTTCAGGTGCAGCATGGGGAAAAGCAGGTCCACTTGGAGGTTTGGGGCAGGCACTGGGGCCATGCAGTTCTCTATCTTCAGGCCAGTTTTCCTAATAGGTTAAGAGAAGACCACTAAGAATCTTACTCAAATTAGGCTTTGTGAAGATCTTGCCTGAAGTAGACAAGAGCATTGAGTACAGGGAAAAAAAGAAAACCAGCTTTCATGGAATCACACTATTCCTGAAGAGGGGAGTTACTAAATTCTACTTGTGATTCATTCTCATCTAAAGGAAATCTGAGACTTTTGAGTCATAAGTGGCTGTTAAAATTTTTTCTCCCAAGGCTCTTGCCATACAAGGCAAAATATTATTATATTTCTTCATTCAAGAAACAAGTGCCTACAATGCTAGGCACCAGATATACAAAAACAAAGACAAAGATAAAAACAAAAACAATACCAAAACAGGCCTTGCCTTCAAGGCATTCATATTCTGGTAGGAAAGGGCACATCATGTGAACACACAAATACTGAACAGACTCAAAATAATATGGGAGATGGTTCAGACAACTGAGAGAAGTGAATAATTTATTGCTGCGGAGACATAAGCCCCAAATTCTATAGAACAATTTGATAATGAGGTAAGGCCAAGAGACAGTGTGGATAACTCACATTTATATAGTATATATGGAGAATAAATATATGCACACACACACACATACACACACACATGCAGAGGGAGGGAGGTAAATAGATAGGGATATTGGAGAACTGGATCTGGAGTCTTGAGAAAACAAATCCAGCCTCAGACACCTACAGTATGAGATCTTGTGCCTGTCTGTCTCAGTTTCCTCAACTGTAAAATGGGGATCATAACAGTACCTACCTCACAGGGTTGTTATGAAGATCAAATGAAATAATATTTGTAAGGCACACAACAGTGATTACCACATAGTAGGCACTATATAAATGTTTATTCTCTCCTTCCCCTCCCTCATCTACCTTCCAGGGTTGTTGTGAAGATCAAATAAAATACTTATAATGAAGCATTTATGTAAGTACCTGGCATAAAGCAAGCACTATGTAAATGCCACTTTTATATTATAATTATATAGTACGTTAAAGTTTACAAAGCATTCTCCTCATAACCATCTAATGAGATGAGTTAAATGGTACAGGTGTGCTACTATTCCCATTTTACAGATGAGAAAACTGAAGCTGACAGACTAAATTACTTTCCCATGGTCACAAAGTTAAGAGATATCTAGCATAGGGCCTATGTGTTAAGTACTAAATAAATGCTTGTTGACATAAGTGTCAAATGCAGGATTAAAACTCCAGTCTCTTGACTCAAGAGTCCAGATGTCATTCCACTAAACCATACTGACTGTCTATAAGCTAGAAACTCATTTAAGAAAGAAAAAATTCCTTGTTATACTGCAACTACATTACTGAAATAAGGGTAGATAGTAGAGAAAGCCTATGGAAGAATAAGCAAAAAAGTAGAATGACTAATGAAAGAAAAACTAAATGGCCTCTCTCTCTCTCTCTCTCTCTCTCTCTCTCTCTCTCTCTCTCTATATATATATATATATATATATATATATATATATATACATACACATACACACACACACACACATACATACATATATAGCTTAGCTCAGCAAGATCTAAGAGAAATATTCAAAATAGATTTATAATGTCCTAGAAGCAAAAATGTTGGAAATGAAGAATACCCTAGGGTTGTAAATATTGAAAGGATACATGTATTGAAAAAAAATGGGGGCAGCTAGGTGGTGCAGTAGATAAGAGCACTGGGCCTAGAATCAGGAAAACCAGAGTTCAAATCTGGCCTCTGACACTTTCTAGCTATATGACCCTGGGCAAATCACTTAACCATGTTTGCCTCAGTTCTCTCATCTGTAAAATGAGCTGGAGAAGGAAATGGCAAACCACTCCAATATCTTTGCCAAGAAAAGCACAAATGCTGTCATGAACAGTTGACTATGACTAATACGACTGAACAACAAGAAGATATGGGAGTTAGGAAAGTCCTTTGGTTTTTCCTCCAACAATGAGAGAATATAATAAATTTCTTCTTTTTTAATAAAGGTATTACATAGAAATGATGAACTATCAGATTAAAAACTCTGCGAACCTCAAAATGTAGATTTATTCATTCATTTGATAATTAGTAATTAGGTGCCTCCTATGTGCCAGAAACTGTGCTAGATGTTAAGGATGCTAAACCTCCCCCCTCTTCCCCCCAACAAAAAGATAGCCCCTGCTTCCAAATAGCTTACCTCCTACAAGAAAGTAATACAAAATGAAGAACCTCCATTTTATAATCATGTAGTCACTGAAAATCATTTGGAAAGGACCTAAGAAGTCATCTAGTTGGAACAGTCAATACCAACAAAGAATCCCCTCCACAACATACCAACAGATGCTCCCATATATTTCCAGTGTCCATGGTTTTTCCAAGATCAGAAACAGCGGGTTAGATTCAAGGCACAACCAAAATTTCACCCTACATTTTCTCTGCTTTGTTTTTAAATTATTTTCTCCTTTTCTAGATCTAAATAACAGACAAAGGGCAGGTTTCCAAGTTACATATGCAAATTCTTTTTTGAGGGTAGACATTGTACCTTATAACATCTCTCTGTACACCTCACAGAAGCTGAGAAAGCATCTTCCAAAAAAATATGCTAAATTTAAATCAGCAACAATTATTAAGCAGTTGCTATGTGTGCAAGACACTGTGCTCAGTAGTAAGGTTATAATAATTAAAGTCAAATGGTTCCTACCCTCAAGCAGAGGGAATAAAACAAAAAAAAAAGTATAATACAATGTAGGAAGTTAAAGGAGCAAGAAGGAGAATGGATAATGGGAATGGGAAAATTTTAGGACTAACTGAGCACCAACAACTTGGGAGACCCTGGAGGTCAAGGAAAAGGGGAAGGTATTTGAGCTAAGTCTCGAAGGAAGGTAAGGATTTTATAAGGCAAAGATGAAAAGAGAATGCATTCTAGAAATAGGGGATCATGGCATACAAGAATGCAAAGAAGTGAGCGATGACATGCCAAATTCAGGGAATAGCTAAGAGGACAATTTTGCTAGATCACAGAATGTGTAAAGTTGTGAAAAAGGTTGAAAAAGTCAACTGAAGACAAACTATGAGGGGATTTAAATGTCAGTCTAAGGGTCTGAATTTTATCCTAGAAGTGACAGGGAGCCACCAAGATTTTGTAAAAGGACTCAAGAACTGTGCTTTAGGAGTATTGCTTTTTTCTCAATTATGTGTACTATTTTTTAAACATTCTTTTTTTTTAATGCTGAGTTCCAAATTCTCTCCCTCCCCTCCCTGCCTTGAAAAGAGAAGCAATTTGATATAGATTATCTATGTGAAGGCATGTAAAATATATTTCCATATTAACCATATTACAAGAGAAAACACAGACCCTTTCCCCACCCAAAAAAAGTAAAAAAAAAAAAAAAAGAAAATCAGTCTAAACATTCAAACTTCATCAGTTCTTTCTCTGGAGGTGAATAGCATTTTTCATCATAAGTGTTTTGGAAGTGTCTTGGATCACCGTATTGATTAGAATAGCTAGGTCATTCACAGTTGATCATTGTACAATACTGCTATTACTGAGTACAATGTTCTCCCGGTTTTGCTCACTTCACTTTATATCTGTCCATATAAATCTTCTCAGGTTTTTTCTGAAACCACAAGCATATTATTTTGACATGAATACTGGAGAAGAGACCAGATATAAGGAGAACAATTAGGAGTTAATTATAATGTATAATTTATATATTTGTAAATATATAAAATGTATCAGTCCAATGATGGCTAGTGGTCATGAGGCCCTGAATTAAGGTCTTGTACAGGTGGAAGATAAAACAGGGACAGATGTGAGAAATATGGAAGTAGAATTTACAGCCTTGGCAAATGACTATGGAGGAGGGAGAGAGAAGAGCAAAAGATGATTCTGAAGGAAACATCATGGTTCAGAGGAAAGAAACCGAAATCTGGAGCAGGTGGATTTTATTTCAAATCCTGACTCTTCCACTTAATACCTGGGAACCCTTGAGGAAATGACTTAATCACTCTGGGTCACAGATTCCTCAGCTACAAAATGAGGGGATTAGATTAGATGATCTCTAAGGACCCTTCTAGCTCTAGATATATTATACTAAGATCCACTTAGGGATAAAACCAAGAGAGGGAGTGGAACCAGAAACAAGCAAGCTTAAGGAAGGGGCAGGTTTAGGTGTAAGAAAAGTTCAGTTTTAGACATTATGATTCTAAAATGACAATGGAACTGGATCCAGCTGGAGATGTTTAGTGGACAGCTGTTGATGTGTGAGACTGGAATTCAGAAGAAAGATTAGGGTTGGATATACAAATCTGAAAGTAATTTCTGTAGAGATGATAACTAAAACTACGAGAGGGGATGTGATCATTAAGGGAGAGAGAAGAGAAGGTGGCTCAGGACTGAGCCTTGGGGGACATTAACATTTGGGGAGAAGAGATGGATGATGTAAGAGATCTAAGTAAAAATATTTATAAAGAGCAGTCAGAGAACTAGGAGAAAGAAGTGCCATTGAGGAGGTGGTTAGTGTGATTAACAGTAGCAAAATCTTCAAAAAGATCAAGGAGAATGAAGACTGAGAAAAAGCAACTGGATGTTCTAATTAAAAGCAGGAAGTAGTTTCTGAAGCCAAGACCTTTGACTCTTATCCCCCAAAATTTTGGGTCCCATTTGTCTGAGGGTGGAATAAAAAGACCATGTCTTTGAAAGCAACCCAGTCCCTGAATTTTTCCATATGTTTCAGCAGCCCAGATCACTGCCTCCACCCCAGGTAACTGGCCCACCTAGATCACCTAATTAGCTTACTTGACATCCTTTGGCTGTGCTCTTGGCCCACCCCAGATTACTAGCACATAAGGACTGCTCCTTAAACCCATTCAACTAATTAGCTGATTTGATAATCCTTTCACTGTTGCACCTGGTCCACTTCAGACTATTTACCACTCCTTAATCCTACCCAGATTCTTTCACTGTCCCTTTTTTATCAGTCTCACCCCCATTAAAGTGGCAGGTTCACTAGGAACCCTGTCTGCTTCTACTGGTGTTACAATAAACCGTCCCTTGATTGGAAAGAAAACATTTTTTAAAAAATCACTGAGAACCTTTGAACAAGTGGTTCCAGCACTGTCAAAGTCAAAAGCCTGGGGCAGGATGGAGAAAGTACTGAGATGTGAGAGGACAGCAAGAAATGGAGGCAGAAAATATAATTAAATTTTTCTATGCATAGGGATAGTTTAATGAAAGATGAGATAGAGAACAACAACTAGAGGGCATGGCACAGTCAAGTGAAGATTTCTTGAATGAATGAACAAAAAAGGAATATGATTAGCATAAGAAGAGAAACCACAACATTTTTATTTGTCCAATAATTTTGATATTATGGTAGTGGAAGTTCATTTTTGGAATGTGTTTTCTTTTTTAATTAAATACTGTATTTTTAGGGGGATAAGGTTTTTTAAAAAATTAACTTAATTTTAAAACATGCCATGTTTTGTTTTGACACACAGTTCCTAAAAAAAACCCTAAATAAAATAACAAAATAAAATAAATCTCCCTGATTATCAAAAAGGAAGGATGTCTTTTATCAATAAGATCAAAAAAGATAATATTTATAATGTCCTTGTCAGCACAGTGCCTGGCACCTAGTAGTTGTTTAATATATGTTTATTCCTTTTCTCCTTTCATCTCTGAGAGTAATTGCATTTGACTAGCATTGTTGTTTTCCTTAGAGGGAACAGATTATAGTGAACAAAGAACCTAGTCTTGAAGCCATAAGACCTTGGTTTAAATCCTTCATTGGGTATTTAACATCTGCCTGGGATGCTGGAGACTATGTAACTTTTCCATGTTACAGGCAATGCTTTAATACTATAGGCTGCAGAGAAGATACTGAGCTAGACTGGTTGAGGGAGTTTCTTCCCTTGGTAGTTTCTTCTATCAATATCCAATCCCAAATTCCTATCTATAATCACTATGGAGGTTTTTCTTCAGTCTCTGCTTTATTAACTATGCATCATTTTACACAAGTCTCTCCATGTTTCTTTCAATTCTTTATATTCATTCCTCATGGCACATTACATATTGTAATTTATTAAATCATTCCTTAATTTTGGGTCAAATATTTTGTTTCCAAATCTGTTATCACAAATAATAACTATCTTAATTTTTGTACATGTGGTTTTTTTCTCACTCTCAATAACCTTCCTGGCACAGAATGACAGTAATGAAAATTCTGGGTTGAGACGTATAAACAATATATTAACTTGAATCAGTTGCCAAGTGTTGTCAATTCTATCTGCTCAACATCTCTCCCATCGGACTCTTTACTTCTACCCACTTGGCCAATACTAATTCAAGTATTTCATCACCTCTTGCCTCAACAGTTGCAATAGCCTAATTGGTCTCTCTGCCTCTAGTCTCTCCTATTAACAATCTATTGTTCCCACAGTTTGCAAATTGATACTCCCAAAGTCCAGGTCTGATTATGTCATTCTCTTGGTCAAGAAGTTCTAATGGCTCCCAATTGCCTCTAGGATAAAACACAACCTTCAGGGTTTGGCATTTAAAACCCATCAAAATCTGGTTTTAGCCCATCCCAGGCTTACTTTATAATACTCTTCATGCACTCTGTATTTCAGCTAAATTTGCTTATTTGACATATAAATTAGATTATTTATTTGTCTCTAATGATCACCTTTATCTAGTTTTTAGTTACAACTACAAATGAAGGAATGGATAAGAATAGGACCTGGAGTCCAGAAGACCCAATCTTGAATCCTCAAACACTCACATGCTACATGACTCTGGGCCTCTCTTAACCTCAATTCCCTCATCTATAAAATGGGGGTAATAATACCACCTACCTCAGAAGATTGCTGTGATGCTCAAATGACAATTATATAAAATGCTTTATAAATCTAGAAATGTGAGCTATGATGATGATGATTGTTATCCCTTATCCCCAATTCTATTCATGCTTAATTAGTGAATGGTCTTTTTACATTTTTATCAGTAATCTTTTTGATACTTATAGTATTATGAGGTATAACATCCTTATTTACAAAGGTTTTATTTTTTACCAGACTGCTTTCTAGCTTCTCAGGTACTTCCTGCTGAATTAACAAGTCTCTGTTTTGTTTTTTAAAACAAGGATCAATAAAAGGAAAGTACAATCGTACTGTCAGTAATGTGCAAATAGCAGCCAAAATGATCTTCCTTAGGGACAAGACCGACCATGTTAATCACTTTCCTGCTCAAAAATGTTCACTGGCTTCCTACTGACTACAGGATTAAATACAAAACTCCTCAGTTTAGCATTCACAGCCTTTCTCAATCCGGCTCTAACATACTACCTCTTCAGACTTAACTTCCTATTATTCACCTCTCCATTATTCAGGCTCTCTACATTCTAGCCAAATCAGACTACCATATATTCCCAACACTGCATTACATCTTGTCTCTTTGCTTTCACCCAGGTTATTACTTCTTCAGTCCCTACCTCTTATACACCTTACTTTCATTCAAAACTCAGCTTAGCTTCCTACACAAAGTCTTTCGTTATCCCCCTTATCTGTTAAGTTTTTTCTTCCTCATCAAACTCCTTTGTATTTACTTGCTTGTCTGTAAGTAATATCTCCCCCCCAGAATGTAGAAGCTCTCTGAGAACAGGCACTGTTAAGTTGCTCTAGCTATATCCTAAATGTCTAGAACAAGATTATAACTCTAAGGTAAATTATATAGGAAAAAAACTGTAAATCTCATTTCTGTCCCCAAATTAGGGGTGTCCCTCCATGGAGAATACACAGCACCTCCTTGCTCCCCTCCCCCTCGCCTTTTGTTCGCCTTTTGACTATTTTACTAATTGTGGCTCAGCCTTCACAAGTCAGTCAAAAAGCATTTAAGGAACTGCCAGGTGCCAAGCATGGTGTTAAGTACTCAGGATACAAAGAAAGGTAAAAGATAATCCTTCTTCTTAAGGAGCTTAAACTCTATGGGGGATACAACATGTAAATAGTTATATACGAACATGACACATACAAGATAAACTGGAGATAACCAACAAAGGGAAGGCACTAGCACTAAGGAGCATGGGGGAGGAGGGAAGGGTTAATGCTTCTTTATAGGAGGTAAGATTTTAGTGGACACTTGAAGAAAGCCAGGAAAGTTAGGAGGTGGAGATTAGAAAGGAGATAATTCCAGGCATGAGGGACAACTAAGAAAAATTCTTGGAGTTGGGAAATAAGAGTCTTATTTGAGGAACAGTAAGAAGGTCAGTATCACTGGATTTACAGAGCACATTAGGGAGGAGGTGTAAAGAACAAGAAGACTGACAAAGAAGGAAGGGACCAGGTTATGGAGAGCTTCAAAAGTTAAAAAGGGGATTTTATATTTGATACCAGAGGCAACAAGGAACCACTGGAGTTGACTAAAAAGAGGGTGACATGGTCAGCCTTGTGTTCTAGGAAGATCAATCCAACAGCGGAGTGGAGGGAAAAATGTGGCAGGGAGACCAACCACCAGGTTATTCCATCAGTCCAGGTGTGAAGTAAAGAGGGTCTGCATCAATGTGGTAGCAATGTCAGAGGAAAAAAAGGGATATATACAAGAGATGTTGTGAATGTAGAAACAATAGAACTTGGTAACTTATTGGACACAGGGAATAAGAGAAAGTTGTTGAGGATGACATCTAGGTTGCAAACATGGGTGACTGTAAGAAAAGCTGTACTCTTTTCCTTACCACATACACACAGTAAGAGGGAAGTCAGAAAGAAGCGAAGATTTGGGAAAAAGAAAATGGATTCAATTTTGGACATGCTGGAAGATGTCTATAAGACATCCAGTATAAAATGTCCAATAGGTGGTTATAGATGTGAGCCTGGAGGTCAGGAGAGAGTTCAGGCTGGACAAATACATAGAATCAACTGCACAGAAATGATCATTGAAAAGCAAAAAAAAAAGTGGGGGCGGCTAGGTGGCACAGTGAATAGAGAGAGCACTAATCCTGGAATCAGGAGGACCTGAGTTCAAATCCAACCTCAGACACTTTACACTTACTAGTCATGTGACCTTGGACAAGTCACTTAACCCCAACTGCCTTGCCTTCCATCCTCTAAAAAGTAAAAAAAAAAAAAGTTGGAAGCATTGTAGCTGATGAGATCAAGTGAAATAGTACAGAAGGAGAATAGAAGTAAACCCAAGACACAGACTTGAGGGACATTCAAGGTTAACGAGTGTGATATGCATGAACATTCAGCAAAAGAGATTAAGAAGGAATGGTCAAATAGTTGGGGTTAGAAGAGGATCAAGAGAAAGTAATGTCATGAAAACCTAGATTAGAGTATCAAGGAGAAGAAGGTAACAGTGTCAAAGGCTGCAAAGAAGTCAAAAGGGACAAGGATTGAAAATAGGCTATTATTTTTGGAAATTAAGAGATCTTTAGTGACTTTCCAATTGAATGTTAAGACTGGAAGCCAGACTTCAGAGAATTAAGAAAGGAGTGAGAGAAAAAAAAAAAGTGGAGCCATTGATTGTACACAACCTTCTCTAGGAATTTAGCAAGAAAAGAGAGACAAGATATAGGGATCAGTGGATCAACTGAGGATTTTCTGAGTGGAGGGGAGACCTGGGAGTGTTTGTGGATGGCAGGGAAAGAGTCTACAAGGAGAGATGGAAGATGACTGAGCAGAGATGACAGAGGAGGACAATATGATGGATATGAGGGGATCAAAGCAGATCACTTATGCATGGAGAAGGATTAACCTTGGCAAAAAGGGCCACCTCTTCATGTGAAAAAAGGGTAAAGGAGGAGAAAGTAGTAGAAGGCACTGCTTTCTCCTCTGAATTCTTATTGTTTACTTTATTAATTTGATATTTAATATATGCTACTTTGTATGGTTAATTGGTTTTTTTTATATGTATCCTAACCCTTGACAAAATTTATAAATATACTGAGTAAAGACCACTATCACGTTTGTTCTACTAGCACCTGGTATAAACACCCTGCAAATAGTAGGTACTCAATAAATGATTACTGATGAAAAAAAATAGACATCTATTTAGTAAGTTTGAATTCCTATTAGCATATCAACAGAACTTCATGCCCATGTTGTGTTTCTTTGTCAATATCCTTCATTTTCTTCATTAAGTCTTTAAAGGAGGCTATGGTTTTAAAAACAGCTTGCAGTCTGTCTGGAAGAAGGAAGGAATGAAGCAGCTTGAAAAAAACTCTTCTGCATTAATCAAGGGGGCTTCTCAAGCCATATTTTCCTTCCAATAGTGAGGTAAAACTACCTTCAAGTTACTAACTGACTTAGAGTAAGATAGAATTCCCAAATAACTGCCTCCACAGATTTAAATGAATGTAATTAAAGTACCTGCCTGGGGAACAAAATCTTCTTCATTATGGTATAAAATGGCCTCTTCTAGAAGAACTACCACCTCAAAAATACTTTATTCATATTAAATCATCACAGCATGTCCATTCTTCATGAATGTTTCAATTAGGACATCTTTAGTCTTTTGATTTCTTCCTTCAGCACAACCACAAACAACTTCATTTAACCTGAGCTGGACAGGCACCTGAACAAGCTTAGTAGTTCTGTACATCTTATATGCACTTTGGTTATATACTTCATAAACTCTCATGACTGAAGACTACTAAAAAGGAACTATAAATATCTGAGCTAAGGTAAAGTCATGACTTACTTTCTGTTCTGAACTATAAGACTAACAGCAAAAACAAAAATACTAGTGTGTATTTTTTCCCAGAAATTTTAATTATAGTAGTCCAAACTTTTTTTATGCTTCAGCTACCAAAATAGAAATGGCATTTACAAAAATAATTTATTAAAAGGGGACAATTAGAGTCTTTGTAGACCTTACAAGGAAATTACACACAAACACAGACACACAGACACACACAGACACACAGACACATACACACCAAGAAGGCACATTAGTCACAGAAAGGGTTTAATTCCTAGTGCTGAACCTATGTCAACAAGAATAGGATATAAATTGACATTAACTAGTTATGTGACCTTGGGAAAATCACTTAAAAATCTCTCTGTGCCTCAATTTTCCTGTTTGTTAAATGCATCAGGTTGGACTAGATGATTTCTAATGCTCCTTCTAGATCTTACAGCCTGTAATTAATTTTACCTATGAATAGGCCCTGAGTAGCAAAAAAAAAAAAAAAAAAATGCATGGCAGATAACAAGCCAATCAAAATTTTTCACAATATATTATCCCAGTAAGCATGTGTTTAGAGTGGCATTTTATATTTCAAAAGTACTTCTTATTTAAGAGTCACATGCGATTTTTTGGCATCACAGATTCAGTCATAGACCCTATTAGATAGCTACCTAAAGAAGTTGTGCATGCACTACCTATTTTTAAGTCCAAAGAGATCTCTTATTCTCAAAAAAATATGAAGTATAATAGTCTTCTAAACACTTCCTCATCCCCAAGGTATTATTCTTCCTTTGCCCTTTGCTATGTTCTTTCCATCAGCATATACCCCACTATCTTGAGATCTTACTTGGTGCTTTTCCCCTCAACCACAATTTTTCTGGTGACATGACATACATCCCCATCTACTTACCACTGACACCCACTTTCCTTTAAATTCCTAGACTTCGTGCTAAATGACAATGCTGGAAATTTTTTTTTTTAAGACTGGAGAAGCAAAAATGTAGAGGGGACAAGATAGCCATTTTGCTTGAAGGGTGGTCACGTGGAAGAGGGATTTGACTTTTCCTATTTGCTATAAGGGAGCTGAAGTAGAAATAAGGGGTAAAAATTTCACCAAGACAGATTTCAGTTTGTATAATGGAAAAAAAAAATTAGCATTCAGAGTAGAATGAACAGTCACAGGAAGTAGTGAGTTCCCTTTAACTCAGAGTGCCTAACCAAGGATCTGGGAACTTTTAAAAAATATTTTGATCATTGCTTTTTAATGTAATTGAATTTTTTTGGAATCTTTTGTGTTTTATTTTATCCATTTTAAAAAATTCTGAGAAGGGATCCATAGAACATTTAAAGATCTTGCCTAATACTTTAATTTTACAGATTAGAGAGTTGAGACTCAGAAATGTTTAACAGTTTATCCATGGTTAATAGCCAGCTGGTGGTAGAGATGGGATTAGATACCAGGTCTCCCAGTTCCCAGTGTGATTTTCTCCTTTATGCTATACTGCTGGTTCACAGGATTACAGGTTCATAGAACAATAGTTGGAAAAGACCTAAGAAGTCATCCTGTTCAAATCTCAGATTTTATAAATGAGGAAACTGAGGTCCAGGACTTGCCCAGAGTCACACAGGTAATAAGTGTCAGAGGTAGGTGAAACCAGAAGCCAGACTTTTTTTCCCTCTGTAGTTGACAATAATTCTCTCTTCTTGTCTAGCTGATGTCTATATCCTGCTTATATCACTTCTGTCACCATAACAACTCAATTTGGAAACAAATCCCTTCTATAATTCAGTAAGATTTTTAAAAGAGAAAGGAGTATAGTTTATAGAGACCTAGAAGCTTGAGAACAGAGGGGGACTATAAAGTGTCAGATTTTCTTTATCTCCCTATTGATGACGCTGTCCACCAGGTAGGTGCTGACAGGCCACCATGGTTTCTACAAGTGGTTAATGGTGTATAGTATAAAAAAAAAAAACAACTTCCCTGATTTTAAGGCATTCAGTAGAATATAAACTAACCCTGAGGTCAACGGCATAATCTATCAGTATTGTTTACATTTAGCCAACAAATAACTACTGAGCCCTGCATGAAAGAAGATGGAGATATGTAGCACAATGTTAAAGGCCTTTTACAAAGTATGTCTATTATAGTTTATAATTAATGGCATTTTCATACACAAACCACTATTTCTGATACTCTGTAACCCATCTCTTTGCCTCCTATATAATTTCCATGGATGATAATACCTTTTTAGACATGTGACTGGAACACACCCTCTGAATTAAAAATGTATTTTATTTTCAATTCTTAGTTCAGAATCTAATTTAAACGTTAAATTGTGCCGACTAGAAATTAATTAAAAACTAAGTGATTTTATTGTGCTATTACTGTGTTATACAAACATATTCTAAATCAAACCCTAAACTTAAAAATAAATATAAATGTAACAAGCCTTAGCTGCCTCTAAAAGATAACAGCTAACTGTAAGGTTGTAATGAATCCCAGTTAATAGAACTTTTGAAAAAAAAAACACCCTATATTGCAATCCATATGGTACAATCCAAAAATATTTAGAAAAAGTCATCCTTCTTTTTCTTTTTTTCTTTTTTTTGGAGCAGGGGAAGGTGCAGCAACTGGGGTTAGGTGAGTTGCCCAAGGTCACACTGCTAGTTTTGTATTAAGTGTCTGAGGCTGCATTTCAACTCAGGTCCTCCTGACTCCAGGGTTGGTTCTCCATACACTGTGCCACCAGCTGTCCCAAAAGTCATCCTTCTTATATGACACACGACAAGATCTGTTTATTTTTTCCACTGGCATTGGTAGAATTCCTGAAAAGGAAATACTTCCCAACGCTGATTGACACCCCCTGGGAAATTTATATAGCCTGGGAAAGTTCCATCCTGGGGTCAAACATACTTTTCAAAGGCAGAACTTGAAAGCTAGATCGTCCCCATTCTCAGGCCAGCACTCTACCAATAGTACTTCTCATTATATCCATTAGTGGCTTACATTTATATAGCAACTTGCAGTTTCAAAAGTACTTTACATACACCACTTTTCTGTATCCTTAAAATGATACCAACATCGATACCCCATGTAAGTATTATCAGTCCCATTTTACAGCTAAGTTCAGTGAATTTATCTGACCTGACCAAGGTCACATGACTAATAATTCACAGAGATGGGACTTGAACACAAATCAAGCTACAAATCCGCTGCACTTGCCACCACAAAACACTGTCTCTGAATTACCGTTTATGTTAATGGAGTACTGATTGGTAGATAGTTAGTTCATGAAAATTAGTAGCCTTTAAACAAGATAACACTACAGCAGTGAATAAAACAATGTCTCAAACAAAAACAATAATTTAATGGTTTGAATTTTTTTGAAAAGATAATATATAACTGTTGGTTAATTAGAACAGTTAATCACTATTGTTTGGCTCTAGCTCCAGATTTAGATGAAGAAAAAAGATATTGTGTTTTATGGAAAAAATATAAAGTATAGAAATAAGAATTTCAAAGGAAAAAGTAGAGGAGACAGAACTATTATACCATTTACTATCACTAATTAGTATGTGAAAAAACAAAGTGCACTTACCGAGAGACATGAACTGTGACTAGATTATAATTTGCTTTAGTTAAGGTTTCAACCTAAACTTGAATGCAATCAGCCCTCACAATGAGCTTGACAATCATAAATTAATATCAAATGCAATTATTCAATTTCATTTAGGAGCTATGTCACTAGTATTCCAGGTATTCTACTCTTGGAATACTATTCCTGCTTTGGCAGGTAGTTTTGACACCCAGATGGAGTTCTAGAATATTTTCCTAAATATTGCTTTACATGTGCTAGATTTTGTATGCTTTTTAAATCAACTGCATGAATTTTTTTTTCTTCTAAGTTCCCCCAAATCCTGCAACTTCTTTACCCATATTTCTTGTACCTTAAGTACCTTAGTCCACAGACCAAGAAGGGGCCAAATGTGAAAGAAGTGCTATTAAATAAGGTAAATGACATAAATCAGGCCATGAAAACCAACAAATAATTCAATCAGCAAAGAAAAAAAAGATCAAAATAAATTTACATGCCTTTAGTAAATAAGATACCTCTGCCTAAAATACACAATTAAGTTACCTCCACATTTCCCAGAACTCTGACCTTAACTGGTCCTTATATTCTTCCCATACTATTCTGTCTGCCACCAACTCCTGAAGCATCTTTAAGCAATTCCTGTCTGAACTACATGCCAGTCAGATGAATCATTCACTATGACAACTCAACTATACCTACAGCTTTCCAAACCCTTACCAAGAAAGCTGACCATCACTTTGGTATTCCTAACTCTATTCTGGCTATGAACAATTCACTAGATTCTCTCCTGTCCCTACTCCTCTCACTTTTAGGTCAGTAAGAACATTCTTTCCTAGTCTCTTACTGTTCAAATCCTTTTGTAAAACATGAGAAAATTGATGATGCAACTAGTTTCAAAGAAAAAAAAAAGAAACATGGAACTATGAGAAAGAAGTAATCAGAGAAAACTATATATTGAACAAATTAGCCTATATTTAGTTATCAAATTCATTATATTATACAAAATATTCATTGGGGGTACCTACTAAGTGCCAGTATTTTTACTGTGCTCGTTCTGGGGCTTCAAAGACAAAAAGGGGCATAGTCCTGTCTTCACAGAATTTTCTCTTTATATAAAATTGTAACAATAACAAGCAACAAGTCCAGAATTTAAATAATAGTTTAAGGTTTACAAAGAACTTTGTATACATAGTCTTCAAATGATCTTCACAAAATCACGGTAAGGTAACAAATGCTTGTTTGATTGGACTGGACCATAAAAAGATGAACTAGAGGTCCTGATACATGGTGGGACATTATGGGAAACAGTTCATGGCTGGAATATGGTTCTGCACTTATAACTTATTAAAAAGAAACAGGATTGGCAAAAGAGTTGGTGCAATAGCATGGTATATTAAAAAGATACACTAATGTAAATAAATCCAAGAACTGGAGTGGGCTGGGGGAAGATGTACAGGTAGGGGGAGGAAATGAACAATGAATCCAGGAAACAGATCACAAGCCACAAAATTGACCCAGGACAGTGATGATGGAGGACACTGAAGCAGTTCTCTCTGCAAAAAGCAATGAAACTAATAACTTCCTAACTTGATTTAATGTTCATTTCAGTCTTCAAAAAACAGAGGAAGTAGAAAAGAGAAATATTGTTATGGACTAGTTCTCACTAATAGGGAAGAATTGTTTGCTAGAAGGTAGGGAAGAGAGGACAGTGACCAATGCTTCCTACAGTTTGACACAGAGGAGAATAAATCCAGGAATTATGTGACAAGGACCCTTGATTTAAGAAGAGCAGTTTTCAAAGGGGTTAGAGGACACATAGAATCTGATGCATTGAAATTCTACAGAAGCCAGCTCAGGAGGAACAGAGAATCCCAAGAATGAAATTCTTTAAATGAATGAACAGAAAAGCAATTATTAGGAGCTTAGTATGTACCAAGCACTTTCCTAAATGGTGGGGATACAAATACAAAACTGCCCTTAAGGAGTTTACATTCAAACAGATGTAACCAAGATATTTGAGGAGAGGTAGCCAAGGAATGGTGTGTTGGTTTGGGACATGGATGGTGAGTAAAACTACAGGGAAATTGTTTGACACGGTCCTTCCAGAAGCAAGGGTAATATTGGTTTGATTGTGGTTCCTTGAGCAAAGATGGAAAATAGTGGGGGTGGAGGTTAGGGGAATGGATCATGTATGCAATGGTAGATCAGATGGCAAAAAGATGGATAGTTATATGGTATGTGAATCATGGCCAGGAGCTTGGCTAGATAGAGAGGGCTACCTGAGTTTTGGGGGCAGGTAGGTGGCATAATGGATAGAGGTCCAGGCCTAGAGTCAGGAAGACTTATTTTCCTGAGCTCATATTTGGTCTGAGATATATACTGTGTGACTCTGGGCAAGTCACCTAACTCTGCCTCAGTTCTATATCTGTAAAATGAACTGAAGAAGGAAACTATCCAAACAGCACAGCTCAACTCTAATGTAGGAATTGCAAAACTGAGCAGATTAAGTTCATTAGGGCATGGTCTCTGGACGTCCAGTGGTCTGCAGGGTGTATGAAAGTCAGTAAATGGCAAAATATGGCCAGGGAGCTGGCTAGATAGGAAGAGAATCAAGGTAAATAATTCCATTGAGGAGTAAAAAGGCAGACTATCTGAAGAGCTCAATTAAGATTGTATGTACAAAAAAAAATTTTAAAAGAAGAATGTGCATTCAACTTATCAAACAAGTTAGTTTTTTAAAAAGACATATACATTTGCACATCCCAGAGTTGGTTGATTTTAGTTTTATTGAAGTGATTTCTTTCCCCTTCCCCATTAAAAATAATTCTTTGTTAAAAGAGATGGTTCACTGAAGATGAGAGGAAGAACTACTTTCAGAATGATAGCAAAACAAAAGATATCAAGAAAAAGTTTTAGATTTTTGTAAAAGAAGATATAACTATACACAGTAAAAAAGATACAGACAGAAGATGGAAGTCAGGGCAGGTAACAGAGAAGGAAAGTATAGCACAGTCCAATGTTCAACAATGTCAGGAATGCTAAAACTCAGAATGAGCTGAAGCTGAGGAAAGCTCAGCACTATAAAAGGTTTTTTGTTCTTTTTAAAAGATAATTGGAGGAAAGGGAAAAAAAAGCAACAAGTGATTGCTTGGTTGGGGTGTTTAGGATGATGCTGACTGCAGAGAAGGCAGAGTTCATTGATTTTATTTATTTCTTTTTTTTCTGCCAAAAAGAATGATATTTGGATTGGAAAATAAAGAATAAAAATAACTAATAAGGAATACATGCCCAATATAAGGGGATTGCAAAAAACAAACAAACACTTCATTGTCTCTAAACAATTCAAATCACTTATTCCAGATGAGTTATGTGTTCAGGTACTGAAAAAAAAATTTTTTTTAATTGCTCCACTGTGATATTTGAAAAATTGTAGAGAATGGAGGGTGTACTGTAGGAGTAGAAAGGGATAAGTGTCCCAATTTTTAAAAGGGGGCTGAGGATTGAAAATAATCTTCAAACATTAAACTTGTTTTTGATTTCTGGAAAATTTTTAGAAAAAAAGAGATGGTTAGTATTCATCTAGAAAAGGAAGTCATATAGTACAAGACTTGCATCTGTTTGGCTCTGAAAGGTAGAACTAGAAGTAAGGAGCAGAAGGTATGAAGAGGAAAATGACATTTTGATGTCAGGAAAATCATCCTAACAATGAAAGACATTCATAAGATGAAGGGGCTACTTTGGGAGGTAGTGAGTTCTCCCTCATTTGATGTGTATGTTATAGTGAGGATTCTTTCTTGAGTTTAGGTTGGACTAAATGGCTGCTAAGAATTTCACAGATGAAGAAATTGAGGCACACTGACATTAAATGACTTGCACTTGCACTTGATTAGAAAGGTAATAAACAATGATAATGGGATTTGAACCCGGTTTCCTTCTGCCTTCATGCTTACTATTCTTTGTCTAAATTAAGCATTCAATGAATCAGCTTTTAAAGAATTAATGAATTTTTAAAAATTATGGAACTATGTCAAACCTTCTTTTAAAACAGGAAAAGCCAGAGAATATAGAAAAGCCTACAAATAATTCAGCTCACTAATGTGACAATGAATGCCAACTTAAGGTATGCAAAAAGATACTAATTGACTCTACCAACTGAAAGGAATGCCAAGAGCATCAAGTTCAAAAAAGCAACTACATAATAAATATATGTCTTTCTTTTCTCTTCTTTTGCTTTCTTTTCTTTATTTTTATAAAATGCTATAGCAGAGTGAATGGAATCAAAATGAATTTCACTATTACATTGTATTTTAATCATATAAATTTTCTTCACAAAGAAAAAACTTGAATAGCTACAGTTCTTAAGAAGATTGGTAGAAGGTGTGTCTCCATTTACAATTAACTTTATAGATTTTTCAAATATATTTTATTATATCATAGTAGCATATAGATGTATAATACATAGCATTTGATGTTTTAAATAATTAAAATATACACTACAGAAAGCTTCAAGCATCCATTTAATCATAAGATATTGGTGCAGGAAGGATTTAGAGATGATCCCATTTAACCTCCTTCCTCATGTTATAGATAAGAAAAACTGAAGCTGTATGTCTAGCTTTGTGACACTATGGAAAGCTAACATGGTCCATTAGTTTTAAAAATTTCTCCATTTCTTTTGATGCAATCACCATTCTTTCAGTCATTCCATATTGGTGATCTTGAAGTCACCATCGACTGTTCTCTCTCCCTCAACCCTACTATCAGAAGCAAAGTCTTATCAATCATACCCTCCACATCCCTCGCATTTATTCCCTTCTCTCCATTCATATATTCTTTGTCCTAGTTTAGGACAGATATAACCTCTTCAACTTCCCAAATGGTCTCCCTGCTTCCACCCTCTCCTCTCTCAAACATTCCTCCACACATCTGCCATACAAACATTTCTGAAATATAAACTGCCACATCCCTACTCAAAAATCTTCAATGGACTTATTACATCTAGGATAAATTCAAAATCCTGAGACTGACATTGAAAACTCTGTACAATGTGTCTCCACCTATCTTTCCAATCTTATGTTGTGTTATTTCTCTTAATAAACTCTCTGTTCCATTTCAACTTATCTTCTGGCTATTCCTCATACACGACAATCCATCTCCTATTTCCATGCTTTTGAACAAGTGATCACCCATATCTCTTATGCATTCCCTCGTTACTGCTGCTTCATAGAATTCCTAGTGTCCTTGAAAGCATGATACCAATTCTACCTCTTATATAAGGTTTCCCCAAATATTCCCAGTTATTAACACTCTCTTGTATTATTTTGCATCTATTTATTCATATACATCTATAATTTCAGTTCCTCAGAGAGTACATGGATTATTTTTTTGGATTTGTATGTAACACTTAACATAATGCTTTGTACATAAAAGATATTTTGGAGAGGCAGCATAATATAGGGAAAAGAACACTAAATTTTGAATTAGATGACCTGGGATTAAAATACCACTTCTGTCACATTCTCCCTGCCTGGGTAAATACCACCTCTGTCATATTCTATGTGTCTGACCTTTCTGGGCCTCAGTTTCCTCACAGGTCAAATGAAGGAGCTAAACTAAGGTCCTTTTAAGCTCTAAATCCTATGATCCTATGAACTAAAATGAATCATAAATATCACATATTTTTGAAAATATTTAAGGTATATATACTTTAAAATAAAAATGAAAACTTCTATGTAATACTTTTTGATTAGAGGAAGTTGGAGAAAATGTAGATGATGAGGAATTCAGAACAGAGGGTCATAATGCAAAAAGAGCTACAAATCATTTTAGTATACAATTAAAAGATATTTTAAAACCTGAAGTTAGTAACAAGATAAATGGCTCTAAAATAACCCACTTCATTTTTTGCATTCTTTATTTTGTTCTTGAACTGTTTTCTTTGGTGATGAAGTTCTCTCTATCAATGCATACTGGCAACATTCTACAACTTATAATATTATAGAGTTATCTAAGACAATTAGCTATTAAACATCTTGTCCCAGGTCACACAGCCAGTATGTATCAGAGGTAAATCTTAAACCAAGGACTTCCCAATTCCAAAGCCATCATCTAACCAAAACACCATGCTACCACTCAAGAGTCATTCTCCATTAACAAGTTTTTACCTGCGTACAAACTCTTATATACATAAGAGGTACATACTCTTAGAACGTTTAAAAACTCATTTTATGTATGTTTAAAAATTCATTTGGAAATGCAAACAGGCTAGATAATAGACTAGAGCCTCACTTCAATGCTGCCCTTTGGAATCCATGTATGCCACAGGTTTTGGATCAGCAGTGAAGTTAAAAGACAATGTGCTGTAAAGGAAATCATCTGGCAAAGGCTCAGGGGAATGAGGTTGTAGTCTTGGCTCCAACGTTATCTCAGTATGAAGAAACCAGATACTGTCTGGGAGCAAACTCTACTGTGTGGTCAGGGACTTCAGAAGGTACCCAGCCCTCTGAAGTCATTAGGATACCACAACAATGAATAACAACTTGAATGAGAGGTTGCATGGAACAGAGGACAAAGCCCTGGAACTGGGGTCAGGAAGACCTACATATGAATTTAATCTCAAACACTTGCTTCAATTTCCTCATCATAAAATGGAAGTTATCACAAAGATAAATAAGACAACATCTGTAAAGTGCTCTGAAAATGCGAAAGCACTAAATAAATATAAGCTTTTAGGTGTTAGTGCCACCAGCATAATATACATAGAGTTTAATTCAATTCACCTTTGTGAACTACAGTTTCCTTTTGTGGAAAATTATGAGGTTGGACTAGGTGATTCTTAAGAGCCCTTACAAATCTAACAACTTATAAAATCTATGAGAATCAATGATTCAATGATCACAATGTCCAACAACTCAGATCCATTAGTGGTATCCTTGCTAATGCCAGTAATTAAAAATTAAAATTCATTACTTAGAAGAAGAATGGAAGACTAAATTGATGAGGCCATAAAAGATAAGCCCATAGACTTTTACTATCCTTAGATCAAGAATCAATTACATTTTCCCCTTTAGATCTTACATGGAATCTTGCTTTACATAACCCCAATGTGTGCACTAGGCATTATTAGTGTATCACAATTATTGGTCATACAATAGAACGTAAGCTCCATATGAGGTCAGAGACCATCTCTTACCTAAACTTTCTATCTTGCTTAGCACTCAGTACGTATTCAGCAGCAACATGTTCTTCTAATTGAAATGAATCCTGTTGACTCTTACAGTACTGCAAAATTCTAAAGTACTTTTGAGTCATCATGAGGACTGGAAAGGAAGTGTATGCAGTGTCCAGGTTACTGGACTTGGAAAATGGTATCACCAAGTTTAATAAGTAACATTTTACAGATGGGTCAAAAGTACTCTTGACTATTTCAATAAAAATCAAAATGACACCAAAGAATATTTGCTACTACTAAGGATATTCAAACTAATGTCCTGGATGCTTCAAAGGGAATTACAAACGAAGAGTCAAAATTACTTAGAGGAGTAGTTCTTAGCCTTTTTTTATATCAGGTACCCCTTTGTCAGTTTAGTGAAGCCTATGAACTTCTTATAATTTCCAAAGAAATCACAACTCAAGACCAAAACAAAGAAAACAAAAAGTAGAGACGGATCAATATGGATCTGTTTATGTTGTTCCTGTCTTCAGGTTTCAGTACAGGATCTCCTGAATACTCTAGGGATTCAAATAAGAATTTTTTTTTTTCAAATTATTAAAAGAAATGCCAAATTTGAGTTGAGGGTTAGTAAAATAAAGAAGTGGTTTTCCCCCTCTTCCAAGTTAAAAGACTTCCTAAAATCTATTCCCAGGGTGTCTTAAAAATACGTGATTGATTATAAACAATAAGCATCTTTGGAACAAGCATATGGCCCCCCCATAATGATTCTGATACTTCTACTGCTATTCCTGCCACTACTACTATTATTGTTGCTATTGCTGATGTTGCTACTACTACCACTACTACCACCTCTACCACCATCATAACTAGTACTATAATAATTTTGAATATTTGAGTACATATGTTTTAAAATATCTCATGTTAAAAGCCTTGTAATTTTAATGTTAAACATATCTTATTTTCTCAGTCTTCTTCAATACTTTAATGAATCTGTGACATCATCAATCTGGATATTCTAATGGTGCAAATTATAACTCATCTATACCTTCTCAAGAGAAAACCCAGCCCAGCTGCTCTTTGAACCTTTTTATTACCTAATGTAATTTCTACTCCCTCACATAGAACATTTGTAGTTGTAATATTTGAGTCCAAATGTGGTGACTCCACTGCTACTGAAAAAAAAATAATTCTAGCAATTTTGGGAGCTCTATTCCATTTATCATCTGTTTATATTTCTTCCAGTTTTAGTCTTAAATGTCACTGTGATGACTATTTCCTCCTCATCCTTCTTAATCCCTTCCCCCCAATACTTCTTGAAAGGCAGCACAGTATAGTGGCTAGAGAACTAGACTGGGAGCCAGGAAAAACTACATTCAATCCCACCTCTAACATATATTGGCTTGAAACTGAGCAAGTCACTTAGCCTCTTAGGCAACTCTCTAAGACTATAAGTTGCAGAGGAGATACTGGTTTACATTGAGAGATACATTTCCTCATGTGGAAGTTACCTATACTAATGAAGCTACAGTTACTGTCCCTATCCCAACTTGTTATTTTATGAGGTAATTCTATTCACAATCTTCTATCATCCTCCACCATATTTTACAAACAAGTTTATATTTTAAACTGATGTTGCCTTTGACATATCTCTTCATTTGGTGAGGTTAACTGCTAACTGAAACAGTTTCTAAATTCAGGGTTTGTGATGGCCTGATTTAGAGAATCTTATGTTCTTCATAGATTTTCTCTAAATTTTCATTTTGTATAGCAGACATTGGTGCATACCTTCTCTACTTGCTCCCCTCTCTCCCTGCTTTTCAGTTCACTTCTACGTATGGCTTTGCTTTCAGGAATATAAGCTCCTTGAAAGTAGATGCTGTCTTTCTTTTTGCTTGTGCTTGCATCCTCAGCACTTAGTACAGTGTCTGGTATGCAGTAAGCATTTAGTAAATGTTTCTTGATTGGTAGAAACAAGTACAGAGAGAGTAAAATAGTAAAGGGCAAAAGGAAACAAAATTCTAAAAGACAAAGAATTGACAATTTCCTTCCTGTGGAAGGAAAAGCAGCCTCAAAGCGGCAGGTCCCTGATGCAGGAGAATCAATCAGTAAATAGTAACACTTTTGAGCAAGTTTGACAACATTAAATGGTGGGCAATCAAAATTGATTATGAATTGGTTATGAAACATTTTATGATACACTACTATATAGACTAGGTATCCACAGAATACTAGATACGGTAATATTCTGAAATGCACTGTCTTTCCTAAAGGCTTTATTTATTCCTTTATTTCTAAGCTAAAAAATAATACTTAACATCAGAAGTAAGATACTAAAACAAAATACTTAAAACGGTATGCTTCAGATTCAAGGAAAGAACTTTTTTTCTACTTGATATGAGATGTCTCCCATAAAATAGGTGGGTTTTAAGACTATAGCTAGGTCCTGACTAGTTCAAATAATGAATCCTATGAAATAGTCAAATGTATTTGAATTCATGCACTTTTAAGTTAAAATTACACAACGATGCATACTTCCACTAACAGTGGAAGCATGCAGTGCAAATTTGTGGGATTCATGATTCCCACGAATCAGAACCTAGCTTTATTTAACAAATTATGTGAAGGCAGTATTGAGAAGATGAAACATAAACTACCATATGACTACTTGTTCTGATTGAAGCATTAGCAAGAAAAAAAAATTCTGCAAATACCTAAGCAAGAATTTCTCTGGGTAGCATGGCAGTGAACCTCTTCTTAAGTGTACCAAGATGAATAGTCAAGAATTAAGATAATTTAATCTTAAAATACAAATTTGTCACCTCTACATGAATCACAATGGATGCAAAAAGATACTAAATATCCTTTAAAGGAATGCAGCCCCTAATGAAATTTACTAACCCGCACAAATTGCTTCAATACACTGTCAATGCCATGAACACTCCATTCAGTCAAGTACCAACATTCTGACACTAATTAACCACGGGGAAATTTCTGACTAGAATTTTAAGTTCAGTTAACTAGTAGTTTTTATACATAGAACTCTTGGTCAAGTGTCAATAAACACACTCTATCCCCAGACTCTATGGAATGACACTTAAAAACACATTCTTTAATTAGTGATACCCAAATGTGACTTCATCCAAAAGACAATTATTAAGGGTTTCCTACGTGCTGGGCACCAAGAGCGGCACTTGAAGACAAACACAAAAAAATAATAGTCTCTGCCCTCATGGGACTTACCTTCTGTCAGGGGAACAACATGCACAGATATAAGTAAATACAATGTACATACAAGACAAACACAAAATAATTTCAGGGAGCACGAGCAGCTGGGCAAGGGGTAAAAAGTGAGGCATCAGGAAAAATCTCACCTAAGAGGAGGTGCTTGGGCTGAGCTTTTAAGGGAGTTACAGATTCTAAAAGGACAGAGAGAGGAGAAGATGTATGTCAGGCACTGGGGAGACTAACTTACCTCTCACAGATGCTGTAAGGATAATTCAGGCTAAAAAACAACATTTTACATATTATATGCATGTGTATGTGGGTGGGTGTTTGTGCTCAGCAAATATGTTATACTTGTGTGTATGTGCATATGCGTATATACACACATATACATATTACATATAGTAAAATTACAATGCCATAAAGCATTGTTAACAATAATTTTCCTTTGTGGCTTTGTGGCTTCCTTTCTTAGTAGAGAATACCTGAGTTTGTTTCTTTTTCCTAGACACCCCATTATACTACTACTCTGTTTCTATGCAACTGGCAAACATAACCATTTGGGGGAGAAGTAAGAAAACAATATAGTGAGTAATCTGGGTCTAAAAGGCAAAAAGCTGACAACCAGATCCTACCCTGATTAAAATTCAAATTTCACAATCCAATTCTGGCCTTCATATTGCTGTGTTTAAATCAATATAAGCCCATTGGAGAACACTCTTCATTCCCAAAGGAGTCTCAGCAGTTCTGGGTTATCAAACACCAGATGCGTCAGCCAAACTGTCCTGATGCCTGTGCCCAGAAGTGATATTCCTTCTGTTGCCATCCTGGAGAGGCTCTTCCTCCTCTCCTCCATCTCTTAGCTTCATTCCAGCTCTGTGCAAGGACTACCTCCTACCCTACAAAATATATCCTGATCCCTCAGCTGTCATAGTCCTAAAACTCTACTCCTCCTTGGAGCCAGGAAGACCTGGGCTCCTGTCCCACTTCTGACACATGTTGGTTGGGTGACCCCGGGCAAGTCATTTAACCTACAAGTGCTCTAGGCAAGTGTCTCATACTATAACTTGCCAAGGAGATGTGGCCTGCATTTACGCAGTGAGCTTTCTCATCCTTGAGTTCCCCACACCAGTGAACTGCTAGGTCTGATCCCTGTTCCTACCCCAGCATAGTCATATTTACTTACTTGTATTTGTGTTGTTTTCTCCCAATCAAATACAAGTTACTTGTGGCCAGTGTCTGTTTTGTTTTTATCTTTGTATCCCCAACACTCAGCACAGTGTCTGGTATACAGAAGATGCTTAAGAAATGTTTGTTGATTATTAGGCGCTTAATACTTGCTGAATGAGGGAATGAAAAATGAATGATAGGTCTCTGAAAACTATTATATTAGATATTGGAAAATTATGAATGAAGTAATATAGTTAATAAAAACAAAAGAGAAAGGCAGCATGGTACAGCAGGAAGCAATGAACCAGGAGTGAAGAGGCACTGTTTTTAATCTAAGGTTAACTATTAATACGCAACCTTGAATAAATCATCTTGTCTTTTCATGTATGTTTTCTATCTGCAACACGGGAACAGAATGGTGGGGTTGGACTAGGTGATCTCTAAGGTAGATTGCTATCTTCCAGTTTGGACTATGAATATATACTCTATTGACTGCTACTGTAATATTTTAGGTGACTGATTCTGTTACTCATTAGATCGTAGATTTAGAGCTGAAAAGTACTGTAGGGTCATCTAGTTCAACCGTCTCATTTTACAGGTAACATAAGAATAAGATTTTTGTATTGCATTCTTCTGAATAGAACTTGGGTGAACAAACTTTACATATCCTTTGTTGAGTGATTAGGGAGCTCTACTCACTTACTCATTCCTTATTATAATGACCTCTAAAATCCCAGAATCAAATCACTAATAAAATCCTATTATGCCTTCAACAATGCATTTGACCATGTTAGTTGATAATTGAGAAACTCCAAATTCCTTGAGTATCTGTCTTCATGGAAACTCAAGAATACTTAGAATTATAAAGAACTTTAAAATTGCTGAGTCCAATAACCTCAAAATGGATAACTAAACTATGTCCATTCAGCTGAATGTTATGATTATTTAAAGATGGTTTTAGAAGAAATTGTTTATTTGTGTGGACGGTATGTATAATAACTACATTAACTACAAACCATTTGATAATAACCCATCCATGATATAACAAATATTGTTACAATGAATTATCTCTTTATAAAAATCACAACAAAATTCTGAGTCCCATCAGATGGCCCACTTGTTATCTTAAACACTATTCAACATGATCAAATTCCTGTACAATAAGGGTATAGGCAGTCTTTAGAATTCATTGTGACGAGATCTGACCTGTATTTGGCTCATTGTTTTGTTTCCATGGGAATGTATGCATGGGCAAAAATGTGCATGAATTTGCTGTGGGCAAATGCTTATGTTGTCTCAGTCTAGTCTATCAGGGCAAACGTTTTCAGGAATAATATACATTTTGCAAACTGAATGGAAATTCTTGTACTCCTAATGACTTAAAAACCTATTTATCTGTTAAACTACATGCAACAGACATGCAGAATAGCAAGGCTTTCTTTTCTCTTAATTTTTCTTACCAGAATCAATACATACTTTTCATAAAGCATGGATAATGGCTATCAACGATGCTAAAATGTTTTTTTCCCCCTGCCTGTCCTTCATGAGGGTTTAGTTGATATGTCTGAGGCTGTAAACAGAGGCCTAGATCAAAAAACAAACTTCTAAGGGAAAAAATGCTTTCATTTTTCAGCAATCCAGTGAATTTTGTTACAGATCTTAAAACTTCAAAAATAATCATTGGGACTCAATACCCCTATCCCACTCTCTAGTCAGTTTCTTCCTCTTTAAAATTCAATTCAAATCCTATCTTGCAATATACTCTGCTTAAAAAATGATTGATCATAAAATATTTAATATAACAGACAGAAAGATAGAAAATAAGAATGTTTCAGAATTCTTGCACTTAAAATTCTTTGCTGCCTAATTAATAGAAAACTTGATCTCACTTGTTCACCAATTCATTCTGTAAAGTTGTAATTCTGGGCTTTTTGGTAGTGATAACTTTATCAGACTACCATGGTTGAAATACTGCTTGAGTGAAATAAAAGCCAAAGAGAAAAAACCTGGTATTTATATACTGTCATAATCATAAGAATCAACAAGAATTATTAACTATAACTTGGACCTGAGTTTTGGTTCTAGCTCTACCCCTGACAATGTAATCTTGGTATTCCCTTCTCTAGGCCTCAATTTCATTTGTAAAGTGACATTGTTGAGTAAGATGCCTTCTAAATTCCCTTCCCCTTCTATTATTCTGGTAGACACAAAAGATATTTTATGATTTGATGCCTCCTGCCTTCCGAAAGCTAAAAGTCCTATTGAGGAGACAGGAAGATATCAGCAAGTACGAAGCAGTACAGTACTCATAGCCTAAGTGTTGAATGAACACAAACACATACATCTTTATATACACTTATGTAGGTAGGTGTCTAATTTCATACATGATGTACACTTGTAGAGGATTGTGTTTGTTTGTTTTTGGCCTTAACCTCCCTTTGAAACAACAAACCATTCAATTAGGCTCCACTAAAGCGCCGAGAGCAGAAACATATTGCTTTTGGCATCATGACTGTCCCTTACCCACTTCTGTGAAAAGCCTGTGTTGACTGTACTGTGAAAAAAATAAGAGGAAAGAAAAGTCCTACTGTTGTAATAGTGCCAAAAAGTATAAAGAAACAAACCCAGATGCTAGAATTTGAGGCATTTCCTCTGCTATGTGACTATGTCCTTTAACTGAAGGTCAAAAGAACATTAAAGAGCTTAAATATTTTAAAGCCCCAAGTGAATATTTTCTTGGCCTTTCTCAGCTCATGCGTGCCAGTGCCACACGTTTAACTGACATTTAACATGCAGAATTTATTCAGCGCTGTTCGAAGAAAATCCTGGCCTAGCTTTCAAACACTATTTATTTAAATTTCTAATACCATGCATTAATATAAATTGGTTCATTTCCCTGACAACCTAGCTTCTTCCACAATAAGTTCTTTCAATAAGTTTATAAAGTCATATTCCAGGCTACTTTATATTCATTTTTTTCTTTTTCTAAGATGTATATGTTCTAATTGTGTAACCTTTTATCTGGAATCATTCATTTATTTACAAGAATAAAAGTTATAAGAAACTGTGTGGAACTTAATAATTTTTATCTCCATTCTAAAAAGACTTTTGACACCATAATTGACACAAAACTCTTAAACATTTAAAATAGATTTTGGGGGTAATAGAAAATGATTGTCAATCCTACAGAAAATTCAGCAAAATCAATGACATTATGCTAAAGAGAGATATGGTAAGATTACCATTTGGTAATAAGACCAATATTAGTCATGGCTTTTTGTTATAAACTTTACATGAACCCATTAGTTCGAAAGCTATCAAACATGTTAATGAGATGCTATCTTCCTAGATCAGTTAAGTTTGACATTAAACTATGAATTGTAAGGGTGAAGGTAATTCTGCCCAATTAATGTATTTAGAAGGCCCAGAGAGGTTGATTTTATAAAAAATCAAAAGTACAAACTACATACAACAAATCAATAAACTTGAGAGGAATGAAGTACTTCAACCATTGGATAAAGCACGATGAGGCAACAAAGAAAATATCTTTAATATATTAAAAGAATCAAGTTTCAAACATCAAAGAATTTAATATATTAAAGGAATCAATCCTCTGGGACTATCTATAATCAAAGAATTTTATATATTAAAAGAATCAAATCTCTGGGACTATCTATAAAACAGAAAGCCAATATGGAATCAGTGGCTAGGCTAATTGGTGGAGGAGTTTCAGCCCAGACCACAGAAAGAAATTGCTTAGAAAGAGGTGGGAATGTCTTTGTCTTTGTCTGTCTCTTTCTTGCTTTCTTGTCTCGCTTTCTTGTCTCTATCTCTCTCTCCTGCCTCTCTGCTTTTTCCTATCTCTTGCTGTCTCTGTTTCTGTCTCTGTCTGTCTGTCTCTCCTTCTTGTCAGCCACTCTGTGACTTCAGGAGATCCTGAAGTCTCATCAGAGGTCCTGAGGTAACCAAAGGTCCACTGAGTCCACTGCTACTAATTGCTGTAGCCATAGGAGTAACAAGGAGACCGAGTAGTAACCTTGAGATATATATGCCCTAGGCAGTGAGTGACCTCATCAGACCTTTGTGGTCTGAAAAGATTATAGGGTGGTAGCAAATCAACCTGTCCATTAAGTAGATATGCCAAGCCAGGTAAGGAGGCAGTCCATTGGAATTACTTTTCTATCACAAGCATCTCGCCCTTCAGTATGGTAGAAAAGGACTTGCAGTAACCAGGAGTTGGAAGTTTACCCTTCAGTCAAATGTGTTCTCTAGTCACACACCCTACCACAATCATACTTTAAGTTTGAGCCCACTCTTGCCTAGAGTACTCTATAGAAGGAGCGGAGAGGCAGAGTATACACCCTGGATTGAGGGGAATGTTTTCTATCAATTGTTGTCCTTATGAAATCATCTCAATAAATACCTTTTGCTAAAAACTAAGTCTTACTGGCTAATCAATGGTAAGCATACCTATGAGGGCTGATGAGCAACAACACTAAAAACCGAAACTTTTGAGGATACCCCTAGAACCTTGAAAAGAATAATAGTGAGCCAACCTCAGGTCCCCAACCTTTGGCTGTCAAGTTCAGAAAGCTAACCCCAGATGCAATGCTACAGAAATATAAAACTTTAAGAAGGCAATCTGTTTGAAAAGATCTCTGTACTCAATTGCTATACGACTTGATTAAAGGATCATGGTTCTAGATATGAAGGGACAATCCCCAAAATTTCATTCGGAAATAGAGGTTCAGGGAACCCAAGGCCATAAAGTTAGTAAATTATTATTTGAGTGAATTCACATCAAGAAGCAGAGATACAGAACAAGGAAGTAACATCTATTTTAGCAGCCTAGATTCTGAGAAACTGGGAACCATTTATCTCCCAGTGATGAGAGCTCCTATTAAACACAGAGAATAACTAAAGTGAACTAAACCACTCTGCAAGTGATTAATTTGGAGTTTTAAATAGCTGAGTTACAAGTCATCATGATTACTAATGAACGTGCCCTCTAATCATGAACCAGAGCAGCCAATATTCAGAATATTAGCAAAAAGGAGCATTTTTACATTTATCCCCCAGTTTTTCTTTACTGATTTGGCATACTCAGCTCCACGAGAATGTGGAGAAGTAATGATTTCTGATCGGAGGGTGGGGGGTGGGGTGGTCAACAAAGGGGCTGGACTTAAAAAGAGGCAGGTAATTGCAGGGATAAAGAATAAGTTAGGGGATGAACATAAAGTACAAAAGAGAAAATGACAAAATATCCTGAGGAGTAGCAGTTGAGTTTATTATAGCAGGGATGCTTTTCAGAAATATTCTTAAGCAAAGGAAATAAAATCATAATCAGCAACATCATTTTTGTGATTTATATTCATTTTGATTTTTGATTTTTATCATTAATGAAGTTATAACATATACACACTCATGACAGGAAAAATGTAATTGCTTAAGTGATTTGAATCTTACCTTATATGGTGTATATGTGTGCGTGTGTGTGCTTATACAGACATGTTCATATATTACAGAGAGAAAGATTTTTCTAAATATCATTTTAATATTTGAGTATTAGAAATACTCTCTATACACACACACATATATATCATGAGGCTAAGTTGTAAGCTCCTTGAGGGCAGGGGTTGTTCTTTTGTGTCCCCAGAACTGAGCACACTGCCTGGCACATAGAGGTGCTTAATAAATGTTTATTGATATAAAACAACCGCATTGTTTCCTGTAGCCCCTTAAGTATGTATGTAATAATTACCATATATTTGCATAATGTTTTACTCTATAGTAATATCTATTTTTGCATCTGATTCTCACAATAAGCCTAGGACATTAAGATAGGAAGTGCATTTTCTTATGCCCATTTTATAGAAGGAGAAACTAAAACTTATAGATTAAATGATATAACTAGTCATACAGCTAAAAAGGTGATAGAGTAGGGGCTAAGGTTTTTAGACTCCTAGTCCAGTATTATTTCTACTATACTATATTTCTTCCTAATACCTAACTAGTATGGATGTATAGTTAGAACCATTCTTCATACCATTATGGTGAATCTAGTTTGAAATGAAGGGGACTAACTTCAGAAATATCAAAAAAAAAACCTTCATACAAGATGGTTTATTGACCAATGGCAAAATTATTCTGAGGCTCCAATATATGCAGACAGAACAAAAGAGTTTGTGGACTATCACTTGAAATTTTGTTATGGAGGTTCATAGCCAATTGGGATATAATTGAGTGATTAATCCATCATTAAAGTATTTATTAAGAACTTAGCTTGTTCAGTAGATAGAGCACTGGATCTGGGGTCAGGAAGACCAGAGTTTAAATTGGATTTCAGATACACTAGCTGTGTGACCCTGGGCAAGTTGTTTAACCTTTGTTTTCCTAATCCACTGGAGAAGGAAACAGCAAACCATTCCAGTATCTTTGCCCAGTAAACCCCATACAGGGTCAAGAAGAGGCATGATGTGCTAAGCTAAGCACCATGCTGGGTGTTGAGGATACAAATATGAGAGCCAAATAGTCCCTTCCCTAAAGGAGTTTGGAACCTTGCTCCAATACTATCACAAATTGAGCAGAAATCAATTAAAGAAAGGGTTGTTTTAGAAAATTATCTTAAAAAACAAACAAACAAAAAATTTAGTTACCTAAATACGAAGAGAACCTTATTAAAATACAATCTGACCTACAGGCCAATCCTGCTATACAGACCTTAGTATTTTCAAAGAGCTCCAGTATGGCTTACATAAATTCTGGATCCATACTCCAAAATCAGCAACCATGTTTTAATACAAGATACCCAAAGCAATTTTATAGCTGAAGGAAAAAAAAACAACAACACAACAACATGAAACTGTTTCCCTTGATACAACATGGACATGCAAAATAAAAATCAAACTATTAAGTAAACTGCAAATAAAAGAGAAAAAACAGCCCTTAACATTTCCAAAATATCATAGTTCAGATCCTAGTTCTGGGTAACAGGAGCCTAATAAAGAAACAGGGAAAATACATCTGTGTTAAAACAAGAGTATGCACACTCTGAAGAACTAATTCCCCTCAGTACTTAAAGGTTAAATTGATTAATAGGCAATTGATGGCCTATATCTAAAAATGTTTCATGATGGTATTCTAAGGACCATGCAAAAGTCACAACGGGGCAGGTCCTTAGACTACAGCAAAACTTGAGGCAAAAAATAATGAGATCTTGAAGACTCCTGGAGATCATCTAGTTCAACCTCCTCATTTTACATATGTGGAAGTTGAATTCCACAGAAGTGAAATAATTTGCCCAAAGTTACATAAAAACTAAGTAAGAGAAATCAGGATTGGAATTTGTATCTGTGGACACCAGTGATGGCTGTAGAACTCATTATCTTTCACCAAAACTCATTCCTCTTCTGAACCTCCCTATAATATCTTTCAGTCACATAGATTCATAACCTCAGTGTCATCCTCAATTTATCCTATATGGGATAATGGAACTGAAAACTGGCTTTAGGATCAGGAAGACTTGGTTAGGTTTTAAGTTCAGCATCTGACAAAGTGATTGTATGACACTGGCAATTCCTTTATTTTCTCAGTGCTCACTTAATCCCTGGTGGACAGCATTTCCTTACCGGTTCACTATATATATCAAATAAAAAGTTTAGTTACTCCCCTCCCCAGATTACCTTGTATAATTTCCTCCCTTCCAAAGATATTTTACCATTAAAATGAGGGGTTGGAAAAATATTGTTCCAAAGGAATGCAACTACAACAGCCAGGACAAAACATTCTCTCTAGTCGGTTTTGTAGCTATTGGTCACCATCAAACATCTCAGACCTCTAAAAGTTTGAAAAAGCAGCTGAAGAGGTAGGTACCACAAGTGATTTTACCTAATTATAGGTTATTTTTGTTTTTGATAAATCAGTTCTATGAGGGTTTAACTAAAAAACAGGATTTTACTTGGAAAAAAAACACACCAAACCTTGGGCCAGCAAAATATTACAGAAACTTAATAAGATTTGGCTAAATGCTCAAAGAGTCCACTGTAATTAGCAAGGTTAATCAGAATTTCAAAGGGCACTGATAAACATGTAAACTTAAGAGGATTATACCTCCATTTTTCCACACAGGGGCAAAAGTTGTCTTAAATATTATTTATGAGTTGTTTGAAGGCAGGCTTCAAGTCACTTATAGTTAGGTCAGGTAAAATTCATATTTTTAGAGTTTATTTTATTCCTACAGGAAAAAGAAAGACTAATTTCCTTTCAAGCCACAGCCAAAACACAGAGCAACATCATAATTCTATTTGGTTTTAAAGATTAAAAAAGCCACTGCCATGATTTCAGATTGCATAAATGTGCCTCCATGCCTACAGTTGCAAAAACACACCTTTGGAGCTGTAAATTTCTCCAAGCTTTACCAAAAAATTCATGTAACAGAGCTCTTCTTTCTTATTGCCTAACAAATACCAGTAAAAACAATAATTCTAGACAATATAAATGTAAAAAAGTGAGAGAATCTATTACAAAAATATACTAAAATAGTTTTGTGTGACTTTAATCACTGTTCTTTCTAAACTCTCAGAGGTTCAGGAATGCTAAACAGTAGTCTTATCTCTCAATTCCCCATACAGGGTTACCAAAATCAAAACCAAAAAAAGCAACTATAACACCACATATCAGTAAGAAGTAACCAGCTTCTGTGATAAAACACCAGCCAAGCCAGTCAAATATCTGCCAACTGGCAGCTCTGCTGCCAGAGAACTTAGTACAGTGTATTGCAGATGCCCAAAAAACATTTCATGAAATGAAGTAATGAAGAGAAAAATAGCCTTCAAAGTTAGAGGGGGGAGAAGAAAAGAATATAAAAAACAAAATAAAAAATTAAATGACATTATCCTTATTTTACTGAGACACAAAGACATTACTTCCTTCAAAGACATTACTTCTGGTCTTATCTACAGACATATATGTGAGCATTTTAACTATATGAAAGATAAATTTTTCAACATTATCAAATTCCAGTATTGTTCTTTTGTTACTGGAACAGGAAAAGAGTGAGTACTGATAAGGAACAAGCACTTTGCTTGCTTTTCGGGAAATTAAAACAACAACAACAACAACAAAAAACTCCTAGTAACTGATAAAAGAATAACGAAGTTCAAGAAAACTAGGAAGTTGTCAGCTAGAAAAAACAAAACAGTACATCCTTGACTCAGAGAAAAATTCTAGGTTCTTCCAAAAAAAAAAATCAATTCATCTTTTGTTGATGAATGGATTCTTAAATTCTGTTCTCTCTTCCAATTCTAAAGCCACCACTTAGAAATGTGATTTCCTACTGATGCAGAAAACTTCAAATTAATACAGACAGCTATTCAAAAGCAGGATGTAACCCTTTATGAAAATGCCTTATATGGTTCAAGTCAAATCCCCAGCTTTAGATGAATCAACACTAAATGGGTATTTATTCACTCTAGTCAAACAGAACATGCCATGGTTAAAAGAATGATGGCTTCAGAGACGTCATAAGGAAATATTTCAATCCTGAAACATAGCAATTCTTGCCAATTTACCCTGAGGTAAGGAGGGGAGGAGACAGTCAGTATGAATTAGTGAGAAATTTTTCATTTCAAGAGGAATGCAATTTTGTAACCTCCAAATATAATAGTACCTCTATTAAAAAAGGATTTTTATAATGTCACAGTTCTTTGTCAGTGATACTATTATAAGTGAATCAACCAGTATTTATTAAGCACCTACTATGAACCAGGTACTACACTAGGCCCTGAGAATACCGTATAAAGATAAAAGTGAGAATTTCTGCTGTTAAAAGCTTATGTTCTATGGGAGTGGAGGGAGGCAAAAATGTATATATACAAGTACATATAGACTAAAGACCAAAAAAAAAAAAAGGAACGTAGTTTGAGGAAGAAAGATAGAAGTAACACCAAAACAATAGCATTTGTTTGTGGCTCAGGAGATAGATCAGTTATGGAATAAATGTTACATATTAACTAAGATATTGTAAAACGCCTGAGATATATACAAAATATGAGAATATACAAAATATGCATCTGGAAGCCATACATCTGTGGGAACAGCATTTAGTACAGATTGTGTTAAGTATGGGGAAGTAGCAGAAATATCTCAGTTTATGCTTGGATAAGGAAGAGAGGAAAGGACATCAGAGTGATAATTAAGGATGAAAGGAGAAGAAATGGAGTAAAGCATGTTGGGCTCTAGGTCCTGGAAGAAAGTACTGACAAGGTACATAGGTACCAAAGCCCATAGCAGCAACTGGGTCAATTCCAGGCTCACTGCCTAGATCATCCCATAACAGGGTCATTCCTTGTACCTAATCAGTTGGCAAGTTCTACCAGTTCTACCTTCAGAATAGCTCTTGATCTGTCTCCTCTCATACAAACACCACCATAAGTTCAGATTGTCTGCATATGCTACTGAAACAGCTTCTTGTTATCCCTGCCTCCAATATCCTTCCTCTCTAACCCATTTCACACAGGTGCCAAATTGATAAGTAGACCTGGAGTCAGGAAGACCTGAGTTCAAATCCAACCTCAGACACTTGACACATATTTACTAGCCTTGTGACCTTGGGCAAGTCACTTAATTGTAATTGCCCTGCCCTCTCTCCTCCAAAAAGCTCCCCCCCAAAAGAAGATAACATGAAATTGTGTTTACGAAGTACTCTGCAAATTTTAAAACCACTATATTAAATTCTAGCTTTGTCACTCCTTGTTCAAGATTCTTTGGTGGCTGCCTATTATGTCTAGCAAAAATACAAAGTTCTCTGCATGGCATTTAAAGCCCTTTACAATTTGATCCCAACTTCTCTTTCCAGATTGTTCTATGATCCCTCTGACTGGAGGGGCTGGAGGGAGGAACAGTAAATACTTCCCAAAGTCTTCCTTTATAGAAAGCTCACAATCTTTTCCATTAGTAGTTTTGTCTAGCTAGACTCCAGGGAACCCCATGGCTCAGGGCAACCTCTCCACCTCCATCCCCCTTTTAGCTTCCTTTTGTGCATTGTCTTACCCCAGGAGACTATAAGTGCTTTGAGAGCAGGGACTGTATTTTTTCTTAATTTTATTCCCAGTTCTTAGTACAGTGCCTGATGCATTTTAGTCACTTAAAAATATTTACTGAATCTACCTCATCTATGCCCCTGCACAGGCTGGTCCCTTTGCCTAGACTGTTCTTTGCCTTACAAAATTTTCAGCTTCCTTCAAAGCACAGCTCAGAGAACACCATTCTGAAGAGGTCTTTCCTGACTGTCCCCCAGAGTCAGTTTCAGAGTTGGAAGAGACTTCAGCCCCTAGTTGTTAATATTTCCACCCTATGCCAAAATTATAGTATTTTTACTCCATAAATATTTTGTATAGAGAAGGTATACCATAATGGAGAGAGAGCTGGTCTCGGGAAGCAGAAGGCCTGAGCTCATGTGTAGCCTCTGACACATACTGGCTGTGTGACTCTTGGGCGGGTCAATTAACCTTTTCAATGTTCTAGGTCAAGGGTGTCAAACATGTACCCTATAAGTCATATAAGGTCCACAATACTTCTGAGTGCAGCAGAATCAGATTAAAATATATTTGAGAAACAGGTAACAAAATAAATAAAAATGCAATAAAACATAGAAAATGAAAATATTTGGTTTTCTAAGTCAATATACACCTACAGGTGCATGTGTAAATGTACCATTTAGGGGCCCTTGGTTCCATCTGAGCTTGACTGTACTGTTCTAAGCAATTTGCTAAAAGACTATCATCTTCAGAAAAGGTCCTCACCTGCTTGGTAGACAGAAGTTTTCCCCAGGATTTCCTTCTACCAGTAAATCATGAATCCTATTTCTATCTCTATATTTCAAATATACTTATTTGCCCTAAATTCCTTGAGGGAATAATCTAGTTTCTCTTGGTCTATGTAGCCCAGACTCTAGGACTGTGCCTCCCTGAAACACAGTACCCTGGGGACAGGGATGGGAACTAAACCTATGATTTCATTGATATAGTGAACTCCCAGGTGAGAAGACTCCCTCTACTGATCCAGATCAGCCCCAGCTCTTTAACTTAAGAGTCTTAGTGAGCTGCCTAGAGTACTAAAAGGTTGGGTCTTGCCCAGAGTCACTTAGCCAATGTGTGTCAGAAGTGGGTATTGAGGGGCAGCTAGGTAGTGCAGTGAACAGAGCACCGACCTGGAGTCAGAAGGACCTGAGTTCAAATGTGACCTCAGACACTAAACACAAAAAAACTACCCATGTGACCTTGGGCAAGTCACTTAACCCCAACTGCCCTACCTTCCCTCCTCCAAAAAGCAAAAGATAAAAATAAAAAAAATTATTAAAAAAAAAAAGAAGTGGGTCTTGACCCCCATGTCTTTCTTCCTTCCAAGTCAGCTCTTTATCCGCTTTTTCCATACTACCTCTGCACATAGTAGGTACTCAATAAATTCTTCTTCAATGGAAATGCTTCTTAATCCCCTAGGGATATTTAAACTGGAGAAAAGAGATATAGGTATGGCATAATAGTTATTTTCAAGTAATGTTAAGGGGTCGAAAACGGAAGAAGAATTAGATTTATTCTGCTTAGTCCTACAGAACAAGAACCTCAAAGAAACAGATTTAGGCTGATATTAGGAAAAAAAAAACTTCCTGACAATCAGAGACAATCCACAGGGGAACAGGCTACCTAGGGAGGTCATGCTTCCTCCTTACTACAGGTCCTCCTCCTCCTCAGGCAAAGGCTAAGAAGTGCTTATGTTTTGGGGAGGTGATAGAAGGTATTCGCGTTTAAGGTATGGATTGTTTCAGAGGACCTTGGAAGCCCATCAGATCTGAGAATCATGTAATCATGAGGGCAGGGAGCAGCCTGGGGCTGAAGCACCACTAAATAGTGATTTCAGAGTTCTCTTTATTATCTCCTCCCCTCAATTCACCCCCCCCCCCACACACACACCCCACCTGTTCTCTGATGCCTAAAATTCCTTTATCAAGGCACTATACCTGGTATTTATAATCTTTAATTTCTAATTGTTAAATAAAAATACTGGTTGAGGTAACACAGTAAAAAGTAAAGTGTTATCAGTCTATCAGCCAATATATGTAAGGGATAGTATTAAATCTTTAATAGGAAAGTGAAAATTCAGAGAAACAGAATTCAGCAGACTCTTGAAGCAGAAGGAAGGAAACAAGCATGTATTAAGCACCTATTGTGTGCCAGGAACTGTGCTAAGTATTTTATAAATATTTATAATTAAATTTTTTAAATTATAATTTATAAATAATATAATTTAAATAATACTTTATAAATATTGATGCATTTGATCATAACAACACCCTGTGAGGTTGGTATTGTTACTACCCCCCATTTTATAGTTGAAGAAATAGAGGCAGATAGAAGTTAAGTAACTAGACTAGGGTCACAGAGTTAGTCTGAGGCTGGATTTGAACTCAGGGTTTTCTGAGTCCTAGACCTGTGATCCAGCCATGGTATAACCTTGCTTCCACTACCACAGTGGGTAAAGAAATAGCTGAAAGCCAGGAGACACTGGAGGCTCAGAAGACAAATTCTGACAACTTCACAATTTTTGCACGGTGCCAGCTCTGTTCACCTTCAAATGTATAAAGTGTGTGTGTGTGTGTGTGTGTGTGTGTGTGTCTACACATGTCAGTCAATGAACATTTATTAAGCACCTACTATATATGCCAGGCACTATGCTAAGTGCTGGGGGTACAAAAATAAAAGCAAAAGTAAAAAAGTAAAAGAGAGTCCCTCCTCTCTAAAAGTTCACAGTTTAACGCTGTGTGGTTTGGGGTAGGATTAGTGGAGTGCCCTTTCCCTTCCCAAATTCCTCTGTATTTACTTATCTGTGTACATGTTGTCCCTCACAAGTAGTATATAAGCTCTTTAAGGGTGGAAACTATATTCCTTTTCTTTTTGAAGAAGAACAGGAGCCCATTTGCAGAAGCCCAGTACAGTGCCTTGCACACAGTAAATGCTTGATGAGTAGATGTCTGATCAATTTTTCAGTAACTAGAAAATATTTCAAATCTATTCAAGGGGGGGGATGGAAAGTTATTTTCATGGAAAATCTTTCCTCAGCCTCAGCAATCAGTGAAAATAATGGTAACTTCTAAGAAGCAAGGAAAATCAGAACAACTTCAAGGTCATAGTATCACTTTTAGTAATAATCGGCAGTGATAACTGCTAAACCAACTGCTCCTCCCTAGCTGAGCTTATGCCAAGTTCCCTGGATTTCCTGTTTTTATTTCCCAGATATTTGAAACTGGCTTCCTCTTTTCAGAAGCCATTTTTCTTCCTGTACCAGTTTAAAGGACATCAAAACAACAATGATTTTTTAAAAATCCTTTAAGGACACAACCTCCCCCCAAAGGCTACACTTGAACTGTTTATGCAACAAGCCTGCAAACTGGTCCAACTGCCAACCTGAGCCACAAAGCCAAAACTTATAAAAGCAAATAAATTCCTGTACAGAATTTTACCCAAAATATATAAAATAAAACATCATATCTTCAGGCTTTAAATTCACTTATTTCAGGTGCCAAAAACCAAAATAAAACAATGAAGTATGGTCAATTCTTGATTATCTCCAATAATAAGGGGGGAGAACAGAGCAGATGCTAATGCACAACTGACTTATTTACTCCATATGAAAACTTAAGCCAAAACCTCCAAACTCTCCCTCCATTAATTCCTATGTTGAAGAGAAGATTGCTGTATAATGAGAATATAGTTAGATATGGTTTGTGATTCTTACAGACAAGAAGAGGCAGTCAGTAGATTGTGCTGAATGAGGCAGAAGAGAATGAGGTTCTACTCTCTCCTTATCAACTTTCATCCATTACCCCCAGGTAATGGAGCTGGGTTAAGGTGGTCATTTCATTCTTGTGGGACTGGGAATGCTATTTCAGTAAAATCCTTCTGGGTAAGAAAACTACCACTGTCAGTGAAGCTCAGACCCTTCTTTGCAAACTATAGTTTGCAGGGTCTAGAGCTCTACTGAAATATTTTTAAAATTTCTAGAGTGGAGAGAAATTAAATAACCTATACAGTTATACAGCTAGTGAATGTTAGGGGTAGGTCTACCTGGTTTTGAGGCCAGTTCTTTACTCACTATCCCTTTCTGCTTCTCTATCAAAGAGAACTAAAGCAAAATGAGCTCATTAACATTTATAATACTGCTTTATGCTATAATCTCCAACAGATACAATCAATTTTAATGAGACAAATTATTACCTTTATGAAATTACATATATGAAAGTTCTGAAACTTTAAAACTATGTTTTCTTATATCAGTGAAGCCCTTGACTCTCTACATATGCATAATAATACAGTGGATTGCCATTTTTTTCAGTTAAGTATATCCTGCATCACAAACTATACGATAATAGTAATTTAGGGCACCTAAGAGACTTCCAAAGACGGCAAAATATTTCCCCAAACATTAATTAGGAGTCACAATATCACTCAAAATAAAATAACTGGTATGAAATCTCTTTATAACACTGGTAGTGGAAAAGGAGAAAAAATAATAAACACCCTCTTTAAAGGCTATGTTGGGTTCCATTAGAATTTTTTGTGTATTTATGTTTATTAGTTATATTTTGGGGGATATAATTTGATATATATGTTTATCAATTAAACACACACACATATACATACCTCATATATAGTAATAAATGTGTGTGTATGTGGAGACAAAGAGAAAGAGAGAGAGAGAGAGAGAGAGAGAGAGAATTTGGGATAACATTATTTTATTCACATATTCTATAAATTCTATAAATTCAGATATATGTCAATGCAGTGAGCATATTGTATTATTATTATTAGATTAATTACTTCTTCAAATGGAGAAACTAAGGGACAGAATGTTAGTTTACCTAAACTACATTATCAATATATTTAGGAGGGAAAAAAAATCACTGCAACAATCAAGAGGAAAAACATAACCAAAATGGTACATATCTATATGTATATATTATATTTACACAAATAGATGTGTATATGTATACATATATATATATATGTATATGTGTGTATATGTGTGTGTGTATGTGTGTGTGTGTATAATCTCACACTATTATCACCAGTGTCCAAAGTCTCAGGGCTTTCTTCTAGTCATTACAGACTTAAGTTTTATATGTGGTTAACATGTAATGCTCTGACAGGGTTTAATTTCTCTGAATTTTTATTTGGAGAAAGGAGCAAAAAGTCATATAATTATACCACAGCTTCTACTAGTAGTTTAAAGCAAGGCAGTTTATAATACATGCTTTGTTTGTCACAGCCATTTGGGAGGTGCTAGAATGTATAAGTAATAAAACTGTTTCTTTAAAGCATAATCTTTCTCACCTATGCATGCAGAAGTAGATACTCCAACACAAGGTTTACATAGTGGATTGATGTCAATCCCAGACAGATGCAGTTTGCAAGTTTCAGTCATAAGGAGAGAATGTTTTTGCCTGCATTGTTCACAACCAATATTGCCACATAGGCATCATGCACATGCACAATCATGGAAACAATACATAATATATCAGCATAAATTTCCACTAAGGGTCATGTGTTGGAGCAAAATTGGAAACTCATGCTACCATGAAAAGAGAATTAACGGCCTGGTAAAAGAAGAACCAAAAAACATTGAAGAAAGTAACACCTTAAAAATCAGAATTAGCCAAATGGCAAAAGAGACACAAAAATTTACTGGAGAAAAGAATTCCTTAAAAAGCAAAACTGGCCAAATGGAAAAAAAGGTACAAAAATTCACTGAAGAAAAAAAATCTTTAAAAAAGCAGAACTGGCCAAATGGACAAAGAGGTACAAAAGTCCATCAAAAAAAGAACTCCTTAAAAGGCAGAATTGGTAAAATGGACAAAGAAGTACAAAAGCCCACTGAAGAGAAAAATTCCTCAAAAACTAAAATGAGGCAAGTGAAACTAATGACCCCATGTGTAATGGCAAGCAAAGCAGTACTTTGCTACTTGTTTCAGCTATTCGAGTACCTTTGAGCCTGGACTTTGATTGATTGTATCAAGTCTTTGTTGGAAACAGTGTACATTGTGTTGTTCTTAAAAGGCCTAAGGGAGTTTTGAGACCTTCCCTGTCCTTAACAGGCCTAACTTCATCACACGGAGCTTACGGTGGAAGGAGCTTGCCGAAAGAGCGGAACAGGAAGGGTGGAACAAGAAGGATGGAACAGGAAGAAACGGAGCAGAGAAAAGCTGGAGCACAAGCTGTGACCAAGCAGAACTGAGAGGGAAAAGGCTTGTGATTTTGGCACTCTGACCATCTGTTCTGTCTGTGTTAATGTTACTTTGTCAAAATGAAGCAGTCTATCTGTTGAAAGAAGACTTTACTGCTGATACAGAAGCCCTGAAGAGGACTTTGCTGTTTACAGAAGTCTTGGGACTTTATTGCTGAATTGTGTTTGACTTCTCAGACAGAAGCTTGGTCTGTTGGTTTGTGTTACTTTGTCAGACAGAAAGTGAACTGAGATGATAGCACCAGTAATGTGTATAAATATTGTGGTAGCTCTGTTAAGCTTAATGTGTGTAAATATTGTTGTAGTTCTGTTAAGCTTTGTCTTCCTAGAAACAGAAACTTGAAATAGCTGTCCTTGTAAGCTGAGGTATGAAACAGGAGTGCAGAGCTGCCTATGTTTGAATCCAGGAAAGAGCTGGGACGGCTGCTGTGAATCCAGACAAGAGTCAGGTGAATCCAGACAAGAGCTGGGAGCAGCCAGCTCATGGAAGAGGAGTCATGGGGTTTGGAAGTCAGCCTCAAGTTAAGATGAAAGAAGACTTTTGTTGGGTACTCAGTGTTGACTGATGATATTGTAACTTACTGTGACCTAAGGGTAGATGGTGTTTGTATTTTCTGCTACCCCTTAAGGATGATTGGCTTAAGGATGACTGGAAGCGAGCCTGGAGTCAAGATGAAAGAAGATTTGACCTGAGTACTCTGTATCGATTGATGAGACTGTGACTTACTGAAATGATATATTTTATTTAAGACTAAGTGGCTACCTTAGTAATAAGTTGTCATGTTATATTGTTGTGAATATTGTACTTTAGTTTCTTGATTGTTTTGTTTTACCTTATTGCTGAATAAATATACTATGTGATTATATCCTTAAAGTTATTCACAGTGGCAGTCCTCAGTAGAGCTGCTCATGATTGGCTTTACACTGTGAGACTTTGGTAAACAATAAAACAAAACCAAAAGAATGAAAAAAATTGAAGAAAACGTGAAATATCTCATTGAAAAACAACTGACCTAGAAAGCAAATTGGGGAGAGATAACTTAAGAATTACTGGACTACCTGAAAGCCATGTACAAAAAAAAGCCTAGGTATCACAATTCAAGAAATTGCCAAAGAAACTATCCCAATATCGTAGATCTAGAGTAGTGGTTCTCAACCTTCCTAACGCCGCTACCCTTTAATACTTGTATGTGGGGGTATCTGCATGTGGGCAGACCCGCCTGGAGATGGATAGAGGAGCAGTGTCTCAGTTCCTAAGACCATCGGAAATATGTGTTTTCCGATGGTCTTAGGCAACCCCTGTGAAAGGGTCATTCGACCCCCAAAGGGGTCGTGACCCACAGGTTGAGAACCGCTGATCTAGAGGGTAAAATAGAAATTGAAAGGATCCACTGATCACCACCTGAAAGATATCCCAAAATGAAAATTCCCAGGAATATAATAAATAAATTTCAGATCTCCCAAGTCAAGGAGAAACTACTGCAAGCACCCTATGAAAGCATTCAGATACCATAGTCAAGATCACACAAAATTTAGCAACTACGAAAAAGTTGTGGTATATGAATGTAAAGGAATACTACTGTGCTGTAAGAAATGAGGAGCAGATGGACTTCATAATAACCTGGAGAGACTTATATGAACTGATGCTGAGCGAGAAGAGCAGAACCAGGAGAAATTTGTATACAATCACAGACACAACGTGTGTGATGACTAACTTCAATAGACTGGGCTCCTCTCAGCAATACAAGGTTATAGGACAACTCCAAAATACCCATGATTGAAGGAGATATCCACATCCAGAGAAGCAGATGCAGAGTCTGAGTGCAGATTGAAACAAACTACTTGCTCTGTTTCTTTTTCTTGTTTTGTTTTGTTTCGTCTTTCCCACTGGTCATTCCATCAGTTACAATCCTTCTTTAAAACCTGACTAATGATTAATGGGAAGATATTTGTAGATCCTGTATCGGAGTGCATGCCACCATGATGGGGGGGAGACGGAGGGGGAGAAAATCTGAAACTCAAGGGACTCTGGAACTGAATGTTGTAAACTAAAAGTAAATAAACCAATTTATAAAAAATAAAAAAAAATTTAGCAGTTACCATGAAAAAGGAGTGGAGAGCTTGGAATAGTCCAGAAGGCAAAGGAACTAGGACGACAAACTATAATAAATTACTCAGAAAAACTGAGAATAATCCTTCGGGGGAAAAAAATGTATATTTAATAAAAGAGGACTTTCAAGCATTCCTGATGGAAAGACCAGAGCTAATAGAACCAGAACCTATTCAAACACAAGACTCAAGAGAAGCATTGGACATTAAAGAGAAATTATAAGGGACGGAAGATGATACACACATACATACATATAGGAAAGTGATACACATAATTCCTAAGAATTTTATTATTATTAAGGCAGTTAGAAGGGGTCTACATAGACAGAGGGCATAAGTGTGAGTCAGTTATGTTGGAATGATCTCAAAAAAAAAAAGTGATGAGAAAGAGGGATACCCTGGGAGAAAGGGGAAGAAAGAGGAAGAATGGAAAAAATTATCTCACATAAAAGAGCTACACAAGGAAGAGATTTTACAGTGGAAGGAAAGAGGCAAGCAACATGCGAACCTCATACATTTAAATTGGTTGAGGGAAAATGTAGATACACACTCAACTGGATATAGATATCTATTTTTTCCAAAAGGGAAGGAAAGAGGAAAGGAGTAAGAGATGAGGAGGGTGATAAAAAGGAGGGTGGATTAAGGGAGGCAGTAGTTAGAAGCAAAACAGACCTTAGAGTATACAAGAGAGAAGTAGAGAGAGGGAGAGACAGAGAGAAACAAAGATGGGGAGGGGTGGGAGAGGGAGAAGGAGAGGCAGAGAGAGAG
>CM053585.1:167412806-167482175 GCA_028646515.1 Pseudochirops corinnae
TATATATATATATATATATACACACATATATATATATATGTATATATGCACCAAATGTCAGAACATCTGAATTCTTAAAGAAAAAGTTAAAATGATATATTCCAGGAAATTGACAGTAAAACTATACTAGTGGGAGATTTCAACTTTTCCCTCTCTGAACTAGATACATGTATCCAAGAAAATAAATGAGAAAAGGTAAGGAGATGATAGAATCTTAGAAAAGTTAGATACAATAGATCCCTGGAGAAAAGTGAATGGGAATAAAAGGGAGTATGACTTTTTCTCAGGTGTACATGGCACCTTCCCAAAAAAATGATCAAATATTAGGGCATAAAAATTCACAAGCAAAAGCAGAAAAGCAGAAATGTTAAGTGCACCCTTTTCAAACCACAATGCAATTGAAATTATGTTCAATAAAGGCTGTAGAAATATAGATCAAAAATAAATTGTAAACTAAATAATCTAATCCTAAAGAATAATTGGCTCAAAGAACAATTCATAGAGACAATCAATTATTTCATTAAAAATGACAACAACAAAACAACATGCCAAAATTTGTGGGATGCAGCCAAAGCAGTACTTAGGGGAAAATTTATAGCTCTAAGTGCTTACATCAATAAAAAAAAGAGAAAGAAAAGATCAATGAATTGGGCATACAATTAAATAAAACACTAGGAAAAGAAACAAATTAAATATCACCAATGAAGCACCAAAATAGAAACCCTAAAAATCAACAGATTAATAAGGCTGAAATAAAAAATTAGACTAATAAACAATATATCTGCATTTCTAGTGAAACACTGAATAATAGTGATAATAATGGGAATCCTGCAAAAAGTATAAAGTGAGAAAGAATCTTTCCTAAATCTCAGTTACTTCCTTAGTCCTCTACTTAAACACTTTATAAATCTCAAAAAATGGCAGCTAGAAGCCCTACAGTGACACTAGTCAGTTCTGTTACTATGCTGGAAATTAATCATCAGGATACATAACATGAACAGATTTTAGTCTTAGTATATAGCTTTTCAAAATAAAAAGTATTTTTAAGATTATAAATACAAAATTGTTAGAACAAAATATCAATAAAGCAATAGGTGAACTAAAGATATGGTAAACCTCCAAATGAAACCTTATGATTTGTGATTGTAAATTGTTGGGCTTTTTTTTTTTTTATTCTGACACTCCCTTATAGGCTGACCTATTCCCAGTTCACTTTAAAAAAAGTTTATAAGCACTTAAATACTTCGTTTCATTGTTCTCTATCAAGTATTGACTTTGCTGATTCCTCTTCTTTCATTACTTGGAATCCCTGGGCACTCAGTAAATGGTTCTTTATTGACTGAGGGCCACTTTTACCTCAGTTGTGTACAACTTACAAAACCTCAAGTAATTCTTTATTTCCAAATATACAATCAATGGAATGCTCAACTGAGTCAATACCCATACCTGATGAAGACAAAAGCAAAACAAAATAAAACAAAGCAATGGTATATATGATCTGCTATGCTTGTAGATAGCCTTCCTTCCTAACTTCCCATTTCTTTCAATGGTTTTACAATTCATATACTCTTTTAAACTAGAAATCTTGGGATGATTTCCTTTTCTTCATGTTATATGTGTCAGGAATTCTCAGGTGGCTTGGACTCAGGAAGACCTGAATTCAAATCTGAACTCAGACACTTACCTTTGTGACCCTGAGCAAGTCACTTAACATCTATTTGCCTCAGTTTCATAATTTGTAAAATCAGGACAATAATAGTACCTAACTCCCATGGTTGTTTTGAGGAGAAAGCGAGGTAATAATTGTAAAGAGCTTAGCATAGTGCCTGGCAAACAGTAAGTGCTATAAAAATGTTAGTCATTATTATTATTATTGTTATTCATCTCATAATTTTCATTTTCACTCTCTCTACCACAGTCCAAGCTCTTATCACTTTCTATGTGAATTATGTTTACCACATAACTCATACTAATTTCCTCCTTTATGTTTTCACTTAAGCTATTCCTTATGCCTGAAATGTACCCAATTTAATTTACTCAAATCTAATTCTCACCTCCTTCATAAAGCCTTACCCAAGTATTATATTGCATATTAATCTCTCCCTTTCTCTCATCTCTGGTCCTATTCTTAAGTCTGTATCACATTATTAGGTATATAAATAGTCTTCTTTATTTTTTTATTTCTTCATATATATCAGATTTGTCTCTCTAACCATTCTGAAAACTCTTAAATGGCTGGGACCATATCCACACTTCTTTTAGTAAGCAAAGTGTTCAGTTAGCCTGTAACAGGCACTTTATAAATGATGGATTATAGGTACTCTTTCATGAAGTCAGGGCACAGTGGAAAGAGCGCTCCATTAGGATGAGGAGAAAAAAGTGCAAATCCTAATGCAATCACAAACCAGCTTTGCAACCACTGACATGTTATTTCACTGTTCCCTAATATGTCAAATGAGAGAGCTGTATCCAGGGACCTCTAAGGTTTCTTCCAGCTCTAAATCTTTTTGAGTTTTTTATCCTTTTTTGGGGCCTCAATTTCCTCACATGAACATAAGGAGAGAGGACTAAATGATCTGTAAGCGCTCTTTCAATTCTAAAATTATTTTCAATTTTATTAGTACACAGAAAGAGATACTCATCTTTTATCCTTGGTTAAGTGGCAAACACTCTTATCTACTAATTTGCTCTGATTTTCTAGACCTAGGAGCATACACAAAGATTTTAAGCAACAAGCATTCATTAAAGGCCTTCTGTATTCAAGACCCTACATTTGGTGCTGGAGATACAAAGGGAAAAGAAGTACTCGTCCCAAAGTAGCTTACATTATCCTCAATGGGGTCAACGTGTACACATAAGTAAATGCAAGAAAATGAGGAGGTAGAAAACACCGACAACTGAGGAATTACAAGTTTCCTATCAGGGAGTGATATGTGAGATGAGAACTGAAAGATAATGATTCTAATAGGCAGAAGTAAAAAGGAAGTCAATTTTAGATGTGCAAAATTTGGGCAACAACTGGAAAGTCTGTTTGGATGGAAGGTAATATTCCTAAGTAAGAGTAACTCGAAATTCGCTCATTCATTCAATAAATATTTATTAAGCATTTACTACATTCCAGGCACTGCGCTAAGGGCTGGAATACTGGAAAGTTATGTGACAGTGGTGGTGGTTAAACGCCAAGCTGAAGAGTTTTTATGTTATCTCAGAGGCAAAAGAGAACTATCGCAGCTTCTCGAGTGGGGTAATGGGTGAAAGTCGGATTTCTGCTTTGGGAAGATTATCTTGCCAAATGAACTCGCATGGGGAAAGACTAGAAGCAAGGAGAACAATTAAAGAGACTGTTTCAGTAGTTAAGATGACAAGGACCAAACTGAACTAATGGCTGTGTAATTAGCAAAAAAGGCAGACACCTGCAAGAACAATTGTTGACACCAAATCAATAAAACTTGGCAAAGTGAGTGGAAGTCTGTGGTAAAGAATGGAGAGAGGGAAGAGTCATGTTTGTATTGAGAAGAACCTGAGTGACCAGAGAGATACTGAGGGTAGATAACTCAGTTATTTGTCAAGGCACAAACAACAGAAGGACAAGGGGTGAGTGACTCAATGGTAAAGGATAGTAAGATTTAAACTGGCTTTCTATATGGAGTAGCAGCAATGTTGTAACGAAGAGAGAGGTGGTCTAAAAACTAGGAAGGCCTGAGTTCAAGTTCCTCTTTTAACACATCTTAACCGTGTGATCCATGGCAAGTCACTTAACTTCTTATGAGTTGCAGAGAAGATGCTGACCACTACCCGGCAAAGAATTCCTTGTTAGGAATTCCTATTCCAGTGAAATCACAGATGTAGTCCAAATACCTATCTTTAAGTATAATGGTGGGCTCTCATAAACTGGAGGACTTGAAGCAGAGGCAGGATGACCATTGGTCTGGTATATTGTAGTGGGGAATATTTTTCAGCTATCGATCATACTATATAAAGTCCTTTCAACTAAAAAGTTCTGTTATTTTGACTAACAAGAAGGTGTAGACAGTTGAATAAAATGAGTCCAAGATTAAAAGAATTGGAGGGACCAGATACATCAAAATTCAGATTTGTAGTGAATCACTTTTCCTGCTATACCCTGGCTTCAGTGATTTATTAAGTGCCTACTGCTTGCTAAATAAGCACCATGCTTACTAATAATAAGGAATTTGTGGAATGGGTAGGAAGACAAGACCAACAGACACAAAAAAATTAAAAACAATATAAGGTAGCAATGTAGAAAATATAAAGTAAAAGTGAAGATAGTTTTAGGAAAAGCAAAGTAGAGGAAGACATGGATGACATGAAATTATGATCAGAGAGAGAAGGGAGGGAGGGAACAAGCACTTATTTAGTACCTACCACATATGTGTCAGGCACTATGCAGAGTGCTTTACAAATTTTATCCCATTTGAACGTCACAACAATCCTGGGAGGTAGGTGACATTATTATCCCCATTTTACAGTTGAGGAAACTATGGCAGACAGAGGCTAAGTGACTTGCTTAGGGTCACAGAACTAGGGAGTGTCTGAGGACAGATCCAAACTAAGATATTTCTGAATGAGAACAATTTCAGAGCTCAGGATCATGGAATCAGAAGAAATTACAGATGAATGGTGGGCTCTACGGTATAATGATCTCTGTGGGGAGCTGAGGAAGACTACAGATGTAGGTCAGTCAATCAATAAATATTTATTAAGTACCTACTATGTACCAGGCACCATGCTAAGTGCTGGGGATACGAATATGTCATAACAAAAGTGCTCCTGCCTCAAGGAGTTCAGCATCTAGGGAGGGAAGGTGACACACAGTTAGCCACCATGTACCAGGCACCATGCTAAGCACTGGGGATACAAAGAAAGACAAAAGACAGTCCCTGATTTCCAGGAGTTTAAAATCTAGGAAACTGAGGAAGCCAATGACCTGGAAAGCTAGGGTGTTGTTGAGGCCTTTAGAGTCATCCTTTTTCATCTTGAAATTAATCCATTTTTAGAACTAGAAAGGACTCCAAAGGTCATTTCATTCCAATCTCTCAATCTGCATACAAGGAAACTCAGGAGAAGAAGGAGCTGATTTGCCTAAATTCACCAAGCCAGCTAGTGGCAGAGCAAAAGCTAGGACCCAGATCTTACAGTCTTATTCTCTGCCTGTGGTCCCTAAGCACTGTCACTCTTTCCTACTATCTCTTTGTGAGAGACATTTTATCATGCTTCATCTTTCAGTTAGGTAATTCAAGTTATTATGTGGTCATGAATCAAACAAGGCTCCCAACTCACTTACTGATTGTTTAAATTATGAATGAAAGATGCAAGAATTCTTGGCAATTAATGTATTGTCCTTCTTACCTTATACTGATTTCCTACCTTCCATCTTTTCACAAAAGTAATCAAACCCTCACTGACAGATTATTCAATTTCTTTCTTTGCAAAAGAAAACAAAATGTTTTTGTCAGTACCAGGTGCTAATCTCTAGACCACTACTTGTGAAGTCAATTTGTTGTAAAGGGTTAATCTGGCACAGACACTTTTTCATAAACCTAAAGAGTTAATGTTATGCTATTAAAATCACATTATATGCCTATATCCATATCCATACCCATGAATATACACACATACATACATATATATGTATATATAAAAATGTGTGTATTTCAAAGAACCTGCTCATAATTATATTCCTTATCTGTAAGAGCCATTAATCTCTGAAAGCACTTACGTGCTTGATTTTTCAAGGTCAAATACTACCAGCCAAAAAAGTACACAATGCAAAGTTTTATAAGTGGATGGTTGGCTAAAATAAGTACTTACCTTCAATCCTCTTTAAGGCTGAAAGGCATATATCCTGCCTGGGAAACTCAAAGGGATTATTGCAGGTTCGAATGGTGTCACATTCACATTTCCCATTGATAATGTTGCAGCCCATGATAAGGTTTTCATTGCATGGCTCAAAACCAAGCAGCTGGTCATCGTCCCAGTTTTCATCTGTAAAACAATTAACAGCCAGATGGTGTTTGCCTGTAATTTCCTTCATGTCTATTTAAGACTGAAATATACTGTACTGTTAATATTAAACATTTTAATTTTACTTTTCAATTATAAAAAGCAGTTCAGCTGAATAATGACCACAGTGAAAAGTTGATTCTGACAAAAGCCTTAAAAAAAAAAAATCACTTTGCATGCACCTCCAGTGCAGAGCCAAGATGGTGGAATAGAAGTAGCACTTCAACCTAGCTTTCCTTCCCCTTCAACCACAATTTAAAATATTTATTTAAAATAATGTCTCAAATCAAAATCTTGAGTAGCAGAGGCAACAAAATGTCAGAGTGAGACATTTTTCCAGTACAAGACAACTCCAAAGTCAGAAGTTCTGAGACATTAGGGTGGAGGCTAGCCTGGAGTGCATGTGTCAGCAACACTGGCTGTGGGACTTGGAGGCGGCAACAACAGAGCAGTAGCAGTTTCAGAAGCCCTCAATCTAGAGACAAGCAGAGAGCTGCCCTTTCAGTCACAAGGGAGCAGAGGCTCTGAGGAACAGGTGCACTCTCAGATACAAGGGATGAAGGGCCATCCCTAGGGAAGGAACAGAGCAGGATCACACCTCCTTGGAAGCACCAAAAACTTCCTAGCTCCCAGAACTAGCTCTAAAAATAGCAGGTTAAAAAAGACTGAATCTTGCAACAGTTCCCTCCCACCCAGGGGAAGAGAATCCAACTTTAACATTAAGTTCAAACTCAAGAAATAGGCTGGAAAAATGAAAAAACAATTTAAAAAAGGAAGTTGACCATAAAAAGCTACTATAGTGGCAAGGAATTTCAAGACACAAACTCAGAAGACAACAAAGCAAAAATAGTTATAAACAAAGTCTCAAAGAAAAAGTGCAAGTTGTACATAAACCAAATAAGAATTGCTGGACAAACAAAAAAATACTTTTCAAAATGAAATAGGAATAGTAGAGGAAAAATCAGGAAAAGAAATGAGAGTGATACAAGAAAATTATGAAAAGACAATGGACACCTTGGTAAAAGAGCCACAAAAAATAAAGGAAATAACACCTTAAAAAACAGAATTGGACAAATGATAAAAAAGTACAAAGCCTCACTGATGGAAATAATTCCTTAAAAATTAGAATTGATCAAATGGAAAAAGGTACAAAAGTTCACTGAAGAAAATAATTCCTGAAAAATTCATATTGGACAAGTGAAAGCTAATGATTACATGAGACATCAAGAAACAATAAAACAAAGTCAAGAACATGAAAAAATAGAAGAAAATGTGAAATATCTCATTGGAAAAACAACTGACCTGGAAAAAAGACAGAAATGAGAAAATTTAAGAATTATTGGACTATTTGAAAGTCACATGCAAAAAAGAGCCTAGACATTATATTTCAAGAAATTATCAAGGAAAACTGCTCTAATATTTTAGAATCAGAGAGTAAAACAGAAACTGAAAGAATCTACCAGTAATCTCCTGAAAGAGATCCCAAAATGAAAACTCCCAAGATTATTATAGCCAAATCCCAGAGTTCCCAGGTCAAAGAGAAAATACTTCAAGGAGTCAGAAAGAAACCATTCAAATACCATAGAGCAACATTCAGGATTACCCAAGATTTAGCAGCTACAATGTTAAAGAAGCAGTTTGGAATATGATATTCTGAAAAGCAATGGAGCTAAAATTACAACCCTTCCAGGGAAAAAATGGATATTTAATGAAACAGAGGATGACCATTTATGATGAAAAGACCACAGATGAAGTCTGAGTGTAGAGTGAAACATAATTTTAAAATTTACTTTATTTTTCTTGCTCTTTTTTTGTAACATGGCTAAAATAGAAATATATTTTGCATGACTTCACATGTATAATTGATTTCATATTGCTTGCCTCCTCAATGGATAGGGAAGGGGCTAGAGAGAAAGAATTTGGAACTCAAAATATTAAAAAAATAGTTTTTTGAAATATCACTTTACATGTATTGTCTTCTTTGATCCTCACAAGAACCACATGAAGAATAAGTAGAATAAGTATTATCATTCCCATTGTACAGATGAAGAAATGGAAACAAGAAGATTAATTTGTTTCATCAATAAACAGCACTGGGATTTTAATTCCTATTTTCTGACATAACATCCCATCTCACTATGCCACAATGCCTTGATGAGATAATTTTTTTAAAGTGCTTTTTTTTTTAAACTGGGGAAAATAAATACAATATATAGCCATTAAGTAGCTACATATGTATAGTGATCTTTCAATCTATTCATTAAGTTTCCTAAATATATTAACAAATTTATACTGAATCATTCAATTTAAAATATATTTTATGAAATATTCTAGTTTTTAATTCCTCTTCAATAAAATCAACTGGAAATGAAGACAGGAGTTACTATTTTCTTACGAGATGACTCTGGAATTTAAGAAAGGAAACATTTTTCAAATCATGTATAAAGTGAAGACCTATTTTTAAAACTAGTTTTGCCTTCACTACCACCTTACCAAATATATATTGGGTACATTTTTTTAAATGGCAGTTAAGATGAAGCAGTTTGGCAAAAAATAAGATTACACCAACATCTTACACACTGTACCTTACACAATATGCTTAGTGTGTAGATACTAGACTTAAATATAATGATGATGATGACAACGATAATGATAGCTTTACATATCACTTTAAGGTTTGAAAAGTGTTTTACATATGATATCCTATTTGATCCTTACAACAACTTTGTGAGATATGAGCTATTATTATCCCCAGTTTCCAGATGAGGAAATTAAGGCTGAGAATGGTTAAAAGAGTTCCCCAAGGTTACACAGATAATATGTGCATGAAGTGGGATAGATCTTCCTGAGTCTAAGACCAACATTCTATCATATATCATCTGCAGGCATCTAGAAAATAAAACAAATGGAGGTATCCTTGACAATTACAGCTACTTGGACCTTTATTAATCAAGGAATAGAGAAGATGATAAAAGAGCAAACAGATAATTTTAGTTACATGAAATTGAAAAGCATTTACACAAGTAAAATCAATTCATATATGAGAAGGAAAACTGTCAACTGGGGCAGGGGGGACCTTTGTATTAAGCATATCTTATAAAAGTCTAATATCCAACAAACATAGAAAACATAAATATAATAAGGCTTAAGAAGCATATCCTAATGGATAAGTGAGCAGAACACAAGAACAAACAGATCTTAATAGGACTGCAAATTATTAATATCTCTATAATATTGTTCCACAGATCTTACACTAAAAGAAACAAGTCAAAATAATGCTCAAGTTTTTTCTAACACCCAGAGAACTCTCAGAAATGATGAAAGATGGAAATGGTAAATGTCAGAGGGGTTGTGAGAAGACAGGCTTATGAATAAATACACTGTTGATGAAATTAAGAACTAATCCAGACAATCTGGAAAGAAATTTGGAATTATGCTAAAAGACTGATGAAATGCCTATGTCCTTTGACCTAGAGATCTTACTGCTAGGCATATACCCCAGTGAAGTAAAAAAACAAAAAGAAATGTTTCATATATAACAAAATATTCATAGCAGTATTTTTGGTGGCAGAGAACTGGAAACAAAGTAGATAAGCTCTGACAAAGACATGGCTATGTAAATGATGTTACATAAATATAATGAGATACTACTATGTTATTAGAAATGACAAATATGAAGAAATCAAAGAAACATGTGAAGATTTATATGAAAGATGGAGAGTGACATAAACAGAACCAGGGAAACAATATACAGAATGATTACAATGTAAATGGTAACAACACTAACATGAAATGGAACTTTGTGTAATTACAATGAACAAGCTTGGACCCGGAGAACAAATGAGACAAGGTACCTTCTTACCTTCAATTCAGAGATAAAGGACTATGGGAGTGGAATAGTGTATATAAATAGATATATTGGCTTTGCTTAGTTGCTTTTCTTTTCTTTTTTAAAATCTATTACAACAGAGGGCTCACAATGTCAAGGCAGGGAAGGGATATATTTGAAAATAAATGACAGAAAAATGAAAGGTATCAATAAAACATTTTAAAGTAAAGAATAAGACGTGACTGGTTAAATTTCTCATTGCTGCTTTGCAAACTTTAGTTTAGCTGCTGGCAACTATTGCTATTCTAAAATACAATCACAGATAGCACAGATTTTTGGTGAATCTCAAAACTGTAATTGAGGCTATATCCTGTAGTGTTCTAGTCATATAATGAATGAATGTTAGAGCCATAAGGAATCTCAAGGATCATATAATCTAATTTCCTCATTTTATAGGTGAGGAAAGTGATGTCCTAAGAGTTTCAATGACTTGCAATAGGACATAGGTAATACAGTTATTTAATGGCAAAAATGGAACTAAAACCCCACTCTCCTTCTAGGTCAGTGCTATGATAAAAATAAACTATAAAAGAGATGGGGCCCCCCAAAATTTTTTAAACAAAGCAACATATTAATTCTGATACCTTGACAAAATTTTGAAATTACAGAATCAAAGATTTATTGCTATAAATAACCTTAGAGGTCATCTAGTCCAACATCTTTCTTTACAGATGAGAAAACTAAGGCCTCAAGTACAGAAGTGATTTACTTGAGGTCATACAAGTGGTAGGAGGCATATCCAGGATCTGACCCTAGTTTCTATGGTTCCAAATGCAGCCTTCTTTCCACTATGCTATATGCTATCTTCCTTATACCTGAACTAGCAATTCATAAATGACCAAATTGTTTCTCTTCTGTTACGTTGTTTTTTCCCCCTCAATGTTAATAGATGTTTCATGTCAATTCAAAATATTAATAGATGTTTCATGTCAATTCAACTGGACAGACTGTTAAATGGTAAAAATGTTGCTGATACATATCTAAAAAAGACATTAAAAATTCTTCATTTAAGATAGGTAAAAATAAATGAATAAAATAAAAAAATTTTTTTTAAAGTTTTATTTATTTATTTTTGCTTTTTTGAGAGGGCTTGAAGGCAGGGCAATTGGGGTTAAGTGACTTGCCTAAGGTCACACAGCTGGTAACTGTCTGAGGCCACATTTGAACTCAGGTCCTCCTGACTCCAGGGCTGGTGCTCTACTCACTGAGCCACCTAGCTGCCTCCAAAAATAAAAAAGTTTTTAGCTGGTAACCATTTGTCCAAACCAAGACAAGTAAAACGTCAACTTGAGAGATTTATTTTCATGTAAAGAAATGTAAATGTAAACAACTAGCTATAAAAGCTTTTCTTTTCATTCTATCATTGACTAAATAAACTTAAGCAAACGATTGATTTCTAATTAAAACCAGCAAATTACTGGTAGAGAATAATAAAGCTATAAGAGACTTTGGAAGTCAATCGTTCTCATTTTAAGGATGGGGAAACCAAGGCCTAAGAAGTTAAATAATTTGCTCAAAGTTACACAGGTAATAAGCAGTAGGACCAGGATTTAAACCTGGGTTTAATCCTGTGACTCTAAGATTAGGGTTTTTCCACAGTACCATGATCCCTTCATAGCAGGACACTCTTCCACTAAAATCAACTTCATGCCTCATTATGGTATGCAAGTGAACCTAAAGGTATCCCAGACAGGTATAAACTGGAAAGGCTTTAAGTATAGTGATTCATATGTCTGATGAACAGGGATTAGCCTCGTTAAGTTTAGAGAGGCTCAACACTAGGTTGGCCACAGGTTAATGAAATTTTTGGCCCCAGCAACTCATAAGGGTTATCTAATAAGGCATATGGAGGCTGAGACTTGATTCAGTGAATAAACTATATCCTTTCCCTTCCATTTTCCCCATTCCCACAGAAATAAAGTGATGTTAAGGAAACAGCTGCAAAAAAATCTATATTTTAGATAGATGAACATTTCTACGAATTTCTTTCAGGAGTGCCAGGAAGACCCTACTGTACCCCAAATACAAAATTCCACAATTACAAATGCTTTCTTTTATTTGGTGTTGCACTGAAGCTCTCTTGTGAAAGGCAGCCCCTTAGGACTTACTCATTCATGTCTTTCCTGAGTACAGAGAATGACAAGAAAATATAAGAGTTAGGAGGGAGAAGGGGAGAGAAAAGTAGGTAGGTGAGAAGGTTCTGAAATCAATCTCTGGATTCGTAACAATTTTGTCTAGGGTAGGCCATGCAGAGTTGATTATATTTTACAAACAGAAATAATGACTAAAACCTTAATGAAAATCAGACTCAGCTCATAAGCAATAACCTTTTTCATTCTGATTAATCAGTCAATCAGCAAGTATTTATTGCCTCCCATGTGCTAGAACTGGGAATACATAGACAAAAATGAAAAAGTGCCTGCCCTCGAGAAATCTATATTTTACCAGAGGAGACAACATGCACACATATAAGCATATACAAAATAAACACAAGGCAATTATGGGGTGAATTCTGATATACGAACTACTATAAATCAAGAAGAGGAGGGGAGATGTGGGTACTTATGGAATTGGACTGACTCACCTAACAAAGGAAGAAACCTTTAAACAGTGATCCATGTGAAGAGAAAGCTAAATAGAAACCTAATTTGAGAATTTTTTTTCTAAAATGTTACCTGAAAGAGGGGGGATATCTAATATTCAGGGGGGAAAATCATATACTCTTGTTTACACACACACACACACACACACACACACACACACACACACACACACACACACACACACGATGAGCAACAAAATTTCCTTAATTCCTCCTTACCCATATGCCTATTTTCTCATTTCTACAGAATCTTTAAAAACCTAATCTATATGAACATTGAGGACATCCTTAGTGGAAATATGAAGAGGGAAAAAACAAGTTTTCACAAATGATATCCTTGACTCCTGCCTTACCCCACATATCCAATTAATTGCCAAATCTTGTTTTAATCTCAACAACACCTATCATATCTGACCCCTTCTTCTCTACAATGTTAGTTTGTGTCCTCATCACCTCTTACCTGGATTATTTTAATACCCTCCTAATTGGTCTTCCTGCCTTAAACCTTTCCACTCCATTCTTCCATACTGCCAATTTAACTATAGCATTTCCCTATTCAATAAACTCCCTCTAAAGTGAAATATAAACTCTTCTGTTCAACTGTTAAAACCCTTTACATCTTGACCCAAACCTATCTTGCCATCCTCAGTACATATTATTCCCCATCCTATACTCTGCAAAATAGCTAAACTAGCCTTCTCTCTGTTCTTTACATGCAATACTCCATTTCCTATCCCTCTGTACCCTTGCACCAACCATTCCCCATACCTGGCATGCATTACCTTCTCACTTCTATCATAGAGAATTCCTTTCTTTTTTCAAGATACAGCTGAAATATCACTTTCTATGGGATACCTTTTCTGACTATAACTCCTATCACTCTTCTTCCCCAGTATGTTGTTTATAACTACTTTGCATTTATCCGTACTTATTTTCTTTATATTTACTCTGCAGCAATTTATGTATGTTGCCGTCTCGCCTACTAATGGCTCCTTAGAAAGTAAACTCCTGGAGAGGAAGGATAGTTAAATTATTTGTATCCCCAGTACCTGGAAGATAGTAGGGGCTTAATTAAGATTTGTTGATTAGCTGATAATAGCATACTAAAATTCTCCTCTTCACACAATCCCCTATTATCATCCTTGATGACTTTAATATCCTTGTCAAAATTATTTCACAATCCTTATTTCACAATTCATTCATTTCAACTTCAGTGACCTTCATCTCTACTCAATTTCAGCTACCTATTTGCATGGCTGAGATGCTCAAATTCTGAAATTTCCCCTCCTAAATACAACCACTTATCCCATACAGACTACTACTTTCCTGAGAAGTTCATGATTTCTTTTTAGACTTCTCATTTTCTTGGTCTCAAAACTCCTTTTTTCACCCACACTTAGGAAACCCTACCCACCCTTCACAGGAGTGAAAGAGTAAAAATAGGTGAACATACAGAGAAGGCTGAAATTTAGCAAACAGTTATCATCATAATTTTGCATATATATGGAAGTGGCAGAGTTTAAGAATGGTAAGAATTTCTCCAATTATTTAGGTCTGTCTTCATTTCTATAAAGAATGTTTTGTAGCTGAATCCATACAGTTCTTAGGTATATCTTAGTAACCAGACTCCCCAGTATTTCATATATTTTGCAGTTATTTTAGATGGAATTTCTTTTTCTCTATTTTCCTGCTAGGTTTTATTGATATTGTATAGAAATGCTTATGTTTTGTGGTTTATCTCATACCCTACAATTTTGCTACAATTATTATTTTAATTAATTTTAGTTGACTCTAGGGTTCTCAAAGTACACCACCGTTATCACCTGAACGAAGTGATAATTTTCTTTCTTCTTTGCCTGGGATTACTTTCTCCATTTCCTTTTCTTGTCATTACTATTTCTAGCACTTCTAGCACTGGGTCAAATAGAAGTGGTGGCAATGGACATAACTTTCACTTCTGTTCGTACTGGAAAGGGCTCTTAACGAAATTCCTGTTACATATCATATTGGTGTTCTCTCTCTCTCTCTCTCTCTCTCTCTCTCTCTCTCTCTCTCTCTCTCCTGTGTGTGTGTGTGTGTGTGTGTGTGTGTGTGTGTGTGTATCTTCATGACCTTGGGCAAGTCACCAAACCTGTTCATCTCATTTTCTCATCCATAAAATAAACTGGAGAAGGAAATAATAAACTACTCCAGTATTTTTGCCCCAAAAACTCCAAATGGAGTCATGAAGATTTGAAGATGACTGAAACAACTGAACAACATATGCACATTATAATAATAAGGAAAATACCATTTATTACTACATTTTATAGTGTTTCTTTTTATAGAAATATGTTGTATTATTTCTAGAAGAGGACAACCAGTTTGGTAAATCCAGGCCTTGGGGTCCATATGATATGAAGGCAGAAGGATTTAAGGACATTTATCCTGTAGAAGAGAAAACTAAGGGAGATATGATAGCTATCTTCAAATATTGAAAGAGCAGTAACACAGAAGAAAATTAGACTGATTGGGAGCAAACTTAGTTTCCTCTTACATTAAGTTTAACCCATTAGAGATATCCACATGTGAAATGGAATACTTCAGAAGATGATAGGTTCCTCCTCATTCAAAGTATCTAAACAGAGGCTAGATGGCTACTTCTCAGGGATGGTAGTTTCCTAACTTCCTTTGAGTCTCAACTAAAAACCCTTTTTTTATTGAAAGCTTTTTTCTCCAACCCATCCTAATTCTAATGCCTTCTCTCTACTATTTATTTCCTATTAATCTTGTATATAGTTTGCTTTGTGTGTATATGTATGTGTGTATTGCATGTTATCTCTCCCATTAAATTGTAAGCTCTCTGAGGGCAGAGACTATTTTTACCTCTTTTAAAATTCTTAGTGCTTGGCACAATGCCTGGCACATAGCAGATGTTTAATAATTCTCATTTATTGACTGATTATTGACATTATAGTGGCAATTCTTGTTCAAGTATGGGTTGGACTACAAGGGCCCTGAGGTCCCTATTAAATTTTGGATTCTGTGTTTCTGTGATAAAAGCTTGAATTTAGGGTGGTGATAGTGGTAATAGGGAATGGCTATGAAGACCATTTCTAAGGAAGAACATAGTTATTCTTGCTTCTATTCCCACTTAATTGATCTATTCTTTTAATCTAATTTGAAAATCCAACTTCCTCTTTTTCCTGATCTCTGCTGACATAGTAACTGTCTTTTTCAAACCCTCTGATTTGATTTGTTAAGCTTTCAATTTTCCTGTTACAGTTATTGATTCCACTGTCTAGCTCCTGTTATTTATGAATAGGTACTCTTGACTTTTGGGCCAAAGCTTGCTAAATATTCATGACATTATTAGCACACACACCATGCAGCCTGAGGGAATAAAGGACCAACTACCATGACTGATATATTTGGCTGGAAAAATACTTCTGCAGGATCAAAATTAAGATAAAATTTATTAAGGACATGTATAAAGTTCTATAGTTAAGTTCGTGCAGTTCACATGGGCAAAAAATATACCTGAAGAGGGAATCTAAAAAGAATTACTAAGAACTATGAAATCTTGGGCAAGATTTGGCCTTAAGGGAATAGATAGTGTTTACAGCATCACTAGCAATAGAAAGCAGTGTGTTCAGAAGAGAAAGGCAGATTTGCTAAGCAAATAGCTAGGGAAGAAGATGGTGTCTGAACAGATTTGAGGTTGCTAAACTGCAGCTTCAACCATGAGTAATAGGCTCCAGGCCAGGGATAAAATATACCTTCTGGATAATATACTACTATTAATCTAGCCTAAGATCATATTAGTTTTTTGAGTTAATGTTGATTCATATCGAGCCTGCAGTCCCTGAAAATCCTCAGGGTTTTTTTTTCCTTTTAATGTGAACTAGTTCCTGTTAACATCTCTCTCATGTTTTCCCTGTGAATTTGATTTTTTTTTTTCATAGAACACCAATTAAAAGGAACCTAACAGCCGACCAGGCTATCCTGAGCAACAACCCTTTTACAACATACCCAAGTGATGATCTAATCTTTGCCTGGGGGTCTTTAATTTAAGAACCCATCATTTCCCAAGACACTCCATTCCACTTTAGAAATTACTCAAATTAAAAGGGTTTTTTCTTTATTTCAGGTATAAATCTGCCCAAGATAGACAGTAAGCACTACATAAAAGTTAGCTATTATTATTTATGATAATTTCTTCTTCCAGTTGATGGATGAAGCAACAAGAGGAGCTACTACTCTGAATATGATTCTCACCAACAAGGAGAAACTTGAAGTAGAAATGATCAGAAGTATGGGAGTGAGGGAGTGGGGCAGGTGGGAAGTGATGACATCCTAGAATCTGAGGTCACAAAAGGAGGAGAAAATAGGACATAGATTTACATATCCTCTCTATTTTGGGAGAGTAGATTTAAAGGCTTTCAAAGAAAAGACAAATGGATTCTATGGTCTAAAATTCACAGGGGAGGTCAATCCAAGAGGGATGAGAAGCTCTGAAAAAACAAAATACAGCAAATGGTTAAAAAAAAAAACCAAAACAATGTTTTTTATGAGAAAGAAAAAAGGAAGTTGTATAAAGAGAGCAATATAGATGCAATAGGGCTCATTAACCAAATTAAAATATTAAGATGTGTAAAGAAGATGGAAGAATAAGTAATGGAAAAATCTGAAAAAGATCTGGAGTTCTCAGTGGACTTAAAGCCCAATGAGTAAAACATCTGAACTGGCAGCCAAAAAAGTAACTGTAATCTTAGGCTGCAATAACATCCATTCATTTGAAACATTTATTAAACACTTACTACATTCCAAATACTGTGCTAGTTGGAGGGGTTTGGATGGGAAAAGAACAAAAGAGTACTACAGACCTTAGAAGGGAGCTAGGAAATTTATTGGATGGAGACGAATCCATAGTATTGCAGACAAGGGAGGGGAGCATCCTTGTACTCTCCTCTGGTGGGACTACAGATAGAATATTGTGTTCAATTCTAGAAAGTCCATTTTAAATTGCAGAGCTTCCAAAGGAAGGCAACCAAAACAATGAAGGACCTTGAGGTCATGCCATATGTGGGTCACCTGAAATAACTGGGGATATTTAACCTGAGTAAAAGAACATTTTAGAAGACACAATGGCTATCTTTAAGTATTTAAAAGGTTGTCGTGTGAAAGGGGGATTAAATTGTTTTGCTTGACCCCAAAAGGAAGGAAGAGTAATAGGAAATATAAGTAGGGGTTGGAAAAAAGTTGATTTAGGCTTGATATAAAGAAAAAAAACACACCTTTTAATCAGAGCTATTCAAAAGTGTGATGTTATACATTAGGATGTAGTAGGATCTCCCTTATTAGAGGGCCTCAGCCAAAGGCTAGATAGTTACTTGAGTATGTTGTAAGGGGGAACTGTTACTCTGGCTGGACTAGATGGTCTCTTAGGTCTCTCTTAATTCTGAAATTGTATAGGATGGGAGAAATGTGAACATGATACATACCTACACAAATATATATTTGCAGGGGTAGGGGTGGTGGTATGTGGTACAATGGAGAGAGCACTGGATTTAAGAGTCAGAAAAGACTTGAGGATTTGACCTCATTTCCTTCCTAGCTGTGTAACCCTGGACAGGTCATAAAGCCTCTCTCTGCTTCAGTTTCCTCATCTATGAAATGAGAGACAATAATAGTACCTACTTCCCAGGGTTATTGTATCAAATGAGATATTTATAAAGTGCTTTGCAAACCATAAACCATTATATTAATGACAGTTATTATTACATAGTTCACAGGAAAAATACCTGAGGATTTTCTGGGAATAAGAGTTCCACGTGAATCAACAGTGACTCGATAAAGCAATGTGATCATCGGCTGTATTAATAGAAGCATTCTGTCCAGAAAAAGAGAGGTGATGGTGTCACTATATTTTGCTTTGAAGTGTTCAGTTATAGGTGACACAGCTTAGAAAGGACACTGACACACTGGAGTGTGGCCAAATGAGAATGGCCAAACAGTGAAGGGGCCAAAACAATGCTATATATAAGGACAAGAAGGAACTGGGGAAGTTTAACTTGGATAAAAGAAATCTTGGGGTGGTGGTGGGAATGGGTGTGGAGAATATTAAGGCTGAGAACTGGAAACTAAAATGGAGATAATCTACAACCCCCTCCCCATCCCATAAAGAACTTGAGGCAAGGGGTATGGAGACTTGCCAAAGATTACATAGAACTGTCCCCAGGTTCTCTGGCTCCAAAATCACTCTTTCTACCCACACTACCTGGCTTCAGGAGAGCCTTCTTCAAATATCTGAAGGACTGTCATGTGGAAGAGGAATTAGTCTTATTTTATCTGGCCCTGGAAGAACTAAGAAGATGAACAGAAGCTGTAGAGAAGTAAATTTCAGTTCTAAATAAAGACCTGTTTGCTGACTTTCTACAGAGATTGACAAGGAAAAGGAAGTGCCAAAGATGACTTTGAGATTTCCAACCTGAAGATTTAATTGACAGTACTACTATTAACAAAAATAGGAAATATAGGATGGGAGTCAGTTTGGGGCAAAGGATAATGAGGGTGAAGAAAAGGCAGAACATTTAACTAGAAATGTCTAGCAGGCAGATGTATCTTTAGGCCTGCAGCTCATGAAAGGTAAAGGCTAGATATCATGATATGGGAGCTGTTCATACAGAAGTGACAGATGAAGTAAAGAAACCAAATAGAGAGAGAGGAAGGAGGGCTCCAGTCTCCCAAATTCCAAATTTCTTGCTGGAAGTTCCTATCTAAATGACCTACCAATTTCTCAAAACACAAAATATTATAAAACTAAATTTAACTGATAATAATAGCTAATATTTATATAGTGCTTACTATGTGCTAAGCACTTTATAATTATTATCTTATCTTATCCTCACAACCCCAGGAGGTAGGTGCCATTATTATCAACATTTTAGAGGTGAGGAAACTGAGGCAAACAATAGTTAAGTGACTTGCCTAGGGTCATACAGCTAGTGAGTGTCTAAGGCCAGATTTGAATTCAGGTCTTCCTGACTCCAGGCCTGGTGCTCTATCTACTGTACCACCTAGCTGCCCTACCTAAGAAGCAATGGGCTATAGTAGAAAAAGCCCTAGGGACCAGTAAAAAACACCTCAGCTTCAATTTCCTAGTTTTGCTATTTACTATTTCACTTAAGTTCTATGACTTCTGTGTGTTAATCTATAAATGAGAAGTCTAGCCGAGATGGTTTCTCAAGTCCTTTCAACTCTAAATATTATGATTATCTGCTAGGCAAAGTGATATATGTCTATAATCTCTGATACCAGGGTGACAGAAGGTTTGCTGAAGGTAAGTACGAAGGATCACTTGAATTCAGATTCTAAGCTATAGTGGGCTAAGTTGATTGGGTGTCTGGTGTCCACATGAAGTGCAGCATCAAATAGTGATAAGCCCATGGGATTGTGGAGCCACCAGGCAGACTAAGGAAGGGTGAATTGGTACTGGTCAAAGTTCCCATGATGATCAACAGAAATGAAGAGAGAACATAGAGATGAGAGAGAGATGTGAGAGAGAGAGAGAAAGAGAGAGTGAGAGAGTGTGTGTGTGTGTGTGTGAGAGAGAGAGAGAGAAAGAGAGAGAGTGTGTGTGTGTGTGTGTGAGAGAGAGAGAGAGAAAGAAAGAGAGAGACAGAGAGAGGAAGAGAGACAGAGAAAGACAGAGACAGAGGGAGGAAGAGAGAAAGAGAATGAGAGTGTGTGTGTGTGTGTGTGTGAGAGAGAGAGAGAGAGAGAGAGAGAGAGAGAGAGAGAGAGAGAGAGAAAGAGGGAGACAGAGAGAGGAATAGAGAGAGAGAGACAGAGGGAGGAAGAGAGAAAGAAAGAGAGAGAGAGAGACAGAGAGAGATTGACTGTCATTACAGTGGAAAACCCTATTCTTCTAGAGCTGGAAAGGAATACAGCTCTCAGGATCTTTATTGACTTCAACCTCTTTGCAAGACAGCCAATACAAGCTCTGCCAGAGGGACTGTTACACCAAGTATCAGAATCAACTGTATAATATTATAATATATAATAAGAATCTCTTTCTCATGATTCATATGAAGATTATAAGACACAGATACTGTCAGGCATTTGCAACTAGAAATACAAGATCACAGATTTAGAACCAGAAACACTAGTCCATTTTCCACTTTATAAATGAAGAAACTGAGGCCCAGAGAAGTTACTGAACTCTGTCATAGCTAACTGAAGGAATGGCACTGGGGCAGTTAGGCAGAGTCAGGAAACCTGCGAGAGTAGAGTGGAAGGCCACCATGAGTGATGTTCTACTGAAAGGGAGGAAAGGATACTGAGTAGCTTGTTTTCTAGGCCTTGGCTGTCTTTATCCTGCAAACAGTTTGAGTAGTATGTACAAGGTCAGGGTACATACAGGGGTTTTTTGGTCTACTTTGGTTTGGTTTTAGCAGACACAGCTCCTTAAATCTTTATATGTAAAAAGGAGTTACTGAGACACCTTTTGAAACCTTTTTGAATCAAAAAAGTCTAAATACCATGAAAATATTAGCTTTTCTAGGATCCTGGAACATTTTTCTCATTATAAGGATGATCAATGCCACTATTTAAAGAGATATCCTTATAGTTTCAAAAATCATCATCATGTAACACAAATAATCACATTAGAGTAACAACGGTGGGAAATCAGTTAGCAACTTTTTCATAAAGTCGGGTAGGTATACCTTTGAAATCAAAGTATGCTGCCCACAAATGAATTTAAATACTGTTCATCCATCTGCTATGCCCTCTACTCAAAAATTCCTTGAATTCATGAAAAAAGTCAAGTCAAAGAATATAAAGGGTCACCAAAGTTTAAATCCAATATTAATGTTTCTAACTAATGCTACTACTGGATAGAGTAACAATTTTGCTTCTTAATGTTCTTCAAAAAAGGGAAGAATTCCTTAATGGTCATATAATTGGAATATGAGACTATTTTTCCTCCTGCAATGCATAGGATCTTCTGATCTTTGCATATGATGAAGTACAAATTTCCAACAAGATCCCTTTGACCTTTCTTAGAATGTACTGAGCGGCATTTCCCACTGATTTTTAACTCCCCCATAATTAAACTGTCCAGATCCAGTGGGCAAGCATCTTTTTTGGCAGGGGAGGGGACACATACTGGAATCTACAAGGCTTTTTATATTTGTAGTAATGAGGTAAGTTAGGGAGATAGAAAGCAAAAAGAGATAACTGTCCCACTGAGAAATTCTATATAACATAGGGCATGCATAATAATCAGAAGGCAATTGTGAAAACAAACCAAGTCCTTGAAATTCATCCTAAGTCCTCTCAAGAGAACAACCAAATGCAGATGAAGAGGATGCTGAAGGACAAAACTCTAGCCTCTGGATGTGTTAAAAATTGAATATTAATATCTAGGTAGGATAGTGGCTTCCAATACAGAAATAAAAGATTTAATTCCTAAGATTCATGTGAACATACCGTGGAGGCTCAAACACAATATACTAAACTGCACATGAACCATGGTATATATGAAGATTTACAGGAATCACAGAAATAACACAGAATTCAAAAGCCGAAAATGACTTCAGCAGCTATCTAGTCTGTATATGAAAGGAAGCCTCTCTACAGCTTATGTCACATGTGGGCATCCAAACTCTGTCTGAAGACCTCTAAGAAGGAGGAACCTACCACTTCTCATTCTACAATTGATATTGATAGGATGTTATTCCATCCATCAACGACATTTTGGCCTCTTTGTAGCTTCCAGCCATTGATCCTAGCTCTGCTTATTAGATCTAAGGGAAACAAGTGTAATCCAAGCCTTCCATGGGATCATCCCTCAGATAGCTGAATATAGAGCTATCACAGCCCCCTCTGATTCTTTACTTCTCCAGTCTAAACTATACTAAACTAAACTTAGTTTCTTGCTGATAGTAACTATGGGATCCTCCCTCTCACATGTACAGAGAAGGTCTAAGTAAAACCAAATGAGTACCAAATCACCAAATATCAAATCGATGGATAAGTCTAGCTGGTATTGGAGGGCAACAATACTCTCCAAAAGGAACAATAACTATTTCAATACCTTTCCAACTAAAAAGATGGTCCACAGGTGTAACAGGGAAACCACTTTCCTGCTGGCGTCCTAGCTATCTAAGTTTTAATTTTCTATGCTTTATTCAATATTTAGATTTTTCACACTTAAGGACTATAGTGTTTTTCTTTTAGGAATGAAAAGCTGGGAATAAGCCTCAGCCTACTCCAAATGGACAACTGCCCATTGTCACACTGTTTTTCCCCCCTCTCACTGCACTATGAAAATCAAAGGAAGGAGTTCATATGTATTTGGATTCAAATATGCTCCCTAAATGGAAGCAACCTAGGCAGACAGAGAGCCAAGCAACTTCACAATCCAAAACACATGGGTCCAAGTCCTTCTTTAGACATACTGGTTATGTGACCCTAGGCAAGTCACTGAATCTTTGAGTGCCTGAGGAAGCTCTCCAAAATTTTAATTTTAGAAGGTACCAATCTGCATTCGTGGAGGGAATTTCCTCACAGGGAATTACTTACACCAATGAAATCACAGATGTCCAAAAACCCCCCAAAAACCTTGTATTTTTCTACAACAGCTCATAGAAATGGTTTGACGTTTGCATTTAAGAAAGCAAGAAACACTTTATGAAGACTAATCATTTTTGCACATATTAAAGCATTCACAGACTTTGCCACTAGAGTTAGGTCAGACAAGGTTTGTTTTTCTCCCCAGGTTTGTTTGCAAATCCTTCAAGATTATCATGAACAAGCTCAAATTCTACAGCAATGGAATGTGTTATTAGAAACCCTTCAACTGATAAAGCTCCCAATGTTACTGATGTTACATCTATTCAAACTTCTGCTTGAAAGGTAAGGAAATGTTACTTGACCCCTGTTTTAAAGAAGTCCAGCAAAAATTTCTGGAAGTGATAAGTTTTGGTCATATATAAAGTCAAACCAAGCACAGTTCATACCCACCTAACCCTAATGTTAGGGAATGGAGCATTTGGATTAAATACATATCCTGACATTACACATATCCTGATACCATACATTACCAAAGAATTAGAACATGGGTAGTCCCCAATTTATAATTTGGCTATGTTCAAAAAGCTCATTTGTAAGTGTCTATGAAATCTAGAGTTACAGAATTAGGGTTACATGCTAGAGTTGTCCAGAAAGGCCTATACTTAAACGGTTCCCTGGGAAGAACTCTCTTCTCTGAAGCAAATTATATCTCCAGGTCACACAGTCATCATCAGAGGTAGGATCTGAAGCTATGTCTTCCTAACACAAAGCCCAGAATTCTAACCACTACACCATATGCCATGTCTATAAGAATTAATCTATCACACAGGTGAAATAGTAGAAAATGATACCTATTCTGGAGCAATTGTTTTATTTTAAACATATCTAACTATAATGTTTCCTGAAGGCAACGCAGCATGATACAGTAGAAAGTGTCCTGGGTTTAGTCATTCAATCAACTCAAAGGGACCCAAGTTGAAATCCTTACCCTGCCTATTACTTCCTGGGTGACCTCAGGTGATAACACTCCCTCTCTTAGAGCCCCCTACCTTTCTCATTTGTAAAATGAGGGGACTGTGCTAGATGACCTGCATGGCCCATCACTAAATATATGATCATATGTTGCAATACTAGTGAATAAGCAAAACCGAAAGCTCTTATGGCAATTATGAAGGGGACTTCTGGGGAATCACAAATCCTTTAGAGATGCATGAAACAGGCTCCCAATCACAATTTCTTTCACCTCAAAACCTGCTTATGGCTTCCCATGTCCTCACCTCAGGTATGATAGTAGTTTGTTAATTAGTCTCTTAGTTGCAAAGTCAGGCTGGGGTTTTTCTTAAATCTGTTTTTTCACATCTGTCTCAGGGTTTTTTGTTTGTTTTTTAAACAAAACTCAAAACTTTGCAGAAGACTGCTCTCCAGGAAATTTCTTGATGAGAAGAGCTGGAAAGCCCGGTTGCTACAGGTGTGGCATTGGGCTTTGCAACATTTCATTTAGCCTCACCTGACCAGATCTGGTATCAGCTAGTTGTTATAGGAAGCAGCCGTGCGTACCTGGGACTATAGCCCAGGAGGCTAGTGTAATACTTAATCAGTATTTGACCACCCCCCAGGATCACCATTCCAAAGGGTTTGCACGATGTCACTCACATGCAGGCAAAGAAAAGAGAACTGGTCAAAATCTGAGTGAAAGAAAAACATCTAACTGCATCATCTAATCCTGTTCTGCCAGATATGAACAGTTAGTTTCTTTGGAATGGAGTTCCTCCAACGGGTGGTCATGTCTATTTCTTCAGGTGTGGCCAAGACAGAGAGGTTACTTAGACTTTCTCCCAGATAGGTGTTCTAGTGTAAGAAGGATGGAAAGCTTCTGCCTACAGCTTCCATTTCTTTTCTTAGAGCTGGAATTTAATTTTAAGCCCTCCCAAAGCAAACTTGGCTGCCACCCCATGGGTGTGCCTCATATGCTGTTTGGCGATGGCCCAGAGTGAAGCCCCAGTTTATAAGTAAGAACATAGCTCACCCATAGAATTTCACAAGGGGTTTGCACAAATACCCACTGTGCCTAGCTCTGCATCCTGGTTCCTCAAAATATTTTGATTTGAAGGGAGGTAAGACAATAAGATTCCCTTTGTCTTGCTTCTATGCACTTAGGGAGCATTGACAGAGGGTTCTATGTCCAAGTGATTGTACACCAAATAAGGAGGAGACGAAAAAGTTTCCTGACTCCATAATTAAATGGAACTCTGAACCTTGTGGCAGCCCTTATCCTATTTTAAAAGGTCAGACAAAGAGGAATAATTCAGAGAACCTAGAGAAGAACTATATGAAGTGATGCATAACAAAGTAAGCAGAACCAGGGGGAAGTATTTATGGGATAACTGCTGGGAAAACAGCACTGAAAAACTTCAGAACTTTGATCAATGCAGCATTCAATGATGACTACAGAGACTGGGTATGAAGCACTGAACAGAGAGATGGTGGACAACAGGTGCAGAATGAGATCTTCATTTTCATATATAGTTAATATACTGTTTGGCTTTGTGTGACTTTATTTGTACAAGACAGCTTTCTATTGGGGGAGGGGGGGGAAATCAAGAGAACTTTTAAACCTGATTTCCCTGTCTGAGAAAATGTTTCTCAGAGGCTTTCTCAGTGACTAATCAGCATCAGATTTATATCTGACAGGCAGAGAAAGGATACAGGGTAAGCAGTAATTTGCTTCACTAGCTACTTGATCCTTCTCTCCCTACAGGAACCAATTAATTCTGGGCTAGACTCAGAAGCATTACTGACCACTGGGGATGTGAAGGGGAAAAGTCCTTTTCCAACTTTTAACGTGGTTACTCAGGAAGAAAATTTTTTTAAATCTCAATATATCTAATTAATCAACCAGCATTTAATAACAATCTGCTATGTGCCAAGCACTATATTAAGAGGCAGTGATGCAAAGACAAAAGGGAAATAATCCCTGCCCTCAAAGAGCTTTCATTTTAACATAAGAGACAAGCTGTATGTATAGGTACATATAAGACACATACAAAGCAGACACAAAATTACCTTTGGATGAGAAGATACTAAGTGTTTAGATATTTGTTCCCTCAACCCAGTCCATTTGAAGCTCTGGTAACAATAACATTTTAGTTCTTTTCTTTGCATCTCTCCCCTTGAACGTTCCTCCCACATAGGAGTCCTTTGGTCTCCATGCCTTTTCAAAGGCTATACCCCATTCCAGAGAACATTAGCTCCTCACCTCTGCCACTTAAAATCCCTACTTTCCTTCAAGGTTCAACCCAGATGCCATCTTTTATGTGTTTTTTTCTTTCTGATTCTTAACCCACAAACTCAAGTGCTATCCCCTTGTACCTTAAAATTACTTGGTGAGTATTGTGGATATATTTCATACACACACTTAAAAATAGATGTGCTATGGCGTGGCTAGGTGGCGCAGTGAATAGAACACTGGCCCTGAAGTCAGAAGGACCTGAGTTCAAATGTGACCTCAGACACTTAACACTTACTAGATGTGTGACCTTGGGCAAGTCCACTTAACCCCAATTTCCCTACCTTCCCCTCTCCAAAAAGCCAAAAATAAAAGTGTGCTATTTTCTCTCAATAAAATGCAAGCTCCCCACTGCCTTCCACAGGCCAGGCACAAAGAAGGCACTTAAATGCTTGTTGATTGACTTACTGACCTCAGACCCTCCACGGGTATATCTGTCCCTACATTTATGGAGAAGTTGTTCTACCTTATATCAGAAGGAGTGAGGAGGCATAGTCATCATCAGTTTGCTGCCTTAGAGACTATCCAGTGACCTGGCATCATAAGAATTTACAGAATTCATTCTGTCCTAGCAATACCTTTCCTTCCATTTTACTCTGAGGCCAAAAGGGCACTTTCTCCAGGAGCAGAAGCGGCTCATTTCTCTGGAATACTTACTCTTTGTTCACCAGCCCTTCTATCACCCCACCCCCACCATCTGAGGCCCATCTAGGACACACAGAAACCCAGAGGTCATAGTGCTGCATTCTTTCAGATGCATGCCAGGCCTCCTGGTGGGGGGTGAGGGTGGAGAGGAGGAAGCTCAGTGGAGGTTTATTCTGTCTGCTATGGCCGGCACTCCTTGTGCCCTTGTGCCCTTGATCAGCACTGGGAAAGCAAGAAAAATCTCACGAGTTCCTTTTTGAAAAACACACAGATAGGAGCTTGTACATTCACAGAAGTGGCAGCTTCTTACTTCCCTGGCTCAGCTACCCCATCTACAAAATGAGGGCATTAGACTAACTATGGTCCCTTCTAGCTTCAAAATTCTGTGGGTCTATGACCACTTCACTTTAAGGTCATATGTGCTTACAAATTTTAACAAGTGTTTCCTACTACTGTTTCTTAGAAGGCAACAGAACATAACCAACCTCAAAACCAACTTTTCCTCTAATTTTGTCTCAGAGTCTCTTTCCTTTGGTGTTTCTCATTACTTCTCTGTGCTTACACTTGAACAGTCTTTCCCATTTCTTTATCTCATAGACACTGGGTCTTGGGTTTAGACTCAGATGGAGGTCAGCATTTGCAATGACCTCAGACCTTGTTCTTCTATCAACCTTCTGTCTGCTCTAATTGGCAGTTCCTTGCACTTTTTAAAAATACCTTTTATTGATAACTTTTGTTTTTACATGAACTACATTTCCCAGTGTATGTCCTCATTCCCCCAAGTCATCCTTTTAATAAAGGATAAAAAGGGACAAAAACAATTCCAAAACTGATGAAGAGATCAAAAAAGTACATTAAAGAGTACAAAAAACTACATATATACCAAAAGGGACCCAAAAACTATAATATGTGTAGTTTCCCACACTAATGCAATTAACAAATTCCAAGTTCTGGGGTCTCATACTACTGAAGGGTAAAAGGCAGTGGGGTGCAGAGAAAAAGCACTAGATTTGGAGTCCAGGATGAGCCAAGTGCTAATCCCAACTCTACTACTTATGTAACCTGGGTGACTCTGAACGAGTCACTTAATCCACTAAGGGACTCATCTGTAAAATGAAAAGAAGTAGGACTAAATGACCTTTAAGAACTCTTTCCAAGATTTATGATCTTATGAACGTTGTGTTTTAAATGCAGGGTAACAACATGAAACATGCAGTGCTTCTGCATGTCCACCTATCTGAGTCCTGACCCAGAATGTGGATCTGGGATCACTAATGGGTTCACACTCATTGCCTAATCCCCTGAACACAGCAGCACTCTACTAGAACCCAAAGGAAAAAGAAAGGGTGGCAACTGTGATGGTATATGGGAGGGTGGGTGGATATGACATCAAAAGGGTAACCTAAAAGTTGGCTCATAACCCCGAAAGCCTGAAAGCTGAGGGGGTGAGTGCAATGACCAGCTAGTTTACCCATCCCTGTGACAGTCTGAAGCTGAGGAAAGCAAGAAAGGAAAAGGCAATTATTAGCAATAATGGGAGTCATAGAATAGAGGGGAGTCCTTTGTCAGTATGGAATGGTCATTTGCATATAAACTTTGTATAAATCAGGGATTGTCTCTATAATAAAATACATGGAAAACCACTGCACTATCTTCAAAGAAATCAAATCAATCTCACTTCTTCAAAAATGTCTTTTAAAAAAAATGATTACACTTTTTTTATCTTGGTAAATCTTCACTAATAGAAGTGTGATCCCAAAATAAGCAGAATATCTATGGGACAAATGACAAAAGTGACTACGTAAGACATGCCTCAGTAAAGTTCTATCCATTCTAAGCAATTGCTTCTATTGAAAAATACAAAAACTTTGTAACCACCAATTACTATCCCCAGGAAACTGTCAGTAATTCAATATTGAATGCTCCTTTTGCTTAATAAGGCTGAAATACCAGCCTATAGAACAAGTCTTCTGTGTAGTGAATTATCTGAAACTAAATAGAACTTGTATTCTGTTCCCCGCCCCCTAGATATATAATATGTATTATTTTAAAAAAATCATTCAATACACTGTTTGGTAAAGAAGACTTTTGACCTTCATTTGACCTTCATTCTCATTTTTCTTGCACTATCAGAGATTATGACTACAAAAATCAAACACTTTAAACAGCTCAGCCATTAAAATGACACAGAGTTTTGAACTTTAGCAGAAAGTATTCAATTGTCCATCAAAAATGTGACCTAAGACAGTTCTTTCTTTTACAAAGTTTGGCCCTCAAATGGACTAAGTAAGGAAAACATGAAAGAGAGCAAAGACTATCCAAATTCTCCTGTCTTCTGTGATGATGGATTCTGTACCTCACTTTGTAAAATAACCACATCACATAGTTTTAATCCAATTATATTTATTTAAATAGGGGGAAAGAAGGTTGTTGGTTTAAAAAAAATTCTGGAACAAAATCGGGTCCCTAGGAGAGAAAAAGAAAAACAAATTAGAAGATAATAGCAAACCATAGAGAAGGCAACACAATCATTAAGGCAAACTAATGTAAGGTTGCTTCCAATTGGGCCATGATACAACAAAATAATTGTACTGAAAATGTCAATCCTTTTACAGAAACATTTCGGGGGCTCTAAAGGCATCTTAATAACGAAATGGAGTACTTACATCACTGGGAAGGAAAAAGGGCCTTAAAACCCAGATGTAGTTGTCCTTGTATCACCTTTGTCAAATTTACAAGATAGGAATTTGCTCATTATCAGGCTTTAAAGATTACAGCCCCTACTGAGAAAGCACAGGGACAGAGATAGAACCTTTAGTCTCAGTTTACACAACAAAATAATACCACAATGAACTTTTAAATGAACATCCTTAAACAATGACTTACCTCCTCCTCTGTTGGAGCTGAAGTCCTCATCCAGAGTAAGACCCATGCACCTAAAATGAATGGCAGCACCTTCTCCCCCACCATTTCATCAGGAGCAGTATAGGCGACACAGCTTTGCTCTCAAAACTGGTACTGAACATCTCTGCAGCTCTCCAATTCAATGACTGACAATATCAGAGACCAAGGTGCTTTAAGTAAAGCCTGTCTAGATGTAAGGGAATGGACTAAGTAACCTCTCAAGTCAATCCTGCAGTGTGAGTCTAAGAAAAATGCAATCTCTTTCATCGATTCATTTAACATTTTGAGGGGGCCTGCTATGTGCAAGACATTGGGATGGGCATTTGGAGCTGTACAAAAGACATGAACACATCATGGAATAATCAACTAAAATGCACCTTTTACCCCATCACTCCCACCCTGAAAAAATATAAAGTAGGATGCATACTGAATACATAAAGAAGTAACAAAAATCCAACTATAAATATTTCCAGAGTGTTTAACATATTCTAATAACATGGACAACAAATTATGGCATAATAGAGCTGGAAGAGACTATATTAAAAATTGTCTAGTTCAACCCCCTCATTTTACAGAAGGAGGCATGGAAGCCCAGAGATCTATGATGATTTGGATCACTAAACTGGCAAAGATCACTACTGGGTAGCACTGCAGCTACCAAGATCACACAACTAACAAATGGCAGCATGGTGTCTTGGATTGAGGTTTCCAGACTCTAAAGTCTGGGTTCTTTTTTTTCCTCTTTAAAAAAAAATTATATTGATGCCTTTTGTTTTGACATGACACTTGTCTCTGAATAGCCTTTATTTTCAGCCTAGTAAATCTTTCCCTTGTAAAAAGTTAAACAAAACCAATGGCAATCAAGTCAGGAAAGATATACAATATTTTGCATCCACAATCCTTCATTCTAGGAAAAGTGAGAAAGTGAATTTCCTCATCTCATCTCCAGGGTCGTACTTGTTTACTATAAGTATAGTATTTGGCTTCATTTTGGTGGGGGTTTTTTTCCATCTACATTACTGAGGTTATCATGTATTTTATCTTCCTTATTCTTCTTCACTCTGTATCAGTTCACACAAGTCTTCCCCAGTGCTTCTCTGAATGTCCAGGAATGTTTTTCAACTACTTTCCTGAACCAAATTACCCAATAAAGTTGAATATTTAATATGGCTACATGAATTGTTCAAATGAAAATAAGATTTGTGGCTAAGAACTACACTTTGAAAAAAAAACTGCTGATTCATTAGGTAAGAAAGTCATTATATAAGAAATAATAATGGTGCTAACCACATCATAGTGATCTAGATTGTGGGACGTGCACATTTTCCCCTTGAGTATATCTGATGTTCATCATCTTCTTGCATATAGTACTCTAAAGTTTAACTTTAATATGTTTGTGTCGTTCATGAACACACATACACACACACACACACACAAAACTCACTGTAAATTCTCTAGGATATTTTCCTATTTGAAGTGTAGTCACTCTCCCTATCTGGCAATCTTGCACAAATGTACTCTGAGAGTCGTTCATGAACACACACACACACAAACACACACACACACACACACACAAAACTCACTGTAAATTCTCTAGGATATTTTCCTATTTGAAGTGTAGTCACTCTCCCTATCTGGCAATCTTGCACAAATGTACTCTGAGAGTCAGTATGAACAACTTGAACGAAAGGTTTTGATGAACTATGATGCTAAGACCAGGGCCACTAGCCTCAATACCCATTGGATGTGGACAGCCCTGGGTTTACAGATATTGATCAAGAGTTAGACGACAAAAGCCTACATATGAATCCTGTTCTTACTGAAGCAGGAATAATGTGCTTTCTAAATGACCTCACAGTATACATGTGAAACAGATAATGAGAAGGCCCAGACTCTTGTCTGATTGCTATTGTTGATAATGATACATACCTGGAGAAACACATGCAGAGACATGAGGGTATATCAAAACTATTTCAAAAAAAGGCTATGTGCCCACATTTCTAAAGACTCCTTCTTCCAAATAGTTTGCTATCACATCAGGGTTCTGGTTCACTTTTTTTTAAAAAAATCAAACCTCAAAACAGAACCAGGAAGTTATGTTATTAGATAAGAGCTGGGAATAGGAACAAAAATCAAAGTATGACAGCTAATATACTATCACAAGATGAAAGTTTCAATTTTTAAAAAATTAAATGTTTAAGAAATTTCAATAACTTTAAATTTTACCCAATCAGCAAGCATTTATCCAGCTCTTACCATACACCAGTATTATGCTAGGCACTGGCTCTATAAAGGCATGTAGACAGTGGCATTTGAACTGAGCTTTGGAAGAAAACTAGGGATTCCTAACTCCATGTTTATTGTTTTGATTACTCTTAATTGTCAAAAATCTTCAAATTTTGCTAATTTCCTCAAAATTAATAATAATATAATACCCTCACATTCACAAAAAAAATTTTCAAAAGTGTGCCACTCTCCCAAGTGATGGTGAACTGATGCTAAGTTGGTTAGGTTCCATGTCTATATAATCCAAGAAAGGAAAATATTCATGTCATAGTAATAAAACTACTTCACATAATCAGCCCTGAGACACAATACCAAACTTAAACAAATTCAATGTAAAGATAGGCTAAAATCAGGCAAAAACATCAACCTAAATTTAAAATTAGATTATTCACATTTAATTACATTTGAAAATTCTGCTTTAAACCTAAGAGAATACACATAGATATAATTCTGATGATTATTAATACTCAATGCTACTGTTGCAAAAATATGGATTTTAACCTAGAATAATGTGATATGATACACAGAACCAGTATTCTTAGATATTCTTTCTTCCCTGGGCTTTTTTGATATTGCTCTCTCTTGGTTCTCCTTCTAACTGCTCCGTCCACTCCTCGGTCTCCTTTACTAGACCATCATCTATGGCCCACCCCTCAAAATATAGATGCTCTGCCCTGGACCCTCTTTCTCAGTGATCTTTTAGGTTTCTGTGGATTAACTACCCTCCTTAGTTTCTCTCTGAAATCTAGTTTCTACATTACTAATTCCTTTTAGACATCCAAGTGGATTTCCCAGAGGCATTTCAAATTCAGCTTATCAATCTTTTCCCCCAAATGTAGCTCTCTTCTGAACTTCCCTATTTCTGCTGATCCTTTCAGTCATATAGCTTCTCAAACTCAGTCACCTTTAATTCCCCCGTCTATTGTCCCGTCTCCAATCAGCTGCCATGTATGTCTAGTATATTCCACCTCTAAAAAATCCTTAGAATTCTTTCCCTACTCTACTCTCACAAAGCTTCAACCCCCATTCTAAGCCTTATTACCTCTTGCCTGGGGTTACTGCAATATCCTCTTAATTAGTCTCCTTGTTTCCAGTCTCCCTTCTTTCCAATTCATACCCTCAATAAAAAGCTGCCCCCCCCCCCAATTAATATTCCTAAAGCAATCTTCTGCCCAAAAGTCTCTTGAGGATCAATATTGCCTTTAGGATAATAATATATAAACTCTATTTGGTATTTAAAGATCACTACCACACAGGGCTGTCAGTCTTCTCGACATGTACTCTTTGTCCCAGTCAAAGTGGCCTACTTGCTGCTCCCTCTACAGGACACTCCATATCTCATCTCTGGACCTGCACACAGGCCACAACACCTGGGGGTTCCTGAGGCTCAGGTGGCATCTCCTATATAAAGCCTAGCCTCCTCCCCACAGTTCCTAGTACCCTCCCCTCTTCAAAATTATTTTGTACTAACTTTGGATGTATTTTATATTTGTTTATACGCAGGTATATTATTTCCCTATAATAAATAGAAGGTAAGTTCTTAAGGGCAGGGAGTATTTTCTTTTTGTCTTTGTATCCCCTGTACTTGGCACATAGTTAACACCTAATAAATGCTTTTTGAATTAAATGAAAAATTTTATGAAAAGGTCACAGTGGAGTAGGTCTATATTATCAGCTGAATTTTTGGTAGTTTTCAGTGTTTTCTCTAGCGAATTTAGAAGGATGTAAAGAAAGATAGGCATGGTGTAATAAAAACAACACTGGAATACATTAATATTTCCTATTTACATTGATATTCCTATTTCCATAGTAACTTGAGGTTTCAAAGTACTTTCTTTACAACAACACAGGTAGCACTCTATTTTGCATACAGGAAACTGAAGCTTTAAGTTGCCAAAGCTCACACAGCTAAGTATCTGAGGTAAGAGTAAAGCACAGGTCTCTTGACTACTTTCAGTACTCTATCCACTTAGTGTACCAACCATCACGTCCAAGTCAAGAGATCTAAAGACCTAGTATACATTCTGCCACAAGTTCACTACACAGTTGAGGGTAAGGTACTTTGCCTGGCTAGGTTTCCGTTCCTCACCTATAAAATCAGGAGGTTGAACTAAATACATTTAGATACATTTCAACTCTAAAAATATAACTCTAGGGCAGGTGTCCTTCACCTTCCCTTTCACAGTCTGGTGAAACCTAGAGACTCCTCAGAATAACAGTTTTCAAATGCACAAAGTAAAGAACATAGATCTATAGTGGAAATTAATTATAGTGAAATGCAATTATCAAAATATTAAAAAAACAAGTTCATAGATTACCATATTAAAAACCTCTGCTCTAGTAAGAGATTACTTTTACTCAATAAGAGCCAGTGGTCAATCTATTTGATTTCATTAAGTATCAAAAAGGATTCTTAATTTCAGTATACAAACTTGGTTGAGTAAAATAATGAGCTTCCCTCAAAATAAAATATCTGTATTAATTTAATAATACAACTTAAATGCCTATTGGTTTGAGGGAGGATTCTCATACCTTATAAAGAAAGACCAAAAAAAAAATCCCTCGAAAATATATATAGTTAACTTTTTGAATGGAGAAGATTTAACTCACTTCTCAAAAACTACAAAAGTACAAAACATTCTCTACTCTGATACATTTGATTAAATATACCTCTACTTGGGTAAAATAAAAGATGCCTAAAATATGTTCTCTTATCTGCAGAGTTCACAATCTAGTTGGGTAGCTAACTAATCTTAATAATGGAAATTTTTCTCTGCTGGAATAAATTGCAATTAATCAGTCAGGAGAAGTATTGTGAGATAACTGAATGTTCTGGTTAACTGATAGCTACTGTAGATCATACTTGGATTGCATATTTCCAAATAATTAGAATAAGAGAAGACACAATGCTTAAATTTCACTGCACATAATTTTAGTCATTCATTGAGGATTCAGAAAATACTTCAGAATTTAGTGCCTAAGTATTGATGTATCATGATTTTTAAAAAAAATCTAGTTACTTAAATTCTGAATAACAGCTATTTCCAATACCCATTATTAGTTTGAGGAAAATAAAACAACAATAATTCAGTTTTTTTAATGAAAGTACAAAATTTTCTAAAAAGAGAGAAGGGAAATACTTTAAGATGTATAATTTAATTTGAATTCCATCTCAATGAAACCTAAATCTGAGTTGTGTACTAGAATTTGGATTACTTTGAACAAGAATGTTGCAGAGAAAAAAATTTGTAGAAGAATGATTAAACTGTGTCTTTCTACAGTAATATAAATGGCACCAATGCTAACTAGGGTTAATCTTCCCCCCAACTTAATCAATATCTGTATTGACTTCTGGACCTCATTTTCTTAATCTATAAAATGGTTTAGTTATATATGGAAAACAATTAAAATTGTTAGGTTAAAAACACTTCACAACAATATGAGAAGTTGTGAATTCATCTGAGAGAATATCTATTCCCTTCTTTATATGTCTACTTAGTTAGGTTCCTTTTTCTTAAAAAAGAAATCTCAGATACAATAATTTCTAAAACAGAAAAGGCATCAATGTCTCCAGATTCTTTCTTAACATTTATGATGCACATATGATAATGCTCAGTGGACAAAATAGATAGGATGTTACCAGTCACCAAAAGCTTTTGAGACACTCCTCACACAAAGGGCCATGGAAAACATTTAAGTGGACTGAGTTATCTTCTCTACTGGGTTACAGACCACAAAGGAGGCCCTGGCAGAAGGAGAGATCACACAGATTTAAGAATTCAGTCATCTTCCTGCTGCCAGGGTTTAGGTGTTCTAAATTATCATAAGACTGTCCTGACTCTCCCTTCCAATTTCAAATGAATTCAAATATTTCTCCCTTTGGACTAATACAGGTAAAGTCTAAACCTTGCTTTAAGTGGTCCTGGAAAGAAAAAGGGAAATAGAGAGTGATAAAATTCTTTGGAAAGAAACATGTTACACCTGTTTAATTTACCCAATACTAGAAACCTTCTGAATAAACTGGGACTGTGATTTGGCAGCAGCATAAAGAGTTGCCTAGGAAACAGAAAATCAACAAACAGTGACAGGGCAGCAGGAAGGGAATTTAGATAACACCTTTCTGAATGACTGTTAAAAAGGACTGGTTCTCTTCCCATAAGGGAAGTCACTTTCGCACTTGCCACTAAGCTGAAATTAATCTTTGTAATATGGAAAGTACTAAAGAAAAACTATATTGGTCTTTTTAATGCTCTACCTTCTCCAATCAATTTAATGCTCTACCTTTTCCAAAGAAGGACCTATTAATAGGTCTTTCTATAAACAAATTTAAGGAATGGCATGACACAGGTGACACATTAAGATACAAAAGATGGATGTGGAATTTTATAGAGTGCTATATACTTAGGGCAGCTAGGTAGCACAGTGGACAGAGAGGTCAAAGCCAGCTCAGATACTTACTGCATGACCTTGAGCAAGTCACTTAAGCCATTTGCTTCGGTTTCCTCCTCTGTAAAATGGCTATTATTGTTGTGAGAATAAAATGACCTAATATTTGTAAAGTGCCTTGCAAACCTGAAAGTGCTATATGATAACAGAGTTCTTCTCAAATGATGCCTCATCACAGAATCATTGGATTTGGGTATCAGAAAAGACCTCAAGCAACCATCTAGTCCAACTCTTTTGTGAAAGGAATCCCCACTATAACATACTGGACAAAGGACGGTACAGTTTCTGCTTGAACGGATCCAGGAAGGGGAACCCAAGACCTTTTTAAAAAGTCTATTCCTCTTTTTGAACAGCTCAACTTGTTATCAAGTTTTCACTGACATCAAGCCTAAATTTCCCTTTTTGCAGTTTCTACTTATTTTCACTTGACTCTGTATTTATCTTTTCATGTATCAATTTGTACATTTTGTCTCCCCCACTAGAATGTAAACTTCTTGGGGACAGGAACTGTTTTTTAACAATTGCTAATATTTATATAGCGCTTGTTAAGTGTCAGGCACTATGCTAAGTGCTTAATTTACAATTATTCTTATTTAATCCTCACAACAACCCTAAGAGATAAGTGCTACCATTAGCCTTATTGTATAGATGAGGAAACTGAGGCAAACAGAGGTTAAGTGACTTGCCCACTGTCATACGACCAAGAGTCTAATTTGAACTCAGGTCTTTCTGACTCTAGCCCAGCACTCTACCCACTATACTACCCTAGCTGTCTTTTCTTTGAATTCCTAGTGCTTAGCACATACCTGGCTCCTAGTAAGCACTTAATAAATGACTGCCATTTATTTGCATATAACAATGACCTCAGAAGACCCTTCCCCACCTTTGCTAGCCTTCTAGGGTTATTCTATAGCCTAACAACTTTCTTCTTAAACTGTGGTGCTCAGAACAGTGCCCTAGATAAGGGTCAGATGAGGGCATACTAGTAAAGTGAGATAATTGCCTCCCTATTGCTTAGAGCTAGGACACTCTTCATAGAGGCCAAGATCACATTAGACTTTTTATTCTTTTGGTTACTCCCTCACACTAATGACTCATATTGAGCTTGCAGTGCATGAAAGCCTATAGATCTTTTTTTCAAACTGCCTAACCATTTCTCACCCGTTTTGTTCTTGTAAAGTTGATTTTTTTTTTACCCAGGTGCATTTATCACTATTCAATTTCATCAGATTCAATTCAGTCCAATGTTCTTGCCTTCTATGATACTCTTGGACTTTTCATCACAGTGTGGATATGACTTAAGTTCTCAAAGGATATGATGGTGGAGTATAAGCTCCAGAAGAGGCTCTACTAGGCTCTCTTACTGTGCACTCTGTCTTTATCTGCAGGTCACATCTAGTCTCTGATTGCAGTTATAAACTCTGAATTCTGAGGAACAGGCTAGCTAAGTGGATTATTACTTGTGAATTCTTTGGCGACAGCAACAAGTGATAAATTGCAATTTGTACCACTAGGGGGAGGGCAGGCAGATGACACAGTGGATAAAGCAGGATGTGGAGTCAGGAAGACTTAAGTTCAAATCCAGGCTCTGACACTTACTAGCTGTGTGACCCTAGACAAGTCACTTAACCCTGTTTATCTCAGTTTCTTCATCCATAAAATGACCTGGAAAAGGAAATGGCAAACCACTCCAGTTTCTTTGCCAAGTAAACACCAAATGGCATCATAATGAGCCTGAAATGACTGAATACCAATCCCTACTACCACTCAAAGACATGAGATTACAGATTTATAAAAGTTTTCATTAATACTGAGAATGGGCATTGTTATCTTTCTACTGGGAGTCATAAAGGCAACAACATTAATAAAATGCTTTAACATCTACAAAGCATTTTAAATTACATTACCTCACCTGGGTCTCATGATAATCTTATCAGCTTAGAACTACAATTATTATTATGTACCTTTTACTAATAAGGATGTAAAGTCTCAGAAAGTTTAAGTGACGTATCTGGGGTCAGCTACTAAGTGCTGGAGATGGGAATTTGACCCCAAGTCAAACACTCTCCACTAAGCCATACCTCTCTCTCAATAGGAGCTAATATCATCAATAGATGGCAGTTAAAAAGATATCAGTAATACTAATTAGGAGCTCTGTCATCAAGGAAGAGAAAGAAATTAATTTTAGTAAGAAATAAGAATAGTTACCCATTTTCTGGCATCCTAGGTTGTTTTATGAATGTTTATTCATGTAGTCATAATGTTTGTGGAAATAATACTTACAGCTCATCTTGACAGTTCACTATGCTCCATAAGGGATTAAGCTTTTTCTTCTAACTCACAAAACTTCATTCTTTTCTTTCCTCTGGTATGGATGCTGCATCTCTTTCCAATATTCTCTCAACCTAACAAGTACTTTGGGCAGGTAGGTTTTGCAGTGAATAGAGTGCCAAGCCCAGAGTCAGGAAGACATTTTCCTGAGTTCAAATGTAGCCTCAGACACTTATGAGCTGGGTGACCCTGGACGAGTCACTTAACCCTGTTTGTCTTAGTTTCCTCATCTGTAAAATGAGCTGGAGAAGGAAATGGCAAACCACTCCCATATCTTCGACAAGAAAACTCCAGAAGAGCTGGACACAACTGAAACACCAGAAGAACAACAAAAATACTTCACGATTTAGCTGTAGGCATGAAAAGCTGGTCAAACAAGGAAGTAAGAGGGTACTTACTATTTACCCCACTATTCCTTCAAATCTCTCTGAGGTTTTTTTAGGGGCTCACAGCAATCCTTTACAACTGAAAATGATACTGCTGCAAAATACCTCACAGCTAGGTCAGCCCTATACTCTCTCTTTTTAATGCTGAAATAGCTGTTGTTAATCTGGAAGGTTGTGTGTATCTGCTCCACTGATCTCATTGTGGTCCACTGGCACAGGAAAAATAAGTAAAAGGGAATTACTGTCATTAAGATCACGAAGGGACTGGTGGATACTGGATTCCCCACCCAAACTCAGGCTCATTCTTCTGTAGGTCACACTAACTTAAGCTCCTCTCTCGGGTTTTGTTTGTTTTGGTCACAAGGTACTTAGGACTAAGGGCAGCTATAACAGCAAGGAAAATTCCAAGGTATTTTTTTCTATTGGTTAAAATTGTTGGCTGTTTTCTTCCACTCTATCATGTATAGATAATTCAAGTTGACTCCATTATTACTATATGAAAATAAAGCGAGAAGCAGATTTGGATCTAAAGGGAACCTTAGAGGTCATTCAGCCCAGTCCTCTCCATTTACAGACGAGGAAGCTGAAGTCCAGAGAAGGAATGTAAACCACTGACGGTCCATCTGCAAATCTGGTTATGAGAGACCACTGGTTCTCAAAGGGTACAGTGAGTTTCACTAGGTGTGCCCCTAACTGTATCAATACAGTTACACTTGTAATCCATAATATTGTTATGCACCAACTATGTGCCTGGCACTGTGTGAGGCTCTGGGAATACAAATACAATAAATTAAACAATTCCAGTCACATCTTAACAGATAGTTAAGTGGTGGAGTCAGCATTTGAACTCATTTCCTCTGACTCCAGATCCAGCAGTCTTTCCACACCATCTTATTAGGTTCCAGGTGCTCCAAACATAATATTTACAGAGAAGATATGTTATGTTTTAGTAACATTTAGTCACTAAGTAGTATCCTTCCACAGTTTTTAACTCTGCTGGGCCCAATCTCTACAATAACAAAAGAGGGTGAGAAAGAATAAGAGGAGATCAATGAGACTTTTAATGAGAGGCAGTTTAGATCATGGCAAAAGGCCCAGATTTCAGTTCTGACCGTTCAGTATCTGTGTGGCCCTGGACAAGCCTCTTTCCCTCTCTGGGCCTCATTTTCTTCATCTGTAAAGAAGGGACTTAGACTAGATGGTTCCTAAGATTCCTTTCAACTCTAAAGCCCCATATTAAAGGAAGTGTTCACTCTAACATTTGAAACATCCGCGTTTTCACTGGTATGGACACTCCCCTCCCAATAAGTCAACAACCACTTGTTAAAGCACCTACTACATACCAGCCACCAGGGTAAGAACTGTGGATACAAGGAAAGGCAGAAACAGTCCTTGCTTCAAGAACCTTACCATCTAACAGGGAAGACAATATGCAAACAACTCTGTAGAAATATACAAGATAAATTGGAGATAATCACAAAGGAAAGGCACCTACTCTACAAATTAGTAGTAGATGATATTCATGAGTCACTGTGGCCAAAAAAAATGTACCACTCCATAGACAAGTTGGTGATGAGCCTCTCTGAACATAGCTAGCAGTGTCTTCAGACGGAAGAAATATATTTTTATATTCCAAGCCTTTACTGCTCAGTATTACCAGTCAGAGACTGCACTCTGCTGGCACTGCCTTCAGCACTCAGAGTCACCTCTACACGAGGAGATAATGAAGTAGTTATAGAATGGCATTACATAAACATTTAAATGGAGGTAGGAATAAGAGGCGAAAGATAGAGACTTAAGAGGAATTGGTGATTTGGCCAAATATTTTACTTATAATTAACTGTCCAGCTAGCTAACTGTGAATTATCTGTTATCAGTCTTTTAGAGATAAAGGGAAGCTATATAATGACTGACACCTTTACTAAATCCACTATTTTCCCATACTGAAGATTTAAAAGATTCTGAAAAATGTTCTCTCTTGAGCTGCTGGGCTGGGTACCCAGCTGTCATATTATCAGAGGCAACAGTTGCAATCGGGTCTGGCACAGGCTTCCTAAAACTGAGAGCAATCCAGAAAAGACATATTTCAAAAGAGGACTGGCAGACTGAAGTAAGGACTGCTCTTAGTACTTGATATCAGTTATAAGAAAATTATGTCTCTGGAAGTGAATGTGTATAATTTCTTGTGTCAATATGAAATTTCTATCATGTTTTTTTTTACCCCAAGTTCTGATAGAATGTAAGACCCTTGAGGGCAGGGGCTATTTTTGTTTTTTCTTGGTTATCTCTAGCACCTAAGATAATTCCTCATATAGTCAGCACTTAGTAAATGTTTGATTAACTGTTTGATTTGAAAAGTCTTTGTGTGTATCTTTCAATATCTTGTTTTGTACTCTTCTAATTTATAGGTCATATTTAGCCTATACAGAAGCAAGGAGGGCTTAATCTTAAAGAAAAAATATTAAAATTAAAAAACTGAGGTATCTGTGAGTTCATGATTTACTGGTCCTTTTCTTTTAGATCTAGAACTGAATAAGAATGGTATTTCTATATTACCTAATGATCAAAAAGAGAAATGAAGTGCCAACCACTTGTTATAAAAAATTCCATGGTCTCCAATGGCAGAGTACTTAATCTGAACAAAATCCAAATCAGAATTCTGTTTCCCTAAATTCATCATTAAGTTGTTTTTCTTGACTTCCTGCTCAAACCTTTGCAAAGCATTCTTATGACATACAGTAATAGACTTCCACCTTAAAAGATGAATGTTTCTGGAATTTCCTGTCTCACAGAAGCCTTGCAATGACATTCTTTAGGGTACTTTGAGATCATCGGAAGCACCAAATAGTTTCTGCTGTCTCATTCTCCGAGCATGTTTTAGGAATGTCAAATTAATCTGAATAGAAATATACACGTGTTCATTGAGATTAATTAACAATACTACAACTTTTGTTAGGTTTAGAATCCTGTGACTATGTTATCATTATTAAGCATTTATGCAATCAATTGAAATATGTTTAAAAAGCAATTCATAATTGTTTATTCATTATTACTCAAAACAATTCTGTCACCATAGTATCTTAAGGACTCAATGCAACAAACTCCTGGTAGTGAGGGGGAAGTTGCCACCCACCAAGATTCCTATAAGCAAATGAGAAAGGAACACTGAAAGTGGAGACTTCTTCAACACAAGTGGGAAGAAGTTCAAATAGTCTAAGTATATCCTTTAAATCCCTTCCCTTCAACTTTACTTTCCAATACCAAACTCAAAAATTAGTCCATTACACAACTGTAATGAATCTCAGAAGAATGTATGGAGAGGGAAAAAAAAAACAAAACACCTGCGTTGAATTGCTTTGGGGAGCAAAAAAGGTCTTAACTACTTAGTTCTGTCAATAAGTAAAATGATAATGAGGGGTTCATGTTCCAGATAACTAAAAAAATCAAAGGTCTCTCCAGTTATCATTCATTCCTAGATCAACAGCTTCAAGAATCTATTTCAAAGTCAAGTTCTAACCCTGATCTAGCCCACAAGATCTAGTTATGAGAGACCACTGGTTCTCAAAAGGTACAGTGAGTTTCACTAGGTGTGCCCCTAACTGTATGAATACAGTTACACTTGGAATCCATATGTGTGAGTCTATTAACATTAAAAAATAAAACCGTGCCATAAGCAAAAAGAAAAACAAAAGTTTGAAAACCACTGTATCAGACAGTGGAATGAAGAACTTGAGTCAACTTTCACTCCTCTTTTTGGTCCTCTCTTATGTTCTGGCTACTCTATTTGGACTAGAATTAGAAAATCTACAACCTGTGGGCTGAAACAAAGTCTTAGAAGTTGGCGCCTTATCTTTATCCACAAGTTGGGTTTCAGGAGTGACAATGAATTGGTTTTCCTAGCTTAATTTAGTTTCCAATCCTTCCTCCATGTAGTTGGCAAAGTGATTTTCCTCAAGGCCAGACTGGACCATGTTACTCCATTCAATGATAAACTCTTGCCCCTAGGATAAAATATAAACTCCTCTGTGTGGCTTTTAAAGCCCTTCACAACACCTAGCTCTAACAAATGCAAAGACAATACTAAACTCCAATATGAAAGGAAAAAAATCTCATATATGGTTTATTCCCTGTCTGACTCATGTTCAAAACATGGGCTAGATTTAAAGATTTGATAGTGGAAATTAAAGTGTTTTTTTTTAAAGGTATACTTAGGCTATCTATTGGAACTTCCTACTTGTGTCTTAAATTTCACCTTTCAGTAGTACTTTCTCACCTTCCTAATATTATAGCTTATTTCCCTTCCCACATTCTACACAGTCCAGTCACTCTTGCTGTTCTCACACAGCATTCCATCTCCTCTCTCCCTTCCCTTACAATGACTTCCGGCCATGCCAATAAGGAAGCCCCTCCTCACCTCAGTTCTTAGAATCCCTTGTTTCCTTTAAAACTCATCTGAACAACCACCTAATAAGAAGTCTTTCTTTGCCCTCAGATTTTTATCTTAGATTAATCTGGTATATAATTATATACATGTACATGTAGGTTCTCCCAATAGAAGGTAGATTCTTTGAGAGCAAGGACAGTTTTATTTTAGTCTTTGTATCCCCAATACCTATCATAGTGCCTGGCACGCTGCTGAAATTTAATAAATGCTTGCTAATTAATTGACTGATTTCTACTAAGGACTTGATAGGAGAAATACTTATCTTTTCACCTGCTTAAAGACAACAAAAAAGCTCACTGTACATTTTTCAAAACTTAGTTCCTTCCTATCACACCATGCAAAGTTGTGTATCACTATATACACTTTTATGTTCATAGAGTTTAAAATCCACATGTATACATAACATCCTATGTGCATCTAGCTATATATGTTCAGTACCCAATACATATGTAATTTTTGTGTATTTAAGATATTTTTAAGGCATAAGGCTAAACCATACTCTTTTCCTCTTTCCATAGCATCTCAAACACAATCCAACACAGTGGGCTCTCAAATGTTGCTAATTTCTCCCAACAAAATTATTTCCAAAAATACTTTCACCCCTTCTCCCAAAGACAATAGTCTCTCCTCCCTACATAGACCTTCCTAAATCATGACATCAGTTTTCCTCATTCTTAAAAGTTCCACATTCCTATTCTACTATTTCCTCCCTAATTTCTACATGACTTGGACAAGAGTCATGCTAAAATAAGTATCTACCATGCCTTTAATTATGGAAACAATAATTTAGTGATAAAAATGATCTCTTCTGGACACCAAAAAATACAATAATTATTTCTTTAGCAAGAAAAATGTGAAGAGGATGCAAACACCCCCAGTAATGAGGCAAGTCACAACTTAAAATAGAATAATTAGATAACGCTGTTCAATTATAGTAATATAGAAATAACATAATTATGCTAAAACATTTTACGGCATAAGACTTGAGCAGTCATTTTCAGAGTTTCTCAGTCTGTAAAATGTATATTGTGCTGACTTCTCTTACAATCCAGTTAAAGACTATAAGCATATTCATAAAGTGTTGTCAATGGAATACAAAGTATTGTGATCTATGTATGGCCTTTGGCAATATTTTAAATATATGAAAATTATATATATACATACACATTTTATACATATATGTGTGTATATATATATATATATATATACACACACACATATATGTATACACACACGTATAAGCTGAGACAAAGTTAACTCCATTACAAAAGGAGGAATTATTTACAAAGTTTGTTCTGTGTTTGACTCAATGCTATGACAAGAGTAAAAAGTTGACTCCATTCAAATTCTCTACTGTTGATGTGTTTTTTGGGGGAGAGGAGAAGGACCTGTAATTTCACTGGGTATGGAACACCCAGTGAGGAAACTACCTCTTGTGGCTGCATTTGAATCCAGGTCTTTGTGTCTATGAAGGCAGTACTCTATCCCCTATGTCAGGCTACCTCTCACTGCTGAGGTTATGGTATAGTTTTGATGTCTTGGGCACACCTGCTCAGTCAGGTATACTACCACAACTTTATAAATATCCTTGTTTCACATACTTAAGCTACTTTAAGACCCACAGTATCATACTTTGTGATGTCAGAGAGGAGTGGCAGATGCACCCTGGTCTTCTGGTAAATGTTCTGTACTCATACCCACCCCCTCCTCCACCATCCTGTCACTGAAAGGGGCTACTTATGGTAGATAAACAGATGGCAAAGTCCTTTTCTGTGGGTGTTTTTTTAAACCTTCCCCCTTCAGTTACCAATGCCTGTGCATGACTGTGCTGGGAAGAATGTGGAGGCCAATGGAAAGACTGCTGCAGAGCAGTTTTCTGAAATGGTTTTCAGGGCACTTGATATCTAGCAAGCATGGGGGTAATGGCAAGGATTTGCCACCACAGAGATGGTGCCAAGAGAACAAAGCAAGGACATAGAAAAAACAACCTGGGTAGAGAGGTAGCTGGTCCTCCCAAAAGGAATCTAATTACAGCAAGTCCCTTCTGTTTTCAATGCACAAAAGTGTTTCCTGCACAACCATTCCAGCATTTCTCATACCTTTTCAAGGTTCCATATACTAATGTTTCAAGCAAATAGGAAGAAAACCAAATAAAGACCTCTTTATGCACCCAAAAGGAAAGTTAAAAGTGAGAACTCATCCTTAAGCAAAGGGTCAGATTAGTAACTGACACTTTCCATCCCCTCAATGGCTATTTCAGACACAGTCACTACCTTTTGCTGCCCAGCATCTTGATTAGGGAAGAGGGCACACACGTGTATTGGAGGGAGTGCCTGCAGCAGAATTCTGGTCTTGAGAAGTTCTTAGCATAGGGTTTGAAATTGCCCTATGATATAAAATGAAAATGTGTCCAAAGAATAGTTATTAGTAAACTATAACAATTAAAGATTTGAGTAAAGATCTTTTTAAAAAATATTTCTTTGCTGGGGGAAAAGTGAAATATCCAGAAAAAACCACTCCCTTCATGCTAAAATTTATTCATACTGATCAGAATAGGACAAAACAGTTTGAGTTAGAAGATTGGAGGAATCTTCTTCACAATTCTGGGTTTCAATGTCCTCTTTGGTACTTCCTCACATCCCTTCCAGTGCTAAAACCTAAAATCCTATGTGGAAATTTGCTAGTGAGCTTTCCACTCAAAGGACTTACTAATAAGAGTCCAACTAGAATTAATTAGCCTCTTATTGCAATGTATTTGCACCTGGCAAAAGTCAGGCTCACCAAATGTTTTTTCTGGAATGCAAAGTTAAATCCTCACTAAATCAGTGAAGAACATTAAGGAATAATAATTATTGCATCCTTCACTACCATAAGTTCGCCTGCACCTAAAATTATTCACTGTTATGTGAGGGAGAACATAAAGGGCAGAAATATAATTTCTAGATACTTATGGACCATTATCATGCACCACTCTAAAAAACAATAACTTACATTTACAGAGTGGCTTTAGTGTTTACTGAGTGTTTTACTCACCACAGCCAAATGAAGCTATTAGTGAAGTATTATTATTCTTATTTTACAGATGAGGCAATTGAAATACAAGTTCTCACAGTTGGTAAGTGGCAAGGTGGGATTTGAACTCATGTCTTCAGACTCCAAAACCAATACTCTTTAAATGAAGATTTATTACACCACATGGTTAGACATCTCATCCTCTACTGAGACATCTCTCTGTCTCAGAAAGAAGTGAGGAGAGGGGAGAACAACAGTTTCCAGGAGACAGTACATTACCTAGCAGTAGACAATAGATTTTCTGTATTCCGGCAATTTGTCTGTAGTCACCAATATTCCAATTTTCAAACAAGCCTGTGATCTCTTCCATTTGAAAACTCCCTCCAATAATTCAGATCACAACCTTCCTGTTATGTACACTTCTCATTCATGTTTTCCCTAAAGTGTTCACAGGCACAGACATCTACTCAATGTACTTTCCTTGCTTTCTCTCATCAATGTAGGGGTACCAGTGGAGCACTTCGATCTCTCTGTCATTCCTCTTTTATGTGACCAGCCCATCTTCTTTTTCTTTCATTCAATTCTTGGATGGCATCCTTGATCTTCAGAATTTCTTGTTGGTTACATGCAGCCAGTTCATATCCACCACGTGCCCACTTTCCCCTAACCTCTGTGAAACTCTTCATTTAATTTTTTGGAGGTAGTGGTGTTCCTGGACTTGCTACCATGCAGAAACACGTTTAAATGTTTGAATTAAGAAGATAGGCTTTTGTTGTTAAAGAAAGTTTCAGTCAGTAAAAGTGCTTTGAAATGTCCCAAAAGCAATCTAGCCCTTCTTGTCCTTCCTTTTCAACTCTGGGCTCAGTTCACTGTCCATCTGTTCAATCACCCTCTGACAATAAACATCAGGCATAAAGCAGTGAAATGTACATTTGCCAAAAGTATTCTCCATGGGGATGGAGGAGATCCAGCAGAGTCTAGGTCAAGAGGGGAACTCCTTGTGAATGGTGAAGTCCTCCAGATGGTCCCGTTTTCAGACGACAATGTTGTGACTGGATCAAAGCCCTATTATATTACAGAGCCTCCTAGAAGAACTCCATAATCACTTGAAAGGAGTTGACCTGTCCATTCACACAGAAAAGACCAAATGGATGAAGAATGTCTATTTCCCAGATTTCAATGTGCATCTGAATGGATACTCCATAGAGATTGTCCAACATTATGGATATTTGAGACAGACAACACAGATTATTACAACATGTCTCTTTAAATTCATTCCACTCTTTAAGAAAACTGCTTGCCCAGTGTCTGGTGGGAAACTCCCTGGCAAGTGAAAACAGCAGCAAAGGTAAAAGAATGTTGAGAATTTGGCTGCTGCCTACAGTATTAGGATGAGCAGCAATTACTCAACTGCCTCGACTGTCAGAGACAGAAATAAGCATGTGAATTTGGGCAAGTTTTGGCCTGTCTTCTTCACTCAGGCTTCCCTCTTTGCAGTATTTGTCACCTATATTTTTCAAAACCACACTGAAATGAGGGAAATGAGGAATCTGAGAAAATAGCAAAGTTTCAACACATTTAGCAGCCTAAAGCAGAAGTATACATTTTTCCTTGAATTCAGACCAGGTCATGCAGTTTAAGGTAGTTTCTAGATTTCTGTTTTTAAACATTTTCCAGATGCTGACCATGGTTTTGCAGTCTTAGTTATTTCATATGAAATATAATTAAAGAATAAAGTAATATATTCTCCTGAATCAGGGTTTCTTAACCTAATGCCCATGAACTTTTAAAAATATCTTTATAATTTCATTTCAATACAACAGGCTTTCTTTGTAATCCTAAATATTTTATTACTTTAAAGATATTACTCTGAGAAGGGGTCTGACATAGGCTTCACAAACTCTCTAAAAGGTCCATGACACAAAGAAAGTAAAGGACCTTTGCCTAATGTTTGTAAAGGACTTTGTAAACCTTAAAGTGTTATACCAACATTATTACTAAAAGTCTTTCCCCTCATTCTACTTGACTAAAATTAATGCCGACAATCCCGTGCCCCCAAGAATCAAAACTATCACAGTTAAAAATGACATCAGAAATCACCTACTCCAACATCCTCATTCAAGAGATGAAGCTATAGCAGAGTGGTACTTTGCTCAAGGTCACATAGCTGGTGACCACACTAGGAGTAGAACTCATGTCTCCTGATTCTTGCACCCAAATTCTCTCTTCTACTTTAGGCTACTTTTTCACAGTCATGGGGTAATATTTAATCCTTTCCTAGGACTTCAATCACTGGAAGGGACCTCAGGTAAATATCAGATCAGGTCCCCTACTATCAGGTATTTACTTTCTTCATTTTCATTTTAGAGATGAGACACCTGACTTCAAGAAGTTAAGTGATTTGCTCAGTGCTATCCAGTAAGTGGCCCAAAGGGATCTAGAATCTTTGGTTCCCTGTACCTTCCCTTTAATCACCCAATAAACATTTATTAAGTGCCTACTGTATGCCAGGCACTGTGTACTGACCTCTTCTAGCAGTCCTCCTTCTACTATAACATGGTATGGATGTCTTGGGATCCTCACGTATAGAAATTTAGCCATGTGCCTATACTATTTACCCTTTTTACTGAAATACTTGGAAAACTTCTGGACTTGTGTTTCATCATAGATCTGGTAGCAAAATCACCCAAATGTGCCTAAAATGCAGGAATTCGTGTTTAATATAGGAGCATCTAATGGTAACGAGCAGAAAATATCCCTTTTGTTCTCTAACCATATCTAAACCACTGGTAAATCCATTTGCTTCTTCCTTAAGAACATCTTTATAAAATCAATCTGCCTTAATCCTACTGCAAATACTTTACTTACCTTTAGAGCAGAACACAGTATGGGCCCATCAATGGTGATGGCATGGGGCAGTCCAGGGGATTTTCTTTTAAAGTTTTTAAATTCTGGGTTTCACAAGATTATGGGATCTCCTGTCAGTACAAGATTATAAGCATAAACTCCTACTGAAAAAGACCATGTGTTCTATATGTTAGGATAAAATTCCTAGAACATTGCAAGCACTTGATTATCCTAACTCATTTGAACAAAGTTTAGTTCAGGTCATACTTTCTCTGTGTGGCTCTGCCTTAAATCACCAGCTCCAGTAGTTTCTTAAAGACAGGTGTTGCATCTCTCCAATCTGGAGATTCTTTTCTTTTTATCATGGCTGTGAAATGTTTGTGAAATGCTTTCAGTCTTTGTATGGGAAGCTAAATAAGTTACCTCTTATAGACAGGGACTAAGTGGACTCAGGTTTCATCTATCCTTGCCAGAAATTCCTTTCTGTTTTGAATCTGAGATGTTTGTTTATGTTTTTTTTTGTTTTGAAATGTGAAATAAGATGGGTTCAGTTTCTTGTTTCAGCCTACATCCTTTTTTTACCTCACTATAGCCAGAGAAACTGGCTGCTATGGAGCTAAAGAAAATAAAGTATTTTTAAAAAGAGAAATCTCTTAAAATTCTCTTCCCCTTTCTTAGCAGGTAAGAAGTAAAAACTTATTTAAAAGGACATTAAACAACCAAATAATGTGCTTGATTTTTCTTTTTCTATCTTTAGAGGTCAAATAAGTATATCCAAGATAAGCTAGAAAATTCAGGTGCTTTTTTTTTTAGATTTGACCAATATACATACGGATATATACAAACATATAATATGTACACACACACACACACACACACACACACACACACTCTTAAAAATAAATCTCATACATTTTAAGGAAAATGGGGTGTTTGTTGCTTTTCTTGCGGTAAAAATTTAAATTTGTTATTAAAACACCTGGCTAGTATAGTAACAGGGCAGCTAGCTGGTGCAGTGGATAGAGTACTGGGCCTGGAGTCAGAACAACCTGAGTTCAAATCCAGCCTCATACACTTAGTAGCTCCGTGACCCTGGGCAAGTCACTTAACCCTGTTTGTCTCAGTCAGTTTCCTCATTTGTAAAGTGAGATGGAGAAGGAAATGGCCATTTCCAGTATCTTTGCCAAGAAAACTTCAAATAGGGTAATGAAGAGTCAAAAATGACTGAACAATAACATCTATAATAACATGCACTGGAGAAATTCTTAGTAAATATTTAGGACTTTTTACCAAATAATAAACGATGACTTTCAAATTCTAGGTAGCTAAGTTTAAGGGCCAGAGAGTTCAAGCACTATATTCTAGTCCTTTATACCTAATACTATGCCATGGATTTCTATTTAAGAAAAATGGTACTTATTTCCAAACAGGATGGCAAAATCACAGTTAAGAGTTTGCTGTCTAGATCTTCTAAAAAGGAAGTACACCTTACGGAGATACTAAAAAGTCAGAACAATGCTCTGATTCCAGGACAGTATCTTATTTGACTATGAGGTATACATAAACTTACAAGAAGTACAACTCACATCTTCAGTAAACCCGTATGACAGTACTGAAAACCAAAGGGAAGGAAGGAAAGCTAGCCTTCACTCATTCTCAATCTCATTCTCAAATATATGGCAACTTCATTCAACACTGCCTGTTTCCTTAATGTAGTGAACCCTAAGCCTTGTTTTGTGCATTCTAAAATATCTCCATTTACTTCAAGAGCTGTCATAAAATGTTTAAACAAGATTAAGTTTATAATTAATAAATATATGTGTGTGTGTGTGTGTGTGTGTGTGTGTGTGTGTGTGTGTGTGTGTGTGTGTATATATATATATATATATATATATATATATATATATATACATATATCATCTAGTGAAAATATATGTGCATTTTCCAGAGAGCTGGCCATAATAATAACAACCGACATTTGTGTGACACTAAAGCATTTTACCACAACAAATCTGAGAAGTAGGTAGTACAAGTAAGTATTATTAGGTATAGTAATAGTATGCCTTCCACTACACAGGATCTGGAGTTAGAAGTGCCGAGTTTGAATCCCAAGTCTGTTTACTTCCTACATGACTTGGTATGAGTCACATCTTCTATGGGCCTCATTTTCCACATTTGCAAAATGAAGGGGTTCATCTCTAAGAACACTTCTAGCTGTAATTCCTTTGTTGTTATTAGTCTCATTTTTTGGATGATGAAATTTAGGTTTTTTTATCCCCAGGTTTATTGACACAAAGTCCAGGGCTCTTTCTACTACAGTTTGTAGCCATCATCAGGGCTATTTTATGTTTGATACTAACGAGTCTATGGAGGTGTTTTTTTAAGTTATGGTCTTATTTGAACAGTATTCTCAGTGTTTTTCAACCCTTATTCTCTGACATAACTTCAGATGCTCATTTTGTCATTAACAATAGTAATAGGTAACATTTATAGGACAGCACTTCAAAGTCTGCAAAGCACTTGCGCACAGTCATCTCATTTGATGCTTTGCAGTAGGTGATATTATTATGCAAAGAGAGGTTAAATGACTTGCCTTAGATCACACAGCTGGTAAGTATATGAGGAAGGATTTGAACTTGGATCTTTCTCATTCCAAAGTTTAGCACTTAATCTCTGTTACTTAGCTGTCGTCCTTAAGGATCAGTTTGTTTTAGAAGGTATAGTTTGCATACCTGGTGCACATGAGGAAGGGAAGAACAAACTTTTAAAGGGTATGTGTTTGACTAAGAATGCAAGACGTAAGAGGAAGACAGAAAAAGAAAGGGAAATATGAGGAGACAGGAATAGGCTGAAACTCTGCTCTGGTTTTTTAAAGAGTCTGTGGTAATTGGCTTCAATGTTACTGAATGTGAAGATTCAAGAGTTCGAGCTGACTGGCAGGGAACTAGGTCCACTGTTGGTCACTAGAGTGACCTAGCTAGCAATGTATCAAGGGTGACAGAAACACCAAAAGAGTCTATCACAATAGCAACAGGCCAGCTACCAGGGAGCAAGATGCCATGTACAAAATCCCTCCCTGCAAATTATTTGAAAAGAAAATGAAATGGAATGTTACAGGCTGTAGAAAAATGGAATGTTACAGGCTGTATTCTCAAAATAAAAAGTTAGCCCACTGGTTCAAAGACAAACACAGGCCTTCTCAGGAACATGGCAAAGGATGCCCTAATCTTTGATAATTCCAAAATTTTCCACTTAAATTTTATTCTGATACTCTCCATGTGGTATGGAGATGAATTGGGGCTATGCTAGAAAGACAATTATCCAACTTGTTGAACATTAAAGAAAATATGGGAAAAAGGTCCAGCCAGTTCTCTAGAACCATATTCTACCCAAGGAACTGTTATATTCATTTTGATGGGACTGGGAATTTGTTTCACATTAAGAAAGGCTTAAAGTGTTTTGGGTTTTTTTTTTTTTTTGGGAAAGCTTGTTTTTATTTTTTTTGTTTTTTACTTTGGGGTCCTGAATATAACTCCATAAGTTAAATATCATATTGAGGATATCTTTAATTACTTCTTCTTATAACTCATTAACAAGGTATTTCCCCAAGTACCTGAGTGCTAGAAGAATGGCCAAAAAAGAGAGAGAGGGAATTAATGGGGTAGAAGAGTACCTAAAGTTATCTCAATGGCACTCAATTCTACTGTACAAGTAGATATCATTTTCCCACTCAGAAAAAAAGAGAAATGCTATAAAATCATAACTACCCTTTTGAACTACAGTTCAGGTTTAACAATAGAAAGTGATTTCTTATTTGTCAGTAAAAACTATAGTTTGATCTACATTGAGAAATTTTCTTAAAGATGGGCAGGATTCTCCTCCATCCCAGACTCCTCAAATCACTCTATCCTAAAGGTAAACTCTCCTCCTCTAAATTCCTATGACAATGATTCTTCATACAATTCATCTAACAAACACATGTTATCATAACATGACTTGCAACTATTGTCAGGAACAATTGGCGTTTTTAAAATTGCTTTGTTCATTTCTTATCTTCTTAGAGGATAAATAAGCTCTCTGAAGATAAGAACTACATAGTAAACTTCTGTACTGCCTAGGACTGCCTCCAGACTCCCTCTTCTCTAATCCAGCTATCACACACTTCTGCCAAAGCAATTTTCCTATTGCATAGCTCTGAATTTTCCAAACCTTAATCTGTATGTTTCATTTAGTGTATGTCTGTGTATATATTTGTATATGTGTACACACACACACACACACACACACACACACAGAGTCTCCTTCATTTTAACCTAAACTTGTTGAGGGCAAAGACTGAATTTTTCTTTGCCTCAGCAGACCAGATCACCAGTGCCTGACATGAAGTAGGTGCTGCAGAAATGCTTGTTGAATGATTGATATTAATGCACTTCCCTATTTAAAAACCTTCAGTGCTCCCCCACTGACGAAAGTTGTTGTTCAGTTATTTTTCAGTTGTGCCCAACTCCTCAGGACCCCATTTGGGGTTTTCTTGGCAAAGATACTAAAAAGGTTTGCTATTTCCTTCTCTAGCTCGTTTTACAGATGAGGAACTAAGGCAAATTGGGTTAAGTGACTTGTCCAGGGTCACACTGCTAATAAGTATCTGAGGCCAAATTTGAACTCAGGAAAATGAGTCTTTCTGGCACTCTACCCACTGTGTCACCTAGCTTGTTTCCCTATTCCTGGAAATTATGCTTCTCTTAATGCAGCTCAAGACCATGTTAATTTTTTTGCCTACCACATCACACCAGTGACTCCCAGTGTACATGCAGTCCACTAAGTTACGCTCTCACCTAGATCACTTTCAGAAACTGCCAGCTATCCGTCTTATACTTCTGAAGCTGATGTTTTTTGTGCTTAAGTGCAAGACCTTATATTTATCCCTACTGAATTTCAACATATAAGATTCAGCCCAATGCTATGACTTTTCAAGGTTTTGGATACTGATTGGATAACGATACTAGATAACATCCACCATCTTAGCTATCCCTCCCATATTAGAGTCATAAACAAACTGAATTAGACTATCTATTCCTTTGCCCACATTATATTGATAAACATGTTAAAAAGCACAGTACCAAGCATAAATCCTCCAGGATTCGAGCCACTAACAACTACAGTTTGAACGCAGTCATTTCTGAATTCATCTCACTGTGTAATCAGATAATATGTCTCCAATCATCTCCACAAGAATCATAAGATACTTCATCAAAAGGTTTACTAAAATAAAGCTAAACACTCTCACAAAAGTCTTTTAATATACTAGTCTTGAAAAATGTAAAAAAAAAAAAAGGAAATGAGGTTAATTTGGTATGACCTTGATGAAGTCATGTTGGCTCTCTGTAATCACCTTCCCTCTTAGATGTTCACCAATCATCTCTTTAATGATTCATTCTAGAATATTCCCAGGAATCAAACTTATGCTCATTGCCTATAGTTTGCAGACTCTGTTCTTTTTTCTGTTTTGAAAATAAGGTCAACCAAGGCTCATGAAAGTTAAATGACTTGCTTTCATTAGTGGGCTTCAACCATTTGATAACAAGAAACATAACATAAACATGAGAACATGCTTACCAGAAATGAATGGAAGGTAAATTTTTCACAGTTCATATTACCTCCTCATTAGAGAAGCTTTGGTCTTTATGAGGACCTTTCAGAATGTCTATTATAGTTTAAGTACAGCAAACAAGGCCACACTTATTTTCTAGATATATATACCTGTACTGACATTTGGAATATACTGGCAATTACTTTTTAAAGAATGATTCACACTATTCCAAATTCTTCTGCTTTTATTCAAACAATTATAGAAGCAGAGAGTTTAGGAGTTTCAGAAGACCTCAGAGTCCAGTCCCTCTTTTTCAGATATTTTCCCATTCTCCACACTCTCTGGTCCACACTATTATAATTGTCTTGGAGGTGATCTAAATTCTACCTGTTCTTTGCAACAGCTTCACAATTACATAACTCCCATACACTTAATCTTTAAGCTGTACATTCTTTCACCTGGGTTATCAACATTTAATAAAATAAATATAGAAAGAGAGCATTGTGTACCATATTACTAAATACCTGCTACAATTGGACATGCTGCCTAAAGAGTTTATGGTTTTTCAGAGACAGTTTTCCTTATAAATCCATTTAATTGGCAATTTATAAATGCACTGCTTTCCAAGTATTTATGGATGACTGTCTTGGTTGTTAAATTACTTTAGTGAGTGAGTGCACTGAGCAATATTTTCTCCTTCAGGAAATATGAAATTTGTTTAATTTTTACTGAAATGTTTTAAGTACTTCAACTTTTCCAAGATACTGAATTGATGTTTTAGTAGCTTGTTAGTCCTTTGTACATTAATACACACAAATGGTCACTCAGTCCTGATGATTTGTATATGTTTTACAAGTAGTCCCCGGTGTTTTGTCAATATTTACTTTTGGAAGAACTAATTATTTCCTTATTTACTTATATTTGTTTCTCTTCCCACACTGTATTAACATCATTTTATTAGATCTTTGTTTGTTTCTCTCCAGTGGCAGCTCAGAGATTTCTTTACTGAAAGATCTTAGTGATGAGAATAAAAGACACTAGTGGGAAACAAAGTTTGGAGCTTTGGGTTATGCAATTTCCCTAACTCCACTAGAAGCTTACCAACTTCCATGCAATCCCTTTCCGTCCATTAAATGAAAACCATAATAATTACTGCCTTCCTTAGAGGACAAGGTCTTAATGAGAATGTCTACCAAACACTCTGAGATTTACAGATAGTCTTATATACCAGCCCTCCTTCAACCCAGGCATTTTGAGTTTTCTTGGTCTCTGAATTCTTTCCTATCAAAGTACAATAATAGTAGTTATTAAAATGTCAAAACAACTTTCTAGGCAAAATAAGACTAGTTATTACAAACATGATTGAAGCAAAGAAAAGGATGCTTTGGTCAAGTGTACAAGCCCTGGAATTCTGTTACCTTAATCACTATGGAAGGATGGGGCAGTTGTGCTCTTCTGAGGTCTAGAAAGTAGTTTCTGGACTCCAGTAGTGATTTTTTTTTTTTAATTGGAGCAATGAGTTTGGAAATGACAGGGGCACAGAGTAGATAAACTCTCATGGCAGCATCTCATTTCATGTCTCTTTGCTAAGATGAGGCCATAACTATTTTAATTCCCTTATGTGGGAAATTCAAGGCAGAAGAACCACATATTTTCAGCTACTCTAGCTCCAACTACTACCTGCCAAAAGCAGTATAATGCCCTTATTTCTGTTATCTCTAGAGTAAGAAAAAGTTGGATCTAATAAGTCTACAAATCTCTTTAACATATTTTTATCATGAAATAAATCCTTTATTGCCCCATCAAAAGTTTCCAGAAAATTCAACTTATATATTCACACTATTTCCCAGATCCCAAAGAGACCCTGTAACAATCTTAGCCTCTTAAAGTCTAAAGTGCCTGTTCTTGTTTCTAGACATCTTCTCGCTAGGAGGGCAGTCTTTTTAAGAAACGGCAACAATTTTTATATTTTTGTTTTGTTTTTGTCCACACCTGTGATTTGATGGGTATAAGGAGATTCTTTCCAACTAACGCGGATTGGCATCTAATAGAGAACTTACAGATTCATAGATGTATTACAGGAGGCACTGAATGGTTAAAGAATTCTGTCTATAGTCACACAGCCCATATGCATCAGAGGCAAAAATTCAAAAAAAGTCTTCCTGCCTTCAAGCTGGGAACTCTACCCACTATGCAACACTGCCTCTTGGCAACCTGGATATTAAGAAGTTAAACAGGAACACTTGGAACAAAGGGTAAAGATTTTATACTGTCTTAAGATCTAGAAGAGAGGATTCGAGACTGAATTTAAAGAAAGTAGCAAGCATTCAATATACTTCAAGGAGGATCATTCAAAGATATCTCATTTGAACTACTGGATTTCAGAGTTGTTGCTAACCAAGAAAAGGAAAGGTATGACCCATGGTCTTCAAAAAAAAAGATCTGTAACTGCATATGTGTGTGCATACTTTTATATATATACATATTTATGTTCATGCTCTTGAAACCTCTTCTATAGTCCTATTATGATGGTTCCTTGTGATGTGGAGTGACCTAGTGCTTAGCATAGTGCTCTACACATAATAAATGCTTAATGAACTGAATGGGCCAGGAGTACTGGAAAGGCTTCAAGTATAGATGATGACAGACTATTGTCTTTTATCTGAGCACCTATCTAGTTTAGTTCAGGAGTTCCATCACCTGAAGGTTGGTTATGGTTATGGCATGGAAGGGATGTAATCTACATCAATGGCAGAAGAAATCAACATTAGTGAAATCAATGATCCATGAAGTACTGCATACATATTCATGTATGTATGTACATATATGTGTGTAGACATATCTAGATATTTATTTACTTATGGATTTTTTAGTATAAAACCTAGACAATATTTAAGGTAGAAATATCTCTAATGGATCAAACAGAAGAAATTGTTATGTTGCCTTTACTTCTAAAGAAAAATGTTTTCCAATTACTCATTCTTTGGTACCCACAGGACCAAGTAGCCAAGGAAAAGTTCATCTTTTGAGATCTAAGGTAAGAAGACAAAACCCATAACCTAGTTATGTTTTGGATTCTGTCCTTAATTTATATGATCCTGGCCAAGTTACTTAGCCTTATTAAATGATCTAATTTCTCATTTTTTTAGAGTGTGGTTAAAAAATACTACCTTTACAAACATATGAGAAATAGTAATTAAAATTATTATGAGGCTGCACATATCATATTTTAACTTAAATAGTTCTTTGAAAACAGGTAGATGAGTCATGATAATATTTCCATATTATAAATAATATGTTTTCTCAAGGAAGCCAATAACAACAATTTTTTAAAAAAGATATATTTTAAAGGAGTTTACATTAACAGAAACAACCAGTAGGGGTCATTTCAGTGCAAAAATTGCAGCAAAGAAAGACACTAACATGAACAAAATATATAGGATACTGTTGATGTTGGTTACAATAATTACTACGTTTCTGCCTGGTGAATATCTGAATAAAACTGGAAAACAATGAAACACCTGTCACTGTGGAATTTCCTGCAAAACAACAGAAAAGAAGAGGAAAAGCAAGTATCTTCTGGATAACTGTTAGCACATTAAAGATTTTCTTTCAGTTCTGTACAAAGGAGAACAACAGTACTTTTCTATCATATTTTTTTTCATCAAAAGGGTGATAATCACTGAAGTCACTAGAAATTTACAATATATGGCTAGTCTTAAAAATGTTTCTAGAACCAATCTGATCAACTTCCACTATCATTCTTGACAGCCTGGGTAAATCACATATAACCTGAATTTGAGTCTTTGTAAACTTTTAGTTTCTTGGATTTGGAAACACAAATGTCTTGCTACTTTTAAAATTCTAAGAAAGATTCTGAAGAGCTACCTTTGATAGCTGAAAACAAATTTGCTAGAATTAAATCCATTGCTATAGAACAGTAATTGAAATCTAATCATGTCAAACAACTCTTCCAAGCATTTTCCATAGGAATACCAAATGCATGGGGTGTTACCAGTGGAAATGAAGCTATGCAGAAATTGCATCACTTCAGAGGAATGAAATGCTCACCAGCAAGTGCCAAAAGAACTCCATACTGTGACATGGTAAAAATGTGGCCAAACATTTGATAACTGTAAAGATTCACTGTGCTCTTCCTTTCCTTCACCAGATTCCGGTGAGAAGAAACAAAATCAAGTTAGAACTAAATCTTCAGTATCTGTAAAAAATTAAAGCCAAAGCAGAAAATCCCTCCCTGAGACTTTAGCAATTTTCTTGTGCATTAGATAAAGTTGGATCAAGTCAAATATACATTCTGGGTAACAACAAATAAACACTTCCAGAAGAAGATTTGTAACTTTCCTTACAAGTAAAAATTCTGCTCGTCAGAAACTGATACTAAATGTTGCATTCCATGGTGGTGCGAATAAAGTAAATAAAAGCAACCTGACTTAAGTCACTGAAGCACCGGCCTCCTTTAAAGAGAGTTTCCTATTATCATTACTGCTACTAGCTTACAAAACGGAAGATTCTTCTAACTTTCCTGAATTGTCCAGACTTAGAAAAAAAACAAAGACAAGGTAACATGTATCTATATATAATTTATTCCCAAATACAGGGGAAATCTGAGTGTTTAAATCTGTCATTATAACCATTTTTGTTTAAAATTTGACAAATCATACCTGAATAAGAAAGGTATTCTGAAACTCTAGAACTACAACCAATTTTTAAAACCCACTGAAATGATTCTTCACCTCTTAAATGAGCTATGGAGGAAAATGACAGAAAGAGGTACAATTTTCCCTCTTCCCCTCTCGTTCCATTCCCCCAGTCTTCCATTGGCAGGGAGTGAGTCTGACTTTATGACTTATTCAGCAAAAGCGTACCGAACAGCATCACCGTCTACAGCTCAAAGGGGATTCCTCTTTCCCCTGGCGTCTACTTGAACTTCTCTAAGTCGTGCTGCATAGCCAAATAAAATTAACTTTATCTCCCTCCCTCTCCTCCACTCCTCCCCTTCCTAGGCAATGTGGTCAACCTTGGGAGGGAAAGGCAAGGAAGCCGGAATTTAGGCTGACATCCACCAACAGTAGCTCGCCAAACTAAGAAAGCTATTGCTCTTCTCATCTAGGGCTACCTATGTCAGTCTAAACCTAGATGGGTGTGGATGGATTGGGAGCAGTCTAATACACAAAATGCTGCTGAAACAGGAGCAGAACAATCATTGCTGTCAAAAAAAAAAAAGTACCAGGTCCAGGATCAAAAAGGCAGCAGTTATCTGATCTTGAAACCAACTGCAAATAAGGGGCCCCCAGCAATCAGCAGCTCCCCCATTCGGGCTCCTTGGACTCTTTTTCCTCGAGGAGAAAGAGAAGCCTTTGACCGTTTTCAATAGGCAAATAAATGAGTAACTACAGTATGCAACTTCCCCAGCGCTGACATATTCGGGAGCTGAAATTGATTTATATGCGCAGGGAGGAGGAAAGGGGAGGAAGAGAGGCACACACAAGGAGAGGGAGCTCCATCAACAGACAAGAGACTTTCGTGTACGGTATTCTGAACGTTGTTTCACACTGCAGTATCGGGAGGGAGGGCCGGGGAGGAAGGAGGGGAAGGAAGGAGAGAAGGAGGTAGGGATTAAGGCCGGGACTTCCCCCCACGGAGCAACCCGCGGGTAGCCTCTGCAGTGCCCCCCGAAGAAGGCGCAGCAGCCTTCGGGACCAGAGCCTGCACCAGCCCGCACAGGACCAGGCTATTTGATCTATGGAAAAGCGAGGACACCCTCCCTCCCTAATACACACAGGCACACACCCCAACTAACACCCCTAAGGGCGGCAGGAGCGTGTGGGGGGGGGGGAGAGGAGAACACCGCCCCACGCTACTCCCCTCCCCCCCAAAAAAACCCCGACTGCAGCTGGCAAAGGGGACAAGGAAGAGAAAGGAGGCGGGGGCTCTCCTGGGGGCGGCGGCCGCCTTGCCTCCCTCCTCTGGCCCCTTCTTGCCTCGGATAAAGTCTCAGCTAAACTTTGTTTAGCGGAGTGAGTGCGCGCCGAGGTTTAGGGGGTGGGGGTGGGAAGGATGGAGGGTACGAGAACTGGGCCTGGGCTGGAGGAGGAGATGGAAAGGTGGGAGGGGGGCGCGCTCACAGTACCTTCGCAAACGCCGACTTCGTACTCGGTGATGGAGTCGCCATTGAGCGGGGGGCGGATGACACAGCGGAGCCCCCGGTCGCAGGCTCCGTGGAGCCCGTACACGCCGCCGCAGCTCTCGTTCCTCTGCCGGGCGCACATATAACAGCAGCCGCAGATCCCCTGCACGATGCTGCCGGGGCAGTTCTTGGGCTCTTCGCACTTGGACTCGTCGCAGGGCAGGCACACCAGCGCTCGGGTGCCCGAGCGCGCCAGCAGCAGCAGCAGCAGCAGCGGCCCCAGCAGCGCGACCAGGAGGTGCCCGCAGCCGGCCAGCCCCCTGCCCCCCGCCACCAAGTACATCCTCCTCTAGCGCCGCCGCCTCCTCCTCGCAGCCGGGCCGGGAGTGGAGCGGGCGCCCTTTCCTCCTCCGGGCACACTTGCCCCGGCGGGCGCCCAGCCGGAGCCCACGGTGGCCGCCGCCCCCTCCGGTCCCCCCGGAGCGCGACTCCCCAGCCGGGGCGAGTTCCCCCACTCCCTCTTCGGCCCGCGCCGACTCCAATCCCACTACCGTTGGCGCCTGCAGCCGCAGCGGTAGCTTCCCCTCCTCCTCCTCCTCCCAGGAGGGAGGGAGAAAGGAAAAAAATTGAGAGAGAGAAAGAAAGAGGAAAAAAAAGTTTCCTCTCGGCAGCTCCGGTTCAACCCAAACTTCTGGCGGAGGCAACGGCGGCCGCGTTGGGCTCCAGCCCCGCGGCTGGGCGGAGGTGGCGGCTCCTCCTCCTGCTCTGAGCTGTGGTGGCCCCCGCAAGAGCAGCAGCAGCAAGCAGAGGCGGCGGCGGCGGCAGCAGTAGCAACAGTCCCCCCTGCAACGGGCTCCCCCGGTCCCCGCCTCCGGAGCCGGGCGGGAGCGGTGGCGCAGGCTGAAGGTTCGCGGTGTGCGCCGCCTAGTCCGCTCTACGCGCCCCAGCTCGCCTCCCTCCTTTCCGTCTTCTCTGGGCGCTTGTTTATGGCTCTCGCCGATCCGCCGCTCCGGCTTCGCCCTCCCCCATCCCTACCTCATCCCACAGACCTCGCCTCTACCGGCTCCGCGCGCCCTCATTGGCTGCCCCCCCCACGCCCCCTCGCCTTCTCCTCTCTACCCCCTCCTCCCTCCCTTCCCAGTCTACCCTATTCCTTCCTCTCTTCACTTGCCGCCTCCTCCCTCACGCCCCTTTCCACCCGAAGCCGGCCCCGCTGCGCTTGCAGCCAGCCCGCCTCTCTCCTTCTCCTGGAAGCAACACCGGGGACTCAGACTAAGAAGATCTGCCGCAGGCTCGCTCAAGCTGAGCCCTAGGGGTCCCAAGCCACCCCCAGCTTCGGAGAGATTGGGGCGTGAGTGCAGAAACCAGAAGAAGCAGAGTCCTGGTGTCCCAAACCCCGGCGGTGGTAACTCCAACACCACGACTGTCTGCTCTCTCCCAGCAGTGGCCTGGAAACCCGACGGAGACACTTTCACATCCAGAGACAGCTCTGGGTCCGGATGCATGGTGGAAAGAATGGGGGGGGGGGGGCGGACACAGACTTCGGGGAGCGGGGGACTATCGCTGTCTACGCTAGGTAAACCAACAGGACCTGGCCACCAGTCGCTGCTACAGTCTTCCAGTATGAGACTGGGGTGCGTCTGTGAAACTTGAGGCAGGGGTGAGGAAGGGAGGCGATTCCATCTCAACCCTGGACAATGTATTCAGAAACCATCTTCCATTGGGCATTGAAATATGCTTTCAAAAAGGTGTTATGTAATGGAGTCTCCTGAAGCATGAGGGCTCTGGGGCTAATCTGCTGGTGATCTAAGTGATTAAAACCGTCTAGGTAAATATGCAGAAGTAGAAATATTGGATGTTATAGCTAAGAGCTTAATTTGTACTGCCCTGTTCCTAATACAGTTGCATGTTTATTCACTGTACTGTTTCTGCTGACTTGCAGTATTAGGAAAGGATGACCCCAAAATAATAGGACTAATATTTTTTTCCTTCCTAAGTAAGGCCAGTTACAGATTTACTAAAAGCCTTAACATGCTACTACTACGTCTCACACCATTTTAATATGCCATCAGACATTGTTGTCAGTTTCTTTACAAAGCTTTTAGATTGAAATGGTTTCTAACTTATGAAATTTAGGAATTAAGGTATGTGATGCCCTGTGTGATCCATCATATATAGAATTCATTCATTCATTCATCAATAAAGCTCCTATCATGTGCCAGGCAGTGTGCTTCCTTCTAGGACTGCACATATATGAATAGATAGATACATATTCATAGAGAAAAAGAAGTGAATGATTGAATAAAGTCCCTGCTTTCAAGGAGAAACATTTGAAATTATGGAAAGTGCATTCACCAAGATTATTTACATAAGAGATTATCTCAGGAATCCATATTATGTTCTGAATGGAGTCAATCAAATGAATGACCTGAGGGCGGAGCAAGACTTTCCAATCAACTTGGGAGAAAAAAAATCTGCTTCTAGGATCATTAGTTATTAAGTGATTCACTTATTATCCATGGAGATTTAAGGTGCAGAAAAGTGCCATCCCAGAAGATACTGAATCATGACAGTGGAGCAGCAACAAAAAAAGTCAAAGTGTAGAGAAAAGAAACAAAGGCTCCTTTTGAGATCTGTTTGGGGACCAAGTTGAATCTTAAGAAGATTTGTGGTTTAACCACCCAGATCCAGAAATAGTATCTCAGGGTTGTCAGTGAAATGACCATAGAGGCACCAACATTAGATGCCAAGTTTTCTATTACAAGTGCCAGGGAGAAAAGTGATGCAAAATCACAGTCATTTATAAATCCTGAAATAATCAATAATAAAACAGCAAGCATTTATTAAGTACTTTTTACATGACAGGCACTTGGCTAGATACTAGGGGTAAAGACATAAAAGGAAAACAAGCACTAAGTTCAAGGAATTTACAGGAGACAGGACATTTAGGGAGTGGGGGCCAACGTCAGGAGCTTTGGTTCTGTCGCAGTCACAGGGATTCTAAGTGAAGAGATTATCACACTCTTCCCAGTAGTAATGGTAATACTCATTTTATTATTGTTCCCTAAATGGTAAAAAAGGAGGGCACATGGCAAAATGCCTGTCTTGGTTAAACCCTGACATTCTGGGGAAGGGCTGGATGGCAAGCTTCCCCAGAGATCAATTAGACTTCTGACATGGAGAGGTATTGAAAAATGAGATGGGATGCCTTGGAAAGGAGTAAAAGAGAGAATGAGAGAAAAGTGTTTAAGTAGAGACTGGGTGATCTACCTGCCAGAGATGGGAGATTCCTGCATTAGGTGAGGGGGTGGAGTAGATGATACTTCTAAGGTACCTTCTACATACTAAGATTTTATGAGTCCAAGGCCTCTCTGGAAAATATAATTCCTAAGAAAACTAAAAAAGAAAAATCCTCACCTTGTAGAATATGATTGATTGGCTCTTTCATGAATTATGATCACTCACCTGCACAGTGCTCACAGATTTGCAGATAAACCATCAAAGAATTGGGTTTGTCATCTTGTCTCTGTGGCAAGAGTAATCTCTATTACACTTTAATGAGTAAAAATGTAAGCAGTTGATACTGTAAAGACCCACTGAAGACATTTAAGTAGGTAAGCTCATTTGCATCTTGGGAGGTAAGTGGAGCCATAAATACACTTCTTCCCTGCAGTTCTCAGTGGGTGTCATCTAAAGAGAGACAACAACTAGGCAAAGTCCCAATCAAGTCAGGGAAAGACAGGAAAAGAAAAAAACTTACCTTGTAAATTAGTTGGTAAAGTGGTTAGAGCACTAGTACTGGAATCAAATTTGGCCTCAGATACTTAGCAGCTGTGTGATTCAGGGCACGTGGCTTAACTCTGTTCACCTCAGTTTCCTCATCTGTAAAATTAACTGGAGAAGGAAATGGTAAACCATTCCAGTATATTTGCCAAGAAAACTCCAAACAGGGTCACAAAAGTCAGAAATGACTAAACAACAATAACCTTGTAGCTATTGAATCTTCCCTGGTAGGTCCAAGGAAGCCTGCCAGTTTTCAGAACAGAATAAAAACTAATTTTCTTAGGATTTTCAGAGAGCTAAAACACCATGAATGAAAAGAGGAGAGAAGAGCATAGAACAGTCAAGAGATTTTAAGTCAGAGGGTTCAAATCCTAAAATTTAATACCTATGTGACCTTGTACAAGTCACATTATCTTGGCCACAGGTTTCTCATACATGAAACAATAGGGTGGATAATATGACCTCTAAGCTCCTTTCTAACTCTAAGTCAATGGTCCTTGAGATAGACCACATACCAAGGGACAATATGATGGCTATTATCTTGGCAAGGCCTCAGGACTTCAAGCCTGGATGCTTGATAAATAGGTTAGGAAGCCTGACTTTGAATAGGAATTAGAGCCAGCCCTAAGAGCTGGCTAGAGAATATGTTTAAGACAGTTCAGAACAGAAGAATCAACATTCACTAAGAGAGAGTGCAGGACCTTTTGTTTGGGCCAGGAAGAAAACAGGGAGCAGAGAGAATAGGATTTCCTGAAGCCAGGAACAAGGAGAAACCCTATAAGGGGAGAAGGAGACATATGCAACGTCAGTGCCTCTGGCCTGAAGCCAATGGGGTATATTGGGGCCCAAATAGAAAAATAACTTTTCCAGGGGCTGGGAGCCAAAGGGAATCCCAGGAGCACAGAGGAGGTGACTGACTGCAGAATGAGTACAATATGGCTGGAATCCAAAAGGGTGAGACTGGCCTAAGTCGGAAAGGACTTCCCTCTAGAGGCCAAATGGTGCTAGTTGGAAATTGTCTCATTTCAAAAACAGAGACAACATGGGGAGAGACATGCTGCTGTCTGGTGCTGCACATGAACTGGGAACAATCTGTCCAGTTTTTAATTTAGAAACTGCCAAAGGATATGAGGAAAGAATCCAAGGCTAAGAAAGGCGACAACAGAGTTTGTGAAAAGAGTCCTGCCTGCACTTGAGGTTAGGAGACCTGGATCTGAAGCCCAGTTCTAGTAATTTCCTGGATGTATGACCATGGAGAAGTCCCATTTACTTCCTGAGCTCATTTTGTCAATTATAAAATGGTCGTAATAATACTTCTATTACTTGTGTTGTAAGTATGTATGTATTGTTATGGGGCAAATATACTTTGTAAACTTTAAAACCCTGTACATGAATTTATGTTTTATAGACATATCTACATACATATGTATACATAATGTGACAGAACCTATTATGATTTGGGAGTATATGATAGTGCACAACTTTATACAACAACCTTTATACAACAACCAAGGGTTCTTAAGCTTTTTGGTGTCATAGACCCTTTGGACAGTCTGGTAAAGCCTATAGACCCCTTCTCAGAATAATGTTTTTAAATGCATAAAACAATATGTAGGATAACAAAGACAACCAATTATTATGTTGAAATACCATTATCGAAATATTCTAAAAACAAATTCATAGACCCTAGGTTAAGAACCGCTGTTTTATACCCTCTATGGAAAATAAGCAAATGTTTCTACATAGGTGGTGTGTGTCTTCCATGTCAGATAAACCAGAAAATCCAATATGTTGGAAGATTGGGGAAAAGAAAAGAAAACTGATTGTATCCTTGGAAGTTGTACTTATAGAAGAAAGAATATTGTGGGTAATAGCACCTGGTAGGGCTGAGAAGGAAAGAGACCAGAAATCAAAAGATGGTTCTCTAGTTCTCTTTACAATTAAGGAAATACAGTGTGAGGGGACGTAGTATTAATATTACAATTAAGCTGCTCCTTCTTGACTCAGCCTTCAGTTACAGTTTCAATTACTACGTACACGTGGTCCAGGACCCTGTAATTTTTTCTTTGCCCTAAAATTGGGGGGAAAAATTGCTATTAATGATGTATAGTGTTCCAAACAGTAGATTTTCATATATCACTGATATTGCCAAGTAAGATAGGATACATATATTATGATGGAAAGAGAACATTTCAAACACATATACACACACATCTGTATAACATACACACATATGCACACATATATGTATATATGTATATACATATATATCCTTTCAGGCTTATGCTTTTCTAACTATATCTGTTTCTCTTAACTACTTAATAAAATTGTATGAGAATCAAATGAGAGAATGTAGATAAAGTACTTTGTAATACCTTAAAGTATTGCATAAATGTCAGTTGTAATTGTTCCCAAGTATGGAATTGAAATCTTGCCCTCTGTACCCACCTGCCATGTAATATGTATATCATGTTTATCAATAAATCATATTTTTATTTTTTGTTAAGTTGTTTTGGTTTTTTTTTTTTTCTCTTGTGTCTGACTTTTCGTAACCTCATGGTAAAGATGCTGGAGTGCTTTGCCATTTCCTTCTCTAGCTTTTCATTTTACAGATGAGAAAACTGAGCCAAAAAGGGTTTAAGTGACTTTCCCCCAAGTTCACAGAGCTAATAAATGCCTGAGATCAGATTTGAACTCAGGAAGAGAAGTCTTCCTGACTCCAGGCCAGCACTCTATCAACTGTGCCACCTAGTGGCCATAAACTGTATTAGAAAACTGTTAATTGCATAGTTTTTAACACTTTGGGCTAAGAATATTAAAAAAAAAACTTTTCACTTGTTGAGCTCTCCTAACTGTCAAAATGCCTTTACATCCATTTTTTTCTTTTGATCATTAAAACAGACATTTGAATCTCTGAGCTAGTCAGTCAATAAATATTTATTAGCACCCACTATGTGCAGAACACTGTGCTAAGCTGTAGGTCAGGAAGGGAAAAGGAAATCTTATCATTTGCAACATTAGGCAAACTGCCTTTTAAAGAGCATTATATACATTTTAAAGAAAATTCTTTCAGCTGAGATACTTGATTCATATTTTAGGAAAAAAAATCAGGACATTTGCAACGAGCTCTTCTCCCATCTTCCTCATTTGACATCATTCATAAGCCTTCTACTACTATCTCCTTCAACCCTTTTTTCACATGATGGGGTGGCCCTACTTCTTACCATGGATAAGCAACTTGCTCATGATTTCATTCCATCCTGTCTCCTTCAATAGATTATCCCCTCTGTCATCCCCACTTGTAACAGCAATCAATTTAGCAGATACTTAGCACTTAGAAACTTAGGGCTAAGTATGGAAGGTGTGAGCTCTTCTGTCCTGATGTGGCAGGAGAGGGTTGGCTGAGACAGGAGGCCAGTGTGTGTATATAAGAAGAATTCTAGAGAAAGAGAGACAGTATTGGGAATCTTCCTCCTGGTGGCTCCTATTGGAGGAAGCAGGATTGTCCCAGCATCTGGGAGCTGGGCTGATGGACTGAAGAATGAGTTGGAGTTTCCTTGAGAGAGAGAGAGAGAGAGACAGAGAGAGAGAGAAAGTTTTTCTCCCAGCATCTGGAAGCTGACTGAGAACTGAGTTGGAGTTTTCCTAAGGCCAGAATCTGGTGAAGGCCACCTAGAAGGCTGAGAGGGCTTGCCTGGAAGGCCTCCTGAAAGGCCAACATTTCTCCTGGGTCCTAGGGCCAGATGAACTGCTGGAGGACTGAAGAAGCATTAACGAGATAAGCCTTTGTTGATTCGTGCCTTGGCTGATCTTTGAGTTCCCGGCAACAGAAGTGGTGAAGGGTTTGAGATGTACTGGACCCTGTGAACTTTGGTGTGTGCCAGGGACTGCATGGAGCACCGGACGAGGACCTGGGAGCTATCTGCCTCTGAATCCAGGTGACTGTTTGGTGGATTCAGGTAGGAGCTGGGACCATGGAAGGGGATTCAGGGAATCAGAGAGATCACCCTGAGTCAAGACAAAGAAAAGACCTCCCCTTGGATGAAATTGAGGTTTGCTGGACACGGAGGGGTGGAGGGTTTGTGTAATTTTCTAATGACTGTACTTAGTGATTAATGATATTTAGTAATTGTGAATCTAGATTAGTGACTGACTAAGTTAATGGTTGCCCCATGAGTGGAAGATT
>CM053585.1:167482675-167500349 GCA_028646515.1 Pseudochirops corinnae
TCTTTGGTCATAAAGTCTTCCCTACTCCATAAATCTGACCAGTAAACTATTCCTTGCTTCCCCAGATTACTTACAGTATCAGCCTTTATACCTAGATCATGCACCCATTTAGACTTGACTTTGGTGTACGACATTAGATGATGGTCTGTGCCCAGTTTCTGCCATACTATATTCCAATTTCCCCAGTAGTTTTTGTCAAATAGTGAGTTCTTATCCCCAAAACTGGGGGTTTTGGGCTTATAAAACAGTATATTACTATAATCGACTACTGAGTCTTTTGTACCCAATCAATAAATCCTTTTATTAAGAGGATTTGTTCTGTGAAGTTTGGATTCAGTCAAAGGGCTACACTGAGGACATAGAGGGCCATATGTGACCTTGAGGCCACAGATTCCCCACTCCTGATCTAGACCATTTGGTTCCTATAAGTTCAGCTCTCACAGAGCTCAGCCAAGAAAGGGAAAATACAAAGTTGAAAAATGACAGTCCCTAGTTGCAGAAGTTTATAGTCTAATAAAAGGGTATCAAACATATATAGATAGTTATGATACAAGGTAGAATGCAATTAGGATAAAATGGGGAGAGAGAGGGGGAGAGAGACACAGAGAGAGAGAGAGAGAGAGAGAGAGAGAGAGAGAGAGAGAGAGAGAAGAGATCAAATAGGGCACAATAGGAAAATTTGGGGAGAAATCATCATTTTCACTTGAGAGAATCAGGGAGGCTTCATAAAGGAAACACTAACGGAACTGAGCATTGAAGGATTTAAACAAGTAGAGATGAGGAGGGAGTATATTCCAGGTAGGAGGAGGGTCTATGTAAATACACAAGAGCAGGAGAGGGCAGGTTAAATCAGAAAACAGCTAGCAATCCTGTTTGTCTGGAATGTAGAGTATGTGAAGGGGAAATAAGACTGGAAAGGTAGGTTGTTGTTAGTTTGGGGAGAAAGCTAAGTACCAGGCTTAAGTGTCTTTATTTCAACCTGTAGAGAAAGGGAGCCATTGAAGATTTTTGAGCAGGGGTGTGATGGGGTCAGTCCTATACATTATAAATATTATTTTTGCATCTCTGTGAAGAATAGATTTGAGAAAAAAAATATTGGAGGTGGGGAGACCAAAAGTTAGAGAGTTCAAAAGTGCAAGAGAGAATTAATAAGGAACTATATTATGAAGGTTACAGTAGTAGTGGAGATTGAATTGGATATAGAGGACATAGGATCAACAGGACTTGGTAATTGATTGGCTAACTGGAAAGGCAGAGATGAAAGAAAAAGAACTGGTATTATGGCTCTGAGATTCTGAACCAGTATTGTGGATGGAGTGAAAGTCAAGAAAATGTGTCTCATGGGGCAGCTAAGTGGCATAGTCAATAAAACACAAGACCTGTAGTCTGGAGAACCTGAGTTCAAACCTAGTCTCAGATATTTACTAGCTGTGTGACCCTGGCTAAGTCACTTGACCTCAATTGCCTTCTCTTCCCCGCCAATAAAAGAAAGTATGGCTCAAATCTCACCTCAGATAATACTTGCTAATTGCATAACGATTGGGCAAATTATTTAACCTCTAAAAGCCTCAATTTCTTCCTTGTAAAATGGAAATTAATAATAACTATACTATATTCAAAGTTGTATCCTTGCTTAGACCATACTTAGTAAGCCTTACATTGCTATATAAAGATGAGTCATCATTTCTAATAAGGATGCAAATGCATTTCTATTGGGGATGATTTCATTTTGTCTTTGTTTCCCTAGCACCTAGTGTATGTAAAATATTTAATGACTGTTTATTGAATTGAATTAAAAGAATGGTGATGCTAAAACCAGAAATCGAGAAAGTTGCAATAAAGGGCAGGTTTAAGAGGGAAGATAATGAGTTCAGTTTTGGACATACTTAGTCTCTCTACATTCCTTGTTTCTGTCACTCTGTTGCTCACTACTGAGATGCCTCCTTCCAGTTGCTCATCACTGTGGTCTTCACGGCTGTTTTTTGGTCTCATTCCTTCTTTACTGCCCTAACTCCCTACTATATCACTCCTTCCCCAAAGATGGTGCCAGATTTCTAGAGCTATAGCTTTTTCAGGATGGCTCAGGAAAACTTTGGAGGGCCATTTCACAGATCATTCTATCTCCTCTACCTTTTCTCAGGTCAGACCTGGGATCATCACTCCTGGTAGGAAACAGACACACACACACACACACACACACACACACACACACAGAACACAGATCTCTGCTGTAGATGTAGATCCTCTTTGGTGAACCTGGCATGTCATTGCCTCACAAACATTTATATAGGTTCAAAAAAAAAAAAAGAAATGAAGAAAAAAGATTGGCTTTTAAACACTTAAGAAAAGGCTAGAACCCATCTTGTTCAATCCTTTTGTTTTACAGATCAGGAAACTTAGACCTCTGGAGTCCTTTGGGACTACTTTGAGAATCCCTTGCCTAGAGGGCAACCTTGGAGCCAAGTAAAGGAGATCACCAAAGGAGATAGTGTAGGGAAAGAAAAGAAGAAAGTCCAAGGCAGAGCCTTTGGGAAGAGTCATACTTGTGGCTGGCAGAAGGAACATGAAACAATGAAGACTAAGAAAGAGAAGATGGATTGGCCTAGAAAGAATCAGGAAAAAGAAATGTAATAAAACCAAAGGAGGAGAGAATAACCTGAAGGGGGTGTTAAAGGCTTCAGAGAAGTCAAGGAGAATGAAAACTGAAAAAAAGACATTGAATTTGACAAATAAAGGGTCATTGGTGACTTTGAAGAGAACAGTTTTAGTAGGGTGGTAGGGACAGAAGCAAGAGTGAACATTTAACAACCAACTATTTTTTTTAGGGGGTGGTGCATGCACAATACACTTTTAAATTTAATCTATGTTAATCTATTAACATTTTCTCCATCACCTTCTGAAGTTTGGACAGTCAGTAGAACAGTAAACCAAGCCCTGATTTGTGGCATTTGACAGTTTCTGAATTGTAAATGTTCACACTGAAAATATAACAATCAGCTCTCACCAGCTGGTTAGAGCTGGCTCTAGCACACTCCTGGACAGAAGCCAGATTGCTTGACTTTGAGAAGTGAGTTAGTGGCTGTGAGTATAAACTATTTTCTCTAGTAGTTTGTCAATGAAAAAAGAGGGCAGAGATAAGAAGACTGCTTATAGGATTAAGGGAAGTACAGTGGTCTAAGGAAGGGGAGTTAATGTAGATCCACTATGTTTACCACCTTTCCCAGTTTGCTTGTCTAGAATTCCAGTCCAATAGAGTAGGACTATAGATGAATATGATAAGCTCTGTCAAGACCTTGCCCTGAAATAAAGTACTTCAATATGTGAGATTGGGTGGGTTAGACCTAACATACACATTTCATTTACCTTCAAAGGACCAAAGATGGGTATGATAACAATATTTTTTCCTCTATTTTCACTGTTGTTTTCCGGGGCAGAGTAAAATCGGTACTTTTTTTGTGTTCTGATGCTGACTGTGGCAGAGCATGGAAGCTGCTTTTTATAAGACATGTTCCAGGGTTAGTCTTGCATCTGATATTCTCTCCTGACACAGTGACCAGGAATACCTTGGATAGCATCTCATAAGATCTTTCATCATATCCGCCCCTACCCAGGTAACATGTGGTAATAGTATTTTATGGTAGTCCCTAAAGGATGGTCATCAAGTTCCCCTTTCAAGCACTTGGTTCTAAAGGCATCAAATATGAAGCAGTTTTTATTTATACTACAAGTGAGAGAGAAAAAAATCCACACTGAGCAAGAAACTTTGTCTGTTCCAGTGGACCTTTCCTTCTCCAAATTACTGAATATAGTCTTCTCATCTGGGTGGGGACTACCCAATAAGTATGAAGAGAATCAAATAACCCCTTCTTATCAGGGGAAAGGATGCTTCTGGGAGGACTGTACCTCTGTACAATCCATTCGACTTATAGTACTGACCTGAATGTGGTTCCCCATAGAGACTCATGTTTATTTCTCCACGGTAGAACTTTGTGATTTAATGCTCCTTGGCTTCAAATATTCTACTTGCTACCCTTGGCATTTTTAACTTCATACTGTCTCTTTGTTTCATTGTCCTGTCGCTGACTTATCTCATGGCTTCATTACTCTGTTGCTCACTTCCATGATCCACTGTTCAATTGCTTATCACTGGTTCTCATTGCTATTTAGAGGCCTTAGTTCTTTGCTGCTTTGACTCCCTGCTACATTGCTTTTTCCCAGCAGATCATGCTAGATTTTTGTGAGTTTCAGCTCTTTCTGTCCCAGGACCAGAATGCTGCTGGGATATTTAAGACTTTATGCTAATTTACTGAGGTTCTGTAGCACTGCCTGGTTCCCTTCTCTAACAACTCTCACCCTGCCCCACCCCTCTTATGCCAAAGGGGAAGCTCTCTTGCTTGAATAACTCTAAGGAATTTCTATCTTCTTCTCTGGGTCAGCTTATGGTGAATCCATCTCAGTTATTTCTTTTCTTTAATGTCTGGCTTTGAATCTTGGGGTTCTAAGAGATTTCCTTTGCTCCCTCTGCTTACTTGTCTTTTCATTTGTCATATTCTTCTGTGACAGGTATTCAGCTGTGACATGCAAATTAGGCTAGGGTGGTATGGAGGAAGCACTGGAACATGGGAGAGTAGATATAATCTAAGGGCCAGGCCACGTCAGTTACCAGAATGGCTGTGTGGTGCCAATAGCCAATGGCTAAAATAAGTGGAAGAACAGGTATTGATCAGAAAGTCCAAAGCCTAGGGATTCTGTCAAAGTGTAGGGAGCCAAAAAGCAGAATAATTTGTAATTAACATTGTCTAAATATTGATCCTAGATAGAAGCTTGTGTCTTTTGATTCTAGGGTCTTTGGCTATTTCTTCCCCCTAAAAACCTCCATCATTCCTAGCTAGTGCCTCGGTGGCCTTGGGAAGGCCCAGTTGCCTCCCAATGACTCCCTTTGAATTTGAAGACTGCATTCATTTTATGACATTGACCTCAAGGGCATATATTGCAAATATCCATCAACTTCCCCTTCATCACCCCACTGTGGGTTTATATGCCATAAATTTACTTTTTTGAACTCATTTGTATTTTAAGCCTGTTATTATCTCTACCTGCTCTATAACATAGTTCATCCTTTATTGATGCTTAATGTACTAAGCTTCAAGGGAGCATCCCCTCATTCAAATATTCTGAAATTTGGTAAAATGTCCACATTCACTATGTCTTTCATAATTTCACATTTCTTTCTTAGACCTAACCTCTTAGCTCCAGACCCACATTTCCATCTGCCTAAGGAACACCCCTACCTAAACTCTCACTGGTACATCATAAATACTTAACGTATTTATGCTGAACATTCAAAGTGAACTCACTAAATTGATTACTTTCCTCACCAAACCCCTCGTACTCTTAACTTTCCATTCTTTTTTTTTCTTTTCTTGGATGGAGGTAAGGCAATTGGGGTTAAGTGACTTGCCCAAGGTCATACAGCTATTGTGTCCATTCTTTTTGACTGAATATCTGTATTGCATATTAAACTCAATATGTCTTTTCTTTCTCCCCAAACTCATTATCTTTCTCCCCAAACCTACCTATCTTTTCCTGTTTACCTTTTTCCATTAAGGATACTACCATCCTTAGAATCACCAAGGTTGGAAGCTTCAGAATCACCCTCTACTCTTCACTCTCCCTCACCCCCTATAAGCAATCAATTGCCAAGTCTTGTCAATTCTACTTCCACAATATTTCTCCTATCAATCCCATTTTCCTCACTCATATGGTTCTCACCACCTCTTGCCTGTACTATTGCAATGGCCTTCTAATATATCTCTGACTCAAATTTCTCCCCTATCCACTATACCCTCCCCCCATCTGTCAAAATGATGATTGTAAAGCACAGGCATGCCTATATTAATCTCTACTCAAGAAGTTCCAGTCTCCCCTCCCCACCTCAGGACAAAATTTAAACTCTTCTGTTGGCATTTAAAGCCCTTTAGAATCTGGCTCCCATGTATTACCTATTACAAACTGCAAGTTCCTTGAGGTCAGGAACTCCCCCCACTCCCACTCCAATTTTGGGTCTTTTATGCCAACATCAGTTTTTCATATAGTAGACAATAAATGATTTTTTAATTGAATGTCATTTTTCACTCTTCAGATCTGAGCCCTATAATTATTTTAGTCTAGCTTCATAAGGCAGTCAATTCCTCTGTCTTCTTCACCCTTGTCTAAACCTTTTCTACTTCAAAATCAAGTTATTGCATCAAACTGAGTTCCAGGAACCAATCCTCATACACATTGCTTTCCAATGAGCTCTGTAACATAAAAAGCGCTACTGGTCTGAGATCATCAAGAAAAGTTACAAGGGGGAGCCCAAGCCTATAAAGCATTTAGCCAAATAGGAACAAGGTAGATGGGAAAAGTTCCAGATTCTTCTCTAACAAAAGATGTTCATGTCTGAAGAACCTGGCACGTTCCCAGAGAGATTTGGTTGCTGCACAGAGGACCTTCCATCAAACCCCATACATAGTATTTCATCTCCCACTTTCATGCCTTTTCACGGACACCCCCTCCTCACACACACAGAATACTCTTCTTTCTCACTTCTATCTTTTGAAATCCCTAGTTCCCTTCAAGGCTAGACTCAGTTCAGGTATCACTTCCTATAGGAAGCCTTTCCTAGTCCTTTCAAGTATTAGTGCTTTCTGTTCTGCTAAATTACTTGGTTTTTGCTTTGTAGAAATTTGGTAATGATTTTTCCATGTGCATTTTGTTCCTCCCACATTTAGATCACCCCATTCACTAGTCACTTTGTCTGTTAGCTGGAGCTAGGCATATAGGTTGTGCTTTCTACATTTTGGAAATGATCACTAGTCTATAAGGAGATTAAACCTAAGACTTTCACCTAAATGTTTACCATATTTTAAGCCACTGAATGGATCAGAAACCTAGAAACTATAGCTTACATGTTCAGGGTCCTAAGATTTAGAGCTCTAATCCAATTCCCTCATTTAAAAGAGAGGAAACTTAGACCAGAGAAGTTAAGTGATCTGCTCAAAGGCACACAGGCCATAAGTGGCAGAGGCAAGGTCTGAATTTGGGTCCTTTGACTCTGAGATTTGCAATTAAATCTGCCCTTAAAGCCCCTATCCTTTTGAAAGATATCAAGTCTGGGAATTTCTGATGAGGCTTAATTTCTTAATTTCAATTTCTTAAATTAGAGATTTTAATTAAATCTAAATTTAATTAAAATCACTTAATTTCTCTGTTTTTTTTTCATTTTTAAAGTGGGAGGATAGTACTAGATGGGCTCTAAGGACCCTTCAAACTCTAAAATTTCTATGATTCTATGATGAATTCTCTGTCAGAGGAAATGATCACCCTCTTCCTTGCCAAGTCTAACTCTTTTATCATTTCACTTTATTACCTTCATCTCCTCTTGCCTGGACTATTGCAATGGCCTTCTAATAGGTCTCTGCTTCAAATTCTATCCAACTCACCCCCAATACATCTGTCAAAATGATAATTGTAAACCACAGGTATGACTATATTAATCCTTGATCAAGAAGCTCTAGTCTCCTCCCCACCCTGTCCTCACCAAGTCAAAATTTGATCTCCTTTGTTGGTAAGGAATTTTTTATTCCATTCTCTCCTGCCTTCCCTATGACTGTTTCGTCCATCATCTTTTTCTCATGCAACTTTAATTCTCCTTTCCATGCTGCACCCCCCCCCCCATGTACAAACACCCCCATCCAAAAACCCACCAAAAAAAAAAAACCCCAAAACAAATTCATAACAACACCTTCTTTTGAACCTGCTGTTCCCTCAATTGGTCACTTTTTTCTTTCTCTTTCATCGTTAAACTCCTATTTAAAAAGTCTTGTTACATTTATTACTGACACCTCAATAGTAATAATGGCTAGGATTTATATAATATTTTAAGGTTTGCAAAGCACTTAACAAATATTTCATTTTATCTTTACAATGGAGGGAGGTGCTATTACAGTCCCTATTTAAAGAGGAAGAAACAGATGATGAGAGTGGTTAAGCGATATAGTTGGTAATTAATTGTCTGAGGTTGGATTTGAGCTCAGATCTAGTCTGTCTCTAGGTCCAGAGAGCTATTCATTGTACCACCTAGCTAGCCATCTCAATTTTATACAGTACAGTTCCCATCCCCACCACTTTCTGGACTCCGTCTCTGTCTTGTTCATGGGTCACTAATGACTTCTTTATCTTTGGATCAAATGACTCCTCCTTTATTTTATTTTATTATACTTTATCAGCACGAGGGAAGTTCTTATACCTCTACTCATTGTCTCATTTGACAAAGTTAAACATCTTCTCTTTCTTGATCCCCTCACCTCTCTTGGCATCCCCCGCTCCATTCTGATTAATACTATAATTACAGAAGCCCCAGGGAGAAACTAGAACCTGGAGAACTACTATATAAGTAATTGTTGCCATAGCTAGGGTGGGCAGAGGCAGCATGCATACCCTGGGGTAGTTAAGGAGTAGGAAGGGCTATTATCCTTGTCTAGGAAAGGCTATTATCTCTTTCAACAGTGGATAATTAGGCTAGCCCTCCTTTGGGGCCTTTGGGTTGTTTGCATAGTGAGTGAGAGTCACTGTAAACTGTAAACCCCAAGGATTCCAGATTGGTGTAGCCGAATTGTCCTGGGGTCTGAGAAGTATTCCTTAGGTACTAGCGTCTTGGGTGCTGATCAGCCAAGAGTCAGCTAGACAACCAGTGTCTGTGTTCAGCTCTGGAGGTTGTGGTGTGTGTGTGTGTGTGTGTGTGTGTGTGTGTGTGTGTGTGTGTGTGTGTGTGTGCTCATGAAGATTTGAGTTCTGTATTCTAGTTAGGGCCGTGTCTGTGATTTCTAATTCTGATAAAATGGATTTTTGATATTCTATCACGCATGGAACAGATCTAATAACTTTCATGTTACTCTTTTTGTCTCTAGATTCTTCCTTCTTTGTCTCCTTGGTTGGTTGCTCACATCCTCTCTTAAATATCTACATCTCCCATCACCAAATATCTGTGTCCACCACACCAAAACTCTAATCCAATATTTCCAAATGACTGAGATGTCACCACCTGGGTGTTCCATTGGTACAGTTCAACATGATGAAAAAATCAAATGACTCTTTTTCCTTCCTCCCAATCTACCCCTTTTCCTAATTTCACTATTTCCATTGAGGACATCATCATACTACCTGCCACTTGTACCCTTAACCTCAGAGTTGACTTTGAATCTTCATTCTCCCTTATTTTCTATAATTAGCTGCCAAGTCCTGCAAGGTCTCTTTCATTTTCCACTTCTTTTCTACTTCCATTGTAACCACTACAGTTAGGTCCTCATTACCTCTTACAAAAAGGCTATTAATAGTAATGGCCTCCTCACTGGTATTCCCTTCTTAATCAGTCTTCCAATTTCTTGTTCATACTTCAGCATTAGTAATCCCAGTCCATAGCTCTACTGATATCACTCTAGCAGTGACAAATTCATACACACACACACACACACAAACACACCCTTTTAGAATCTCCTCATTTCCTATGGAATGAAAGTATAAATTCCTAATTCTGGAGGTCAAGGTCTTCACAATCTGCCTTTCCAGGATTTCTCTTGGAAATACCCTGGAAATAAGGGGAATACTCTTCTAATTTGATGTTTTATTTTCTAATGAAATGGACCTTATTCCATCCCCTGATTCTTCTCCTGCCTACTTCCATCTCTAAGCCTTTGCTCATTCTGTCCTGCTTGCCTAGAATGGATGCCCTTATGTAATAGCTGCTGAAATCTATTCCTTCCTTATGAGGGCCAGTTCAGGTGTCATCAAGGGGATTTGATCAAATACTTACTTTTAATGTCAAAAAGAGCTATTTCCTCTATCTTTCTTTTACTTCTTTTCTGAAACTTTCCTTTCTACAACCCCCCAAATGGTGGTAGCATGATACAATAGTAAGTGAGCTAGATTTAGAGTCATAAGACATGGATTCAAATCCCAATACTACCACTTACCAATTATGTGACCTTGGGTATCATTAGCCTCTTTGAGTCTGTTTCTTCTCCTGTAAAATTAAGGGGCTATACATAGATGGCCTCTAATATTCCTTCCAGGGATAAATCTATGATTATTTGCATTTATTACACTGTCCCTTACATCGAAGTTATTTTTATATATGTCATTTCTAGTCCTGTTCCTCTCCTTGAGAGAAGAGACTGTCTTTTTTCCTTCCTTCCTTCCTTCCTTCCTTCCTTCCTTCCTTCCTTCCTTTCTTTCTTTCTTTCTTTCTTTCTTTCTTTCTTTCTTTCTTTCTTTCTTTCTTATTCTGGGTATCCTACACCATGGAAGCACCTAAAATTGCTTTATCTTTGGTGCATAATTTCTGTTTTGAAGGGGGCATGGGAGTTGGAGAAAATGTCTAGTCTGACGTCCTTTTTATGTGACAAAGAAGTCTTTAAAGCTGTTTTCACTTTGACCTCCAATGTCTAACATAGTGCCTTGCACATAGTAGGCATTTGACAACTATTTGTAGAATTGAATGACTAAAGATCCTCCTGTCTCTCCCCTTAATCCCTTTCAATCTTTCACAATAATACATGCTGACTCTAACATGAAGCATTTGCCTATGTCCTGTGTGCTGAGCTGTGGCAGGCATACAAAATCCTGAGTTTGAAATCTGGTTACCTAGTTATTTCAAGGAATTCAGTGAAATCAACCAACCCAATAACCCCTCACCCCCACCCCTCAAAAAAATTCTGGTTCATTTTCTTTATTAATTTAATTGAAAAATCATTTAGACAAGCAGCAACATGAGAATGCAAGGTGTGTTGCAAAATCAAACAAACCACAATAGGCTGCTGAAGCTCCAAAAATGTTGGGCATTCCTGAGCTAGAAGGTCAAGATATAACAAAGGGAACATGGAGCAGCACATGTTTTCAATGTCAAAGTGGGCTATTGATGTTCCTTTCTTCTTACTTCCTTTCTATGACTTACACTTCTTTGTTAGCAAGGTCTGTACTAAGTATCTGAAGAGAGTTCCTGATCTTTTTTTTTTTTTTTTCTCTCTCAGAATTGCTTGAAGCCACCAGGGTACTTAGGGCTTCCTCACAGGATATATTACTATTAAACATATTATGCATGAAAATTTTGTTTAGCTGATAAAAGCCTGTAGAGACCCGATAGTAGCTTTAATCAATACTTTTGAGAGGATGACTATTTGTTCCTTTGCCTTAAGATTTCTTATTGAATCATAGCATTTTCCCCTCTTAGAATCAGAAAGACCTTAGAGACCAATCTCCTAATTTTACAAATAAAGAAAATGAGGCCTAGAGTAGGAGAAATAACAAATTTTGGCATCTGATTCTAATTCAGCATCTAATTTCAACATTTACTAAATTTGCATTAGTTTTGTGAATAATGGAAAAAGAACCCTTATTCCACAATTCTCTCATGAGCTGCTTCTATTGGTCACCATCTATGTGCTTTGTCTTGATCACAACCTGGTGCTACTTTTTAGCCCAGATTAGCCTTCACATCAGAAGACCTGGTATCTCTTGCCAGTGGATAGTTAGATGAACCACATCTTGGTGCTTTGAGTCATCCATAGGGTAAGAGTTAGATACAGACAAGCCTCTAGAGATTGGGAAGGGTACAGTTGCATAGTATGGGCTCTCAAGAAGAATCTCAAGTCAACTTTCATGCCAGCATTGTCACCATCTTCCACACTCATACATGCTGTCCTGTCACTGGGTGGCTGAATCCTAATCACTGTATCTGGGACTTAAATCAACTGCCCAGTCATTCTGTGTAAGGCATCAAATTCCATTGACCAGTTATTTAGTGCTGAAAGCCACCACAAACAGTCCTTCTGGGTCTGGATTCTAGTAATTTTATAAGTGAGCTAATTGCCAGAGTACTTGTTCCCAGTTGCTGGATCTCAAGAAAGTTAAGCTTCCCTACCTAGCCTGCCTAGGTAGACACAATTTGTTTTTCCAGGTTCCCTCTCTCCACCCTGGCTACTGTCTTCATTGTGATGTAACCCAAGACTCAGTACACAACTTTATGCAATTGAACCTCTATTGTCTGACCACTCCTTCCTATCCCCTCTGATCCTGGCTTGTATATTTGGAATATGCTTCTCATTTAGTTCAAAGCATCAGACAAAAACAAAATACACCCCCTCGCCCCCTAACTCAGAACAAAAAATAACAATAAATTGTTTAATTAAGATAATATAATCACTTTTGATATTTGATAGATAAAAATGAACAGTAATAAAATCTATAGGAAAGCACAGCTACGTGGAACATGTAGAGCCTTCAGAAAATGGAAAGGGCTTCTTTAGAAAGTAGAGAATTGCCTATCACTGCCTCAGTTGCTGAGCCCTTACCCTAAGACCCTAGGCTTCTGATTTTTTAGAATTCTCCATATATAAGCCAACCTGGAGCCATTTTTTCTACTCTCTGGCCATTTTCATACCATGCTACCACCCACAAAACTTCCTAGCACCTCCTCTCTCACTTCTATCTCTAGCTATGGAAAAAATGATCAAATATTCTACCATTCCTGAAAAGGACACATCAATCAATCTCTGGACTTCTCAGAGAATGACACCCATCCCTCATGACCACTCCCTTATATGTGTCATCTTTCATAATGGGAATGTAGACTCTTTGAGGGCAGGGCTGTCTTGCCTTTTGTGTTTGTATTTCTAGTATTTAACACAAAACCTGGAACATAGCTTAATAAGTGTTTTTTCCTTCCTTCCTTCCTTCCTTCCTTCCTTCCTTCCTTCCTTCCTTCCTTCCTTCCTTCCTCTAGTCCAGTTCATGCCTTAAAGGAATCCCCACTTTAACATGCTTGACAAATGATTATCCAGTCTCTTTGACGACATTATCTGAAAATGAACAACTCTAAGCCTCTAAGTGGAGGCTGGATGATGCCTCTAAGTGGAGGCTGGATCAGTAACATTGTAGAAGGAAATTCTTTCCAAGTACAAGTTGGTCCAGATGTCCTCTGAGCTCTTTCCTAAAGAGATTCTGTCATTCTGGACAAATTTCCATTACGTTTGTTAAATCAGTCACATCTTGCATCCTTAGACTGTTAGGGCTGGAAAGGGACTTTTAAGTTGATTAACAGTTCTTTCATTTTACAGATAAGGAAACTGAGGCCTAAAGAGGGCAAATAACTCACCTAGGTAATTTTAAATAATCAAGTAAAAGCTAGTAAGGGGCAGAATTGGAACTGTCCACAAGACTTCTGTTTCCAAGTCTAGTGTTCTTTTCCTGCTGCCACTGTGTTGCTTCTTGTTTTCAGTTAATCGTCCCAAAAGAATGCTAAGCATTGAGCCCTAGAGAAATTCTCTCCCTACCAGGCATGCAGAAGCAGTTAAGCTCTAGTTTCGCTGCGCATTGGTCAGTAGTCATAGCACAAGGATCATTCTTTGCTAGGCTAGACCCAGCAAAGTATACTGAGGCTGCCCTAAATAATACTCTGGGTGTCTTGTTGCAAAAGCCAGTGACGTGCTAGTGCAATTTATTTTACACCGATTTATGAGGCCCGCTGCACACAAATAGATTATTGTAGTGTCTGTGATTAATGGGGCACTGTGCAGCTGTATGGACTTCATAAATCATTTGATACAACGTGGAAGCAAATTTTACTTGCAAAATCAGTTTCAATCAGCTTGGATAGGAAGGTAGGTGAAACAATTGAATGTGTCCGGTTGTGGGCTATATCTGTGTGCACAGCAGTCAGTGGTAGGTTGGGTTTTATGTCTCTTATTATCGGTGATCTGGAAGACTGAATAGGAGGCACATTAATTAAATCTGCAGATGGAATTGGAGGTGTCATCAATGCATGGAAAGCAAGAGAAATGTTCCAAATGGGCTGAAAGTGTTGGTGGTAGTGATGGGGGAGGCAAAAAAAAAAAATGTAATACAACAAAAACTGAGCAGTGGATGGGAGAAATCTAGGAATAAGATAATGGTTATGAGACATAAAATAGCCTGAGAAAATTTGACAGAAAAATTAGTGTCGCTTAAAAGAACCCAACTGAGAAGCCTGTTTTATAGTGAAAAAAATAGCATTTGCTTTCCTTGTATTTCATCCTTTGACTGAAAATGGGGTGAGGTTTTAGGAGCCACTTTAGGAGGTTTTAGGGCAGATCTTGCTCCTGTCATCCCTTCCTTTTTTGCTGATGTTCATTGTTTTCTTCTCTTGACCTTGGAAAGTAAGAGCAGGAGTCTGAAGTTTGCTGAGTGAGCACCAACTCACCCTTCAACCTCTTCTATGGTAAGGGATGGGGGTGAAGGGCAGGAGATGAGATAATTGTGCGGCAAAGTTAAACAAAAAGAATTCTCTCCAAACTTCTAGGCTTTGCTAGCTATTCCTCTCATTCATTTATTAATCATTCAACAATAATATTTCCAAATCTTTTTCAGTCTTCTTACTGTTCCTATGAACTAGCCTTGTTCATACCCTCCTCATTTCTTTCCTGGAATATTCTAATAGACTCATCCTAACTAATCTCCCTTTCTCCAGGTTACTACCCCCTATAACTAAACTTCAAAAAGTTGCCAACAAAAATTCCTTTGTACTTTCTTTCACCAAAAATCTTCAATGATTATTTACCTTATTTTCTCTAGGATAAAATCAAACCTCCTAACCTTGGAACTTAAGGCCCCCTATAGATATAGTCTGGCTGTGCAATAGTCTTATAGATTTATTTCATGTTACTCTCTTGTTTTTATTCTTCATTGCAACTGAACTTGATTAGTTCAAGTTCCTTGAACTTGACTCATCATCCCCTACTTCCATGCATTAAAAAAAAAAGCCATCTCCCATGCCTGGAATTTGCTTCAGTCATTTCTATTTTTTCTTTCAAGACTCATCTTAGGTGACATCTCTTCCTAGGGGACCTTTGTTATCCTTCTTCTCTCTCTCTCTCCTTTGTTGTTCAATTGTATCCAAATCTTCATGACCCCATTTGGGATTTTCTCGGTGAAGATACTAGAATAGTCTGCTGTTTCCTTCTCCAGCTCATTTTACAGATGAGGAAACCGAGCCAAATAGGGTTAAATGACTTGCCCATGGCCACACAGCTAGTAAGTGTGTCTGGATCTGAACCTAGAAAGATGTCTTCCTGACTTCAGACCCCGTCTCTATCCAATATAACACCCCCCTCTCTCTCTGTCTCTCTGTCTCTCTCTGTCTCTCCATCTCTCTCTCCCTCTCTTCCTCCCTCCCTCCCTCTCCCTTTAAAAGCTGAACATAGCTTCACCTGTTTCTCTTACAATTTTCCCAAACTTTTGTCCCAATCACTTTTTACCTTGTATCTTGTTTGTGCACACACTGCATCTCCCTATGTGCAATGTAAGCTCCTTAAGGCTAAGGACTGTTATCTTTGTTTTCCTAGCACCTGGTGAAGAGCTTTGCCCATAGTAGATGCTTAATAAACTTTTTTGAATAATAAAAGGTAACATAACAACATTTTTGGGCTTGCAAAGTGCCATACGTAAATTACCTCATTTAATCTCACAACAACTCTATGAGGTAGGTGCTCTTGTTATCTCAGTTTTACAGGTAATGAAACTGAGGAGAAGAAAGATTAATTGACCTGCCTGGGGTCACACGGATAGTAGGTGTCTGAGGCAGGATTCAAACCTACATCTTCCAGCACTCTGATCCCATTACACCACCTCAGTGTTTTGAGTGTAATTGAATTTACTGCATTGAAGAATACTTACATAGGGATCTACTGTCATTGATCTTTGAAATAACAAGGGAAATAGGAGAACAAGACTGAAGAAGGGGAAATGTCCCACTTCAAAAATAAAAGGTGATGGGGTAGGGAGGCAAGAAAACAGAGCCTAAAAGCCTATAGACCAGAGAGCTTGAATTTGATTCCTGGGGAAATCTAGAATAGATAAGTAAGGAGATAGTTCGTAGACCTTTAGAGAAGGAAGTGGTGACTGAGAAGAAAACCACTGTGACTTCACCAAGAACAAGTTATACCAAACTAAACTAATTTCCTTTTTTGATGGGATTATTAAACTAGTAGATGGGAATGGGAGTTGTGGTTGTAGCTTGATTAGATTTTTAGCAAAGCTTTTAATAAAATATTTAATATTATTTTGTATAGAAGATGAAGAGAGAAGGACTAAATGATAGCACAATTAAATGGATTCAAAACTACTTGGATGGTCAGACTCAGGGAGTAGTTTTTAATGGCTCAATGTCAATTAGGCAGGAGGTCTCCAGTGGAGTATTCCAGGGATCTGTGCTCAGTTCTGTGTTGTTGAACATTTTTATCAATGGTTTGAATAAAGGCATAGATGTCACATTTATCAAATTTCAGACAACAAAGGTCTGGGAATGGTAGCTAACACACTGGACATTAGAGGTGAGGATCCCAGAAGGTCTTGACAGACTTGGGATGAATCTAAGAAGAAATTCAATAGGGATATGTAATGGTAATTAATTTGAATTTGAAGACTCCTTTTTTTGTATTGGCAAGTAAGCAGGTACTTAGCCCTTAGTAACTAATCAAACCTCAGTGAAAGAAACAGAAGGTATGAACTCCTGTCTCTTGTTGCTGACATAACAGGAAGGGATTGGCTGAAACAGGAAGCTAATGCTGTGTGTATATAAGAAAAGCCCCAGAGAGTCAGGGTCAGAATTTCTTGAGACCAGAATCTGCTGGGGAGAGAAAGAGTTTCTCTCAGCAGTATCTGGAGGCTGGGCTGCTATTGTTGGACTGAAAACTGAGTCAGAATTTTCTTCAGACAAGAATTGTGGAGGCTAAACTTGCTGCCACCAGGAAGGCTGAAGAAGAAAGCCTCCCTGAGGTTGGAGAAAATGATTTTGATTTTGAAAACCTGGGAGTAGTGATTTTAATTCTGGGAGCCAGCTGAGATTTCTTCTGGGTCCTAGGGCCAGCTGAACTGCTAGAGGACTGAGGAAGCATGGCTGTGGTGCCAGTATCCTGTCTGTCTGTTCTGATGTTGTTTTGCCAGACTCATCTGTTGGTGGAGGACAGTGCTGTTGTTGCATAGGTCCTTGGAACGTTGCTGTTGGTTCAGAAGTCCTGAAGAAGGATTTTCTTGTCATACATTTACAGAAATCCTGGAAGAGGGTCTTGCTGATTTTTCAGGGGTTCTGAGACTGTTCTTCAGGCAAAGAATGAATTGATGAGGATGCTGGCAATGTATGTTGTGGCTTTGTTAAGCTTTGTCTCCCCAGGAACAGAGATTGCTGAGAACTTGCCTCAGGTCAAGATGAAGAAAAAACTTCTCCTTGGGTATTGAATGCTGTGATGATGACATGGTTTACTAGTGACCTAGGGTGGAGGGTTTGTGTATTTTCTAATGATTGTACTTAGTGATTAATGATACTTAGTAATTGATTGCTGAATAAGTGCTGATTGAGTTAATTTAGTTGCCCCATGAGTGGAAGACTTTGACTATTGTACTTTGAGATGACTGAATGACTGAGTAAGGAGGCAAACCTCCTTAGGGATACCAGATGATTGTTCTTTGTTCTAAATATTGTGACCACTTTGGTGAAAACTATGTGGCCATTTTAATGATAAGCTGTTGTGAATGCTATATTGTGATTTTCTGTGATAAGTTGTAATACTGTGAATGCTGTACCTTGATTTTCTGTGAATGTTTT
>CM053585.1:167500849-167520839 GCA_028646515.1 Pseudochirops corinnae
GTCTCCCACTGCATCCTGCACCATCTTCAGTTGTCCTGAACAACATCTTGCCATTAGACCCAGATGGCTCTGGAGGAGAAAGTGAGACTGGTGACTTTGCACAGTCCTCTTTCACTTGAATTGAAGTCATTTGCAAGTCATGGCATCATCTTCCTGATGCCATGGTCCTCTTCAAGAATGAAGGACAAATCACGACCTGTGAGCAGTACAAGCTACTTGAATGGCCAGTTCCAGTTGGGCAACTCAGCTCAATTGTCTCCTTTCCTCTACCAGTTCCAAATCCTGTCCTACCCACCCATCACCCCCCACAAAGAATAGGGATAAAAATACTAGTCCTATGTATCTCACAGGACTGGTGTGAGGGCTTTGTTGAGATCCCTCAGTGCTATATAAGTATGAAATGTTTTGATAATTACTTGGCAAATCCCTCTGCTCATTGTCCTCCTGTTTTGGAGATGGGTAAGAAACCCAAACAGTGGGGATCAGAACAGCAGTAGGAAGGAAGGTTGGGGCTCAGAAAATTTTAGGCCCTTGACACTCTGACTCTGTGTCACTTCCCTACTCAAGTCTTGAGATAGAACCAACCATCCATTAGAACTTTTGCTCATGTGTTAGATCCTCCTTAAGGAAATATGTAGGAAGCATGTTAGTCAACAGACAGCTGTGTAGGTCACCAGTTAATAAGGGCATCATTTTTTTTCTTTGCTAGAACAGGGAAGGTTAGGATCAGGAGGAAGGGTAGAATAGAAGATGGCCTTATTGTTGTGTTTTGAGGAACTTAAAGGGACATAATGTTTAAATGAAAGAGAAGGGTGGGAGGATATTTTGAAACTGACATCTTTTCCAGAAAAATAAAGACCTTGATTCTTTTGTTCACACAGTAACCAGTGTGCTTTACTTAATGAGGAGAAAACATAATTACTATTCAAGAACCCTAGGCTTTCAGAGTTGAAAGGGATCTGAGTCATCATCTAGTCCAACTTCTTTATTTTTTAGTTGAAGAAAATAAAGTTCAATCAGCTAATTGAAGTCTTTCAGTCAGTAAGCATTTAATAAGTGCCTACTCTGTGTCAGGCACTGTGCTAGGCTCTAGAGATACAAAGAAAGCCAAAAGAAAATTCCTGCCCTGAAGAACTACCTAATTGTCAGTTGATAGGGTTAGGACTTGGACCTCCATGGTCTCATTCTCATCACAAGTTCTTCTTTCTACCATTTGCTGCTTCTTTGCAGCAGAACAGTTAGCTGTTTCTGCTCTGCCCACTGATTTGCTATTAAAAGTGGCATTAGGGCATGTTTTGTGGATGGATGCATTAGAGCAAGTGTAGTATAATGAAAAGTGATGAATGATTTGGACTTCACAAAGACCTAGGTCCAAATCTTTTTTCTTATGCTATGATGTTAATGGAATAGGAAGATCTTCTCTGTCCATTAATAGGCCTATGTGACCACATGTGCTCCCTTTTCCCTTGGAATAGAAGCCATGTTCCCAGGTCTAAAGGTACAGAGATATTTCAATCACAGATGTCTTTCTGCTTTCACAGCTGTGATACAACCTGAGTCACATAGAGTCCATTGGGGAGGAACTCACCTAAGGAGGAGTTTGCTTAGGGGGAAGTTTGCTTACAGAGAGGCTTGCTCATAGGAAGGCTTTCACACTTTTTGGTACTAAGCTAATTAGGCGCCAAGGCATGAGGGATGTGGTACCTTCTGGCTCTGAGTCTATTAGTTGAAAACCATATATACTAGGAAGTATTTTACTTTGGGGGGGTTCAATCATGAGAAGAACCTTTGATTCTCTGCATGGGACTCTGAGACTTTGAGTAGTCTGGGTTAAGAGCTCCCCACCCCCACCACTACTCAGATATTGGTGCTCTCCCCATCCTGTGGTGTATGTAGGTGGTTGTATTATTCTGTTTAGACAGTTGGAGTCCTGTCTATTGGATTCTTTCTGGATACTTACTTCTTTCTACTTATCTGTAATTAAAGTAAGATTGTTGACCCTTTAAGGTTGTCTTTCCTTTAGAAAATCAGGTCAAAGAACCTGTGCTAGCAGGCCATCCTGGGTGTGCTAAGGGGCTTGCTACTACATATGCTTATTCCCTAAGTGTCTTTGGTTAAGTCACTTAACATCTCTAGGTCTCATTTTCTCATCGGTGAAATGAGAGAGGTTGATTTAATTTAGAGGTTCTTAATCTCAGCTATGTGAACTTATTTTTAAAAACTATTTTTATAACTGTAATTTGATAGAATTAGCTCTCTTTGAAATTATATTTAAAATATATGAACACAATAATAGATATATACATTATTATATATACAAATTATATATATAATATGTATACATATACATGTACATATGCATATACATATACACATATTATGAGGAATCCAAAAGCTTCACTAGACTTCCTAAAGGGTCCATAATACAAAAAAAGATTAAGAACCTTTGATCTAAAAGCTCTCTGAGGTCCCCTCTAGTGCTAAATCTGAGTCTATTGTCATAGACTCAACAGGGAAGATTAAATGTGAGCCAACGTGGCTTACCACAGACAGCAGAGGGCAGCAGAGAGCCACTGGAGACTATATTAGCGTAAAGTGGAATCTCAGAACAAGCAGGTTCAAGCATCAGGGGCATGGTATGATGTCATGGTGTCGTGGTGGTGGTGGTGGTGGTGATGATGATGATGATGTATATGTGCACACCTGCGTGCAGAGAGAGGGCAAGGGTCAAGCAGAATAGAGAGAGGTACTCAAAATCCATGAAGCCAACAGTAGATCTGGAATCATAGGTTGGAGTATAACACAAAGTAGGCAGAAGTTACAAGTCACAAGGTGCAGTTGTTCAAAGTCCTTAAGAATTGAGAGCTATTGCTTAGTGGGCTCAGATAGTCCTTAAGTCCTTGCCCCCTCTGGTCATTAAAAAGAACCTCCAGATATATGGCAAGGATCTGACATCTATGATGTTACCTCAAAAAGTTATGGATGTAACATTCTTATTTTTCTGAAATCACTAGTTAAGGATGCATGATCTTATTGATTCTCTTCTTGAATTTAAGACAGTGCCTTACTGTAACAGGTACCAAATAATGTTTATTTAATTGAAAGCATTTATTTTATTTTGCTGAACCTACTTCCTTCAATCAATTACTCTCTGAATGGTTGCTTGGTCCCCCTACAATCTGCAGCCCAGGCACTCTGGAAAGAGTCACATGGTGGCTGCACAACAGCTGCTTCTTGCCCCGGGAGGGGCTGGACTGTGCTCCTCAGTCCCCTCCCCCCCAGTTCCAACAAAGTTCCACACTAACCTTTTACTTTGTCTTTGGCATTTATTGGTTGATAAGTCTGAAAACCGCACAGCTGCTGGTGCTTCACTCTCCTGAAGTCTGCTCTGGCTGCTGCTGCTGGTCAGGGCCAACCTGAGGCTAAAACTGTGGTTCATGGGGGGCTGGCCTTGGCTCCCAGTGTGCTGTGATAGCTCCTTCCTGTCGGTCTGCTGGGCTGTCTTCAGCAGATTTGTTTCTTTCTGTCACTTTGTCACCAGATGCCTCCTGGTTCTAATATTCCAGGTTTTGGTGATCAAGCGTATATTCGTGACTTTCACGATTTTGTGTTTTTTCAGGTTAGGCTTTCTCAGCTTTCATGAAGAGTATTAATTTTTAATGCTCTTATGGGAAGCCCCTCCATTTCCTTTGTCATAGTGTCTCCCTGTTGTATGGTATTAGTGGAAAGAGTATTTGACTTAAAGTCAAGAGACACTTAGATTTGAATTCTGCCTTTGACACACTTATTTAGATAGCACCATCTCCAATGTGATTCTCAATTTCTTCATCTGTAATGTGGGAATATTAATAGAGTCTACTTTACATGGTTATCATGAATGTCAAATTTAAAAATGTACAGTGCTTTGCAATCAGTAAAATTCTTTAAAAACATCAGTTATGCTTATTGCCAAGTAAAGACAGGTTGTCACATCATTCTGCCTTGGATGGCTATTTGAGAGTCAAGTTTTATTACAGACCAACACCTTGCCAGCACACACATATCAATGGAACCCAATGATTTTATTCTGTAGTCTTCATAGCAAAGTCATTGTAGGCTTGATCTGAGCTAGTGACCCAAGCCCCTGCCCATGGGCAGAATGCATGATACTCATACAATAGGCAAAGACCACTCTCAGCTGTGAGTGCCACAGGAGCCTAGGTTTTGAGTTGGAAGGGATCTTAAAGCTGGTACTGTCCAACTCCTTCACTACAGATAAAATAAGTCAGTGTCAGTGAGGCTAAGCAATTTGCCTTAAGTCTCACAGGTAGTAGGAAGCAGAGTTGGGCTATGAACCTAGGTACACTGACTCCAAATCAACTCATTTGCTCATTTCTTCCACTCAATGTACAGTGGTACAATGCTGCCTCTCAAGGTCCTTCAGGTCTTGTCATCCTCTGCTATGAACACATTCCAGGTTCAGTGCTAGCACACAAGGAAAACATGATAATGAGTAGTGAATGGAAACCATTTAAAAATTCTGTTCTCATATTACTTGCCTCCAGGTGAATTGGCAGGATCTTCTTGCTTGTTCTGATATGTAGGTGGAGCCACTTTACCAGGTGAATTGCCTTTGTGGCACTCACCAATGGGATATCATCCTCATATTAACCATTGAGGTCAGGTAATAGTAAATGTAAAGTCAGGACTCCACTAAGAAAGGAACGAGCTGTATGATTCTTCCTGTGCTAGATAGATCAGTACCTGAGGTGCTGACATCTTTGATCCTTTAGGTCTCATTACTTAGAAGGTACATAAGTAGGGATGTTTTGGTAAATGTCTAATAAGTGGATCTCCAAAAAAAAGTGCATACAATATGCTTTTAAGTTTAATATGCATCATCAACATTTCTCCAGAGATTTCTAAAGTCTAGATAATCAACAACAAAAAAATTACATACTAATTTGTAGCATTTGCCAATTTCCAAAGTGCAAATATTCACAATGAAAATTTAACAATTGGCTCTTTAAAGTTTCAGCACACCCCTATATAGATCAGATAGAGAAAGAGAGAGAATGGGAAGAGGTATTATTTTTATTGTAATAGTTAGCATGTACACAGAGCTTTAAAATTTACAAAGGGCTTTATGTTTAGTATTTCATTTAATTATTATTTTATGTCTACTCTTTTATCTCATTATGATATTAAGACAACTATGGGTTCAGCAATAGAAAACTGGCAGAACAGTAGCTCTGGCAGATCCTATGAAGTTGGCAAAGCTTCAAGTAGGGGCTCAGGGACAGACTATATCTGTTTGGCTAAATTTGTAGGACTTCATCATGAATAGATGTCTTTGAGGTGATTATATATTTTTTTCCCAGTGGAAACTTCTTAAATGATCTATTAATGCCTATCAGGATTAAAATTTACATTAGGGGAAAGAATACCATCTACAATGAGGAAATCACAGTATTATAGATTTAGCACTGAAAAAAGATGATAGTTCAATCCTCCCAATTTATATGGCTTCTTTTCTTTTCTTTTTCTTTTTAGTTTTTTCTGAACTTGGCAGATACTAACAAATAGGAGCATTTCCATGTGCAAATAAGAGAAAAAAGAAGATTGTACTTGAAACCATATACCTTTATTACAGTACATAGCTTGTTTTTAAAAGTGTGTAATAAATTCATCATATTAGTTCCAAAGCTTGTCTGTATTTCTCTTTGAAATTCTTTCTATTCTTTTTTTGTGTTTAAAAACACACTTGATTGATACTCTTAACATTCATCTTTTCTTTTTAAAAATAATTATCACTAACCTCCTTCTTCCCTCTCCTACTCGGCCCTCTTCTTCTGCCTACTTCTTTTGGAATAAATAAGTAGAGTCAAACAAAGTAAACCCACACATTGGTTATGTCCAAAAATGTCTACTTCTGTTCCTTTAGACTCCACCATCTTACTCTCAAGAGTCAGGAAACACAGTGTCTGCCTCATAATCACTTCATAAATATTATCTTTTTCCCCATCTATACTCTAGAGTTGGTCATTGCCTTAATCCAAGTTCTTAAGTCTTTTAAAGTTGTTTTTTCTTATAATGTTCTAGTCATTATATAAATGGTTTTCCTGATTCTGCTTATCTCATCTGGCATCAGTTCATTTTTCTTGGAAGCTTTTGATGCAAGAGTTCTGACTTCGTTGTCTTCTTCCCATTCCATGCTTTGATCCTTCTTGTCCCCAAAAAGGGAATATAAGGTTTGATTGCTGTGTTTACTTTGCTTCCTCTGCTTGCTCATGTTGCCACTCAATTACTTGACTTTTGAGCTCTTTACCACAATAGAACTCTGCTTCCAGAGAGGAGAGCTTTGTCCAAAATTGGTGGGGTTTTCACAGCTGCCGGAGCTATTAGTTGGGTGCCCTCTCTGCAGCACCCATAAGCTCTGGCTCACTGGTCACATACCCCAGGACCTCCATCCAAGACAGCAATCCAGATCCAAGCAGGTTAAAACAAGAGCAATTACTTTCTGAATGGTTGCTTGGTCCCCCTACAATCTGCAGCCCAGGCACTCTGGAAAGAGTCACATGGTGGCTGCACAACAGCTGCTTCTTGCCCCAGGAGGGGCTGGACTGTGCTCCTCAGTCCCCTCCCCCCCAGTTCCAACAAAGTTCCACACTAACCTTTTACTTTGTCTTTGGCATTTATTGGTTGATAAGTCTGAAAACCGCACAGCTGCTGGTGCTTCACTCTCCTGAAGTCTGCTCTGGCTGCTGCTGCTGGTCAGGGCCAACCTGAGGCTAAAACTGTGGCTCATGGGGGGCTGGCCTTGGCTCCCAGTGTGCACATTATTTATTTATTTTTAACATTCTTTTATTTTTAAAATTTGAGTTCAAAATTCCTTCCCTCCCCTCTCCCACATACTGAAAAGGCAAGCAAAATGAAATAAATTATATGTGTGAAATCATGTAAAAACTTTTCACATTAACCATATCATGAAAAATAAAACAAAAAAAATTAAGTGAGAAAATTATTTACTTTGGATTTGCACTCAGAGTTCACCACTTTTCTTTCTGGAGGTGGATAGCATTTTTTTTTATTATGAATCTTTTGTAATTGTCTTGGGTCCTTGTACTGATCAGCATAGTCAAGTCTCTCACAGTTAATTATTACACAATACTGCCTGTCACTATGCACAAATGATCTTCCTGTTCTTTTTACTTCACACTTTGCTTCAGTTCATATAGTTCTTGATATATTCTTTCTGAAACCAGTTCCCTCATCATTTCTTATAGCATGATGGTACTCCATCACAATCATATACCATAACTCGTTCAACCATTCCCCAATTGATAAGTACCCCTCAATTTTCAATTCTTTGCCACCATAAAAAGAGCTAATGTAAATGTTTTTGTACAGATAAGTCATTTACCTTTTCCTTTAATCTCTTTGGAGTACAGACCTGGTGGTGGTATTACTGGATCAAAGAGTATGCACACTTTTATAGCCCTTTGGGCATAGTTCCAAATTTTTCTTCAGAATGGTGGGACCAGTTTACAGCTACATCAACAGTTTATTACTTTACCTATTTTTCCCTCATTTTTTCCAGAATTTGCCATTTCTGATAGGTATGAGTTGGTACCTCAGGGTTGTTTTAATTTGCATTTCCCTATTCAGTGTGGTGATTTAGAGCATTTTAAAATATGAGTACAAATTGCTTTGACTTCTGAAAACTGCCTGTTTATATCTTCTGACCATTTATCAATTGGGAAATAAATCATATTTTTATTAATTTGACTCAGTTCCATATATATTTGAGAAATGAAACTGTTTTTATATCTGAAACATGCTGTAAACATTTTTTTTGGACATTACTTCATTGTCTAAAGTTCCTTTTAGCAAAATTTAGTTTCCCTGATTATCTCTTTTAATTAGGTCTATTTTCTTTTGCTTTGTCTGAGGTCATGATTTCTACTTCTGCCTTTTTAAATTTCAGTTGAAGTATAATAGATTCTGCTCCAGACCTCTATTTTAGCTCTGTGTATCTCTTTCTATTTCAAATGTATCTCTTGTAAACAACATATTGTTGAATTCTGACTTCTAATCCATTCTGCTATACGTTTCCATTTTTATGGGTAAGTTCAATGCTATTCACATTCACAATTGAGATTACTAACTGTGCATTTCCCTCTATGCTATTTCCTTCTGTTTATACTCCTCTCTTTTTATCCTTTCCCTTCTCAAAAGTCTGTTTTGCTTTTAATAACTGCTTTCTTTAACCTATCCTCTTTTTTTTTAATCGTACTCCACTCCATATCTCTCATTCAATTCCCTTTTTATTTCTTTCTTGGGTAAGATAGATTTCTATATCCAGTTGAGTATGTATATGCAATCTTCTTTCTTTGAATCAGTTCTAATGAGAGTGAAGTTCAAGCACTGTCCACCATTCCACCTTCATTTTCCCCACCACTATAACATCTCTTTTTTGTGTGCCTCTTTTATGTGAGATAATTTTCCCTCTTCTACCTCTTTCTTACTGCTTCTCCTAGTACATCCTTCTTTCTCACTTCATAATTTTTTCTTTGAAATCATCCCAATATAATTGACCCACACTATGCCCTCTGTCCATGTAGTTTCCTTTTAACTGTCTGAATAATGATAAAGTTCTTAGGAGTTACATGCATTATCTTCTCATATAGGAATGTAAACAGTTTAACTTTATTGAGTCTCATGATTACTCTTTCATGTTTACCTTTTTATTCTCTTGAGTCTTGAGTTTGAATGTCACATTTTCTATTCTGCTCTGGTCTTTTCACCAGGAATGCGTAAAAGTCCTTTATTTCATTAAATATCATTTTTTCCTTCTGAAGGATTACACTCAGTTTTCCTGAGTAGGTTATTCTTGGTTGTCATCCTAGTTCTTTTGCCTTCTGGAATACCATATTTTAAGCTCCCTAGGGACCATCTCCAGTTGAACTGATCTATATCTTACCACTGGACCTAGACAGCTCCAGAGGAGAAAGTGAGGCTGGTGACTTTGCACAGACCTCTCTCACTTAAATTCAATTCACTTGAAAGCCATGGCACTGCAAACAACAGGACAAATAACAACAACAATTCTAAACCTCTGCTCCTTTTACATCATAGCTGCTAGATCTTTTGTGATCCTGACTGTAGCTCCACTATGTTTGAATTGCTTTTGTCTGGTTACTTATAATATTTTCTCCTTGGCTTGTGTGCTCTGGAATTGGGCTATAATATTCCTGGGACTTTTCATTTTGGTATCTCAGGAGGTGATTGTTTGATTCTTTCAATTTCTAGTTTATGCTCTGGATCTAAGATATTGGGGGCAGTTTTCCTTTCTACTTTCTTGAAATATGATGTCTAGGTTCTTCTTTTTTTTTTGTGCTGATGGCTTTCAGGTAGCCCAATAATCCTTAAATTATCTCTTCTTGATCTATTATCCAAGTTAATTGTTTTCCCAATGGGATATTTGACATTTTCTTTTATTTTTTTCATTCTTTGGACTTTGTTTTGTTGTTTCTTGATGTCTCATGGAGTTGTTAGCTTCTGCTTCCCCAGTCCTAATTTTTATGGAGTTTTTTCTCCAGTGAACTTTTGTACCTTTTCTTCCATTGTCCAATTCTGCTTTTTAAGGAGTTCCTTTCTTGCTTGGATTTTTGTACCTCCATTTCCATTTGACCTAGTCTTCTTCATAAAGATTCTTTTCTTTAGTGACTTTTTGTGCCTCTTTTATCATAAGATCAATTCTGTTTTTTAAAGTGTTATTCTCTTCAACATTTTTTTGGTGCCTCTTTTACCAAGCTATTAATTATCTTTTCATAATTTTCTTGTATTACTCTCATTTCTTTTCCCAATTTCCCTTCCACCACCTCTTATCACTTTCTTTATCCCTACCAGGAATTCTTGTTGGGTATGAGTCCAATTAGTATTTTTGAGGCTTTTGTTGTCTTCTTTGGTGTCTTGGTCTTCTGTCTAACTGTAGTAGTCTTTTATGGTCAAGTTCTTTTTTTTGTTTATATTCATTTTTCCAGCCCATTTCTTGACTTAGAATTTTTTCTTAAAGTTGGGCTCTACTCATTTTAGAATGGGGAGCTACTGTCTCAAGCTTTAGGCTTTTTGTTTTTTGTACTGTTGTTTTCAGAGCCAATTTTGGGATCTGTAAGTTTTTGGTACTTCCAAGGTGGTATGATTGGGGAAAGGTGTGATTATTGCTTTCCTAGTCTGTGCTTTGGTCTTTATCCAGAAAGGGCCCCTACTCCCCTGCAGCTGCAAATACTAGTGCTCCTCTTGGCCCTGAAACTATGACCAGGTCCCCTGCTCTCCTAGAGTTATAAGTTCTAGTCCTCTTCTCTGCCTTGGAAACCCAACCAGGGCTCTTGCTCCCTTGTGAATGACTACAAGTGCTCCTCTTTGCCTTACAATTGTGACCCAGAACTGCTTGTGGGCAATAGATTTGCCAATTAGCACCAGCTGCACCCAGTGTCAGCAAAGAGTCCCTTATAATTTCTTTCTGATTAGTTGTCTGACCCTTTTACTGTCTCTGGACTGAGACCTTGTGAATCTGCTGCTGCTGCTGCTGCAGCAGCTATTCCAGCAGCCTCCAAAGCCCACCACTGGTGCTGATGGGTTTGGTTCTGGGTGGACATCTACTCCAGTATCACCTCAGGTGTTGATCTTCTATTGATTTCCTAAGTTATATTGGGCTAGGAAAAATGTTTCACTTTGACCTTTTATTGCCTTTATTAATCCAAAATTTCATTTGAGAAGTTATTTTAAAGTTGTTTGGAGGGGGCTGTTGGGAAAGTTCAGCCAGGCTGCTTGCCTGCACTCTACCATCTTGGCTCTGCCTCCCCTTTTACTATTTCTTACAGCACAATAGTATTCTATTACTACACATTCATGTACTGTAATTTTTTTCAGCCATTTCCCAATTGATCAGCTCTTTCCAGTTTTCAGGTCTTTGTAGCCTCAAAAGGGTTACTATGAATATTTTTGCCCATATGATACCTTTTTCTCTTTTTAAAAGTTTCTATGGGCCAAAGATATGCACAGTTAGTATCTTTTTAGATATAATTCCAAATTGCTTTGCAAAATGGCTAGACTAATTTGTAGCTCCACTAACAGTGCATGGATGTGCTTGTCTTCCTATATCCCCCCCAACAACTTTTATTTTTCATTTTTGTCATCTTTGTCAATCTTATTGGTGTGAAATAGAACCTCGGGGTCATTTCAATCTGTATTTTTCTTATTATTAAAGATTTGAAATTTTTTCATATGGTTTGCTTGCTTTTCTTCTTTTGAGAATTACCTGTTAACATCCCTTGATCATTTATCTGTTGGGAGATAGCTCTATTTCTTATTTTTAAAAAATCATTTCCTTACATATTTTGGATTTTAGAACTTTTTGGTTATGGTTTTCAGGGAGTCTGATGATTCTTAAATTCTTTGATTTTTTTAGGTGAGTTGTTTTTGATAGTTGATAGCTTATACTTTCTTCTATTTTCTTCAATCTTTCCCCCCCCACTATATTTCTTGTCTCATGGAGTTGTTGAGTTTTGTTTGGACCGTTCTGATTTCCAGAGAATTTACTCTTGCAAAGATTTTCTACCTTCTGTTCAAAACTACCTATTCTCCTTTTAATTCTTTCCTCCAGAGCTCTTATTTTACTTATAATTCCATTTTTATCTTTGCTTTATTTTCTCCAGGTATTCTTGTAGTCCTTGTTGTCAAATAATCTATTTTCTCTGAGGCTTTGTTTGTAGTTAAAGTCTTACTCTTTTCTTCTGGATTTATCTTTTGGGTATCCCTTAATCCATACATTTCTTCAAAGTGTTAAATTTCTTCTATTTATTCATATCTCCAGTTCTTGACTTGGGACTTGGTGTCAGAGCCAGCTCTGCCTGTTCTACCACACTCTTGAATAGTGTTGTCAGTCCCTGCTTGGTTCTAATATCACTTTCTTGGGTTCATGCCACTGGGTTCTGCTTCTCCTGGTGTCTCTACAGTTAGACTGTTGCCAGACTTCAATGACTCTAGTCAGAGATTTGTATTTTTCTGTCCCTCAGGCACTTCTATCACCTTGTAGTTTTGCAGTGACTTTCTCAGGGGGGGAATGACATATTCTTCCATCCTTCTGGGCCTTCCCCAGTTGGATTACGGTTGCATCAATACCCGCCTGGGGTTCCCCTAGTCAGGGTGCTGTCCAAGGCTTCCCCAGTTGGTTGTTCCCTAAGACTTCCAGCCTGTTTTTCTGTACTTATGCCAGCTTTCTTGGCAGGTTGTCTTTTTTAGCATCTGCAGCTCCTGGCTATCTTTTTTTCTGTAATTCTAGGCTGGATGAAGGAGCTCACTAATGTTTCTTTTAAATTTTGATACTCTTTTTATACCATTGCTAGAGTAAAAGTGGGAGAATGGGGCTCCTCTGTGTCCTGTCATGTGGTCATTTTAACCAAAAGCCTTCAATTCTTTCATTTTACAACTGAGGCCCAGAGACTTGAATAAGCTGCCCAGGGTTACACAACAAATAAATGTCAGAGTGAGGATTTGAACCTAGGTTTTCCTGGATGTAAGTCCAACACCTTCCTTTCCAGTCTTCCCATCCTGTCTGGTGCACTTCTCAGTGGTCTAGAGAACAATCATCACCTGAGGCAGATGCTGTTTGCCAATCTTTCTTTTTTCCACCTAGCTGATGAAGGAGAAATTAAACTGACTTGAAAGACATCCAAGTAAGACCTGATCTGCAAAATGTATTGGTTCACTTCTAAGCTTCTTTGACAACTGAGGTGTAGATGCTTCTGTTTATTCTTACAATCTATTCATAACTTACAGATGCACAGATTAAAACAAAGTGGTTTGTTTGCCCATATCCATGGTATGTAGTAAGACACACCACCCGGTGATCTCCGTTTTTCTTTCAGCCAAGTTCATGTCACCTCTATTCAATATTTTTCTATCTGTTTTCTTCACAATTTGGTATAAAGTGATCTGCAGCCTCAAACTGTGGTGTCAGATTTGAAATTCAATAACAAATGAGTTTCTGTCTTCTAAAAATATGTCTAGAGAAAAGGAAAGGGATAAAAAGGTCTTTTGACAAAAGATCATCAAGGACATATGTTGGCACATTCAAAGAATTCTTCTGTGACTCCTGACGCAAAAGGGGATTCTGAGACCACTAGGTGTCACTCTGCACAGAAGCCTGAACTTGGAGATAAAAAAGCAAAACATCAAAAAAAATTTTTTTGGTAAGACAGTTTTCGTTAGGTAGCAACGTAGGAAGATTTCATGCGAAGAGCCTGATTCATCGTTCCCCACCAAGAACACTTTTTGCCTACAGGCAAAGAAGAGAAAGACCTCTTGGGTTCCTCTATTACATTTTCCACTTTATTTTGCTTGCAACCAGTATAGTAGAATATGTACTGCTGGCTCTGGGGAGGACAGGTCTGTAGACTAGTAGTCTGAATGCTCATTTGTTTTATGAATATTATGGAGGATGATAGATAGCAAAGAGTCTTACTTCATGGGGGAAGGAAGTCAAAGCAGATGCAGGAGAATAGTTTGTACACACTGTTTTATCTAGTCTGGAGTATTACAATAGCTCTCTAATTGGTCTCCCTTCCTCCAAATCTCTCCCTTCTCTAATCCATTCTCCATTCAGTTACTGAACTGATGTTCCAAAATCAGATGTATCCATGTCAACTCCCTACTCATATATCTTTAGTGGCTCCCTACTGCCAATAGACTAAAATGCAAGCTTCTTAGCATGGCACTTAGAATCCTATACAATCTGGCTCTTGTCTATCTGTCAATTCAATCTGATAAACCTTTATTCTAGTCTAATTTTACATTACTCCTCTTCAGGCACTCTCTGTTCTACTAAAATTGATCTGCTACTTTTCTGAGAAAATAGAGGCATCCCAAAGGGCTATACCCTTTGTGCATACCCTTTGATCCAGCAATACCACTCCTAGTTCTATATCCCAAAGACATTTAAAAAAAGAAAAAGGACATATTTGTACAATAGCAACTCTTTTTGTGGTGGCTAAGAATTGGAAATTGAGAGGATGCCCATCAATTGGGGAATGGCTAAACTGTGGTATATGATTGTGATGGAGAATTATTGTGCTATAAGAAATGACAAATAGGGGTGGCTAGATGGCACAGTGAATAGAGCACTGGCCCTGGAGTCAGGAGGATCTGAGTTCAAATATGGCCTTGGACACTTAACACAAAACTAGCCATATGACCTTGGGCAAGTCACTTAACCCCAATTGCCCTACCTTACCCCCTCCAAAAGGCAAAAAAGAAAAAAAAAAGGAAAAAAAGAAATGATAAACAGCATGATTTCAGAAAAACCTGGAAAAACTTACATGAACTGATGCAAAGTGAAGGAAGGAGAGCCAGGAGAACATTGTACACAGTAACAGTAATATTTCATGAAAAACTGTGAATGACTTAGCTATTCTCAGCAATACAATGATCCAATATGACTCTTTTTTTTTTTTGGCTTTTTGGAGGGGGGAGTGCAGGGCAATTGGGGTTAAATGACTTACCCAAGGTCACATGGCTAGTAAGTGTTATGTGTCTGAGGTCGGATTTGAACTCAGGTCCTCCTGAGGGCTGGTGCTCTATTCACCGCACCACCTAGCCACCTCTCCAAGACAATCTCAAAGGACTCATTATGAAACATGGTATCCACCTCTAGAGAAAGAATTGATACTGCCTGAATATAAACTGCAGCACGTTATTTTTAACTTTCTTTTTCGAGGCTTCTTGTACAAAATGACTAATATGGAAATGTAAACATGTAAACATGGTTGTGCATGTATAAACTACATAGGATTGCTTGCTGTCTCAGGGAGGGGGGAAGAGAAGGAGGAAGGAAAGGATAGATAAAATTTGGAATGCAAAACTTTAAAAAAGTGTTGAAAAAATTGTTTTAACATGTGATTGGGGAAAAATAAAATATTTTATAAAAAAGAAAATGGAGGCCCCCCTCTTGAGCTCCCTTTTCTCTCCCTCTCACTCCCTTATTCATCATCCCCACTCCTCTCATCTTTTTTCCTTCTGTAATCTCTGATGAAAATGTGGACCTTTTCCTTGTTGTGGCTAAAATTTCTGTTCATGTTCTTGATCGCTTCTCCTACTATCCTTTTCAGGAGCTTATCCTCTCTTATTTCTAACCTTTCTCTTCAGTCTCTTTATATCCAATGACATGTTTTCTACTGCCTTCTTCCTATCCTTAAAATCCTTCACTTGGCCCTACTATACTTTCAAGCTATCATATATTTTCTCTCTTTCATAGAGATATTCTTCTAAAGGAATGTGCTCATTTCCATTTCCCCACCTTCCACTCATTACTTAATCCTTTGCAAACTGGCTTCTGATCCAACCTTAAAACTGCTCTCGCCAAGTTTTCTAAGAATCTCTTAGTAGCTAAATCCAAAGTCCTTTTCTGCATCCTCATCCTTCTTGACCACTTTGCAGGGTTTGGCATTGCTGGTCACTCACTCCTCCTCAGTACTTTCTTCCCTGTATTTTCATGGTAGTGCTCTTTGCTAATTCTCCTTCTGCCCATATGGCTGCTCTTTCTCAGTCTCTTTTGCTAAATCATCATCCATGTCCCACCCAGTGTATGTGGATACACCCCAGGACTCTGTCCTAGTTTTATTTTTCTTCTCTTTACCATCTTTCTTGGTTCTTCATCAGGTCCTATGCATTCAATGATTATCTCTTCATAGATGACTACCAAATCTACATATCCAGAAATCCATTTCCCTATGAACAATGGCCTAATGGACATTTTCAGTGGAATATTCCATAGGCATGTCAAACTCAATATGTCCGAAATAGTACTCATTATCTTTCTCCTACAAACCTTCTCCTCCTAACTTACCTATTTCTTATGGGGGCACTGCCATTCTTGTAGTTATCCCAATATAAAACTTCAGAGACATCTTTAACTTTTCATTCTCTCTCATTTCCCATTGCCATGTCTTATGTAACATCTCTCACATCTATCTTCTTTCCTCTATTCACATGGTCAATTTCCTATTTCAGGCCATCCAGATCTCTGATCTGGATTATGGCAATAACTTCCTAATGGACCTCTTTATTTCTAGTCTGCCAAATCATTATTTCTAAAGCACAGGTCTAACTGTAGCATGCTCTTACTCAAGAAGCTTCTGTTTCTCCTTATTGTTTCAAGGATGATACACAGGTCCCTTTGTTTGGCATTTAAAACCTTTTATGATCTGGCTCCCAGACTCTCCTTCTAGTCTTATGTCATGCTATTCACTTTCATTCCTATGTTGCAAACAAATTGGTCTATTTGTTATTTCCCCTAAATGACTTTCCATTGCCTACCTCTGTGACTTTGCACAGGCTGACTCTCATGCCTAGAGTGCTTTCTCTTCATCTCTACCATTTGAAACCCCTGGATTTCTTCAAGGCTTAACTCAATGCTGATTCTTATAAAAGTTCATGGATCTTAGGTTCTAGAAGGGACCTCAAAGGATATCTAGGTCACCTGTCTCATTGTACTGATGAGGAAACTTGAGACCTGTAGAAATTTAGTGTCTTGTCCAATGTCACATGGGTAGTAAAGGTCAGAGGCAGTATCTGAACCCAGATCTTCTGGTTCTGGAACTTGTGTTCTTTCTACTGTATTGTATGGTACCATGCTATTCCCTCTTCTAGTGACAGACTTTCAAATACTTTTTCTTTTTTTTGGAGGGGGAAAGCAAGGCAATTGGGGTTAAGTGACTTGCCCAAGGTCACAAAGCTAGTAATTGTGTCCAGTATCTGAGGCCAGATTAGAACTTGGATCTTCCTGACTTCAAAGTCAGTGCTTTATGCACTGTGCCACCTAGCTGCCCCCCAGACTTTCAAATATTTTAAGAGACTTACACAACTCCAGGTACTACTTGACAACCTTCAGAAGGGGTGAAATATGGCATACCTGGCCTTCAAGAAATGAGGTCTGGGGTAGTCACCATTATACAAATAATTCTTAGATCTGTTTATCCAGCCTTAATCTCTTCCCCGAGCTTTAATCTCACTTCTCCAAATGCCTGTTGGATATCTTGAACTGGATGTCTCATAGACATCTTTTTTTTTTGTTTTTTACTCTCCCCCACCCTCCCAGAGGGCTACAGTAAAGTTTAGATATGTTTTTCCATAGCTATAGATAGATACATACACATACACATATATATAGACACATACATTCCCAAACCTATTCTACTCCTGATCTTTGTTTTTATGTATGTGCACATCTCTTGTTTCCTCTCCCTCCTGCCTCCTTTACTTTATTTGTACCTGCTCCCTTGCCCTCCGATGACTTGCCTCCCTCCTCTATCCCTCCTCTATCCTCCCATTCCCATAAATCTAAACACCCTTCTATACTCCCCTTTTACTTATTCTCTCACCTTCTTCTCTAAAGATCCCTCTATTGTCCTCTCCCCCCCCATGCTCTTACCATTTTATTTTTTCTGAATTTAGAATCTTCTATACTTTTTTAAAAAATATATAAATGTGTATTGTCCCCTTTTACACCCATTCCTGATGAAAGTGGGTTACCAGAACTACCAGCCTTCCTTCCCCATCTATTCCTATGTATCAGTTCTTCCTCTTGCACCTCACTTGTATAAAATAATTACTCTTTTTAGCTGTTCCTAAATGGTTTTACTTTTTAAATTCATATTGTGCCCAGATTTTCCCTAATCTTTCTCATGAACTACCCAATTATTAATAAGAATCTTAGACATAAATTTTATATTTTACATATATAAAAAGCAAACAATCTGTCCTTATGAATCCTTTATAATCAGTCTTTGTTATGTATCTTATATTTATATTGGTTCTTGTATGTTGAATTGTCTATTAAGTTCAAGTTTTTTTTTTTTGCAAAGTCTTGAAAATTTGAGTGTTAATCAAATGTCCTTTTTTTTTTGTTGTTGTTCAAGATAATAGTTATCTTTGCAGGATATGGAATTTTTGGCTGGAGCCCCAGTTCTTTTGCTCTTCTATATGTTGTGTTCTAAGACCTGTAGTCCTTTCATGTTTCTGTTGCTAGGTTTTATGTAATTCTAATTGTGGCACCATGATATTGAAAGTGTTTTAATCTTGATGCCTTTAATATTTTTTCCTTGAGCTGGGGGTTTCAAAATTTGACTATGATATTCCTCTGAGTTTTCCTCATAGCATCTCTTTTAAGTGGTGATTGATGAATTTTTTTTTATATTTCTACTCCCCCCCCTTCAGGACAATTTTAATTATTTCTTATATTATTGTATCAAGATTTGTTTTTTTGACCATAACTTTCATTTAGTCCAATTATTTTTATATTTTCTCTTCTTGATCTGTTCTCCAAATCAGTTGTTTTTCTTATATTTTATTTTCTCTTCTATTTTTTCATTATTCATATTTTGCTTAATTATTTCTTGATCTCTTACAAATTCACTGGCTTCACTCTGCTCACTTCTAATTTTAAAGGTATCATTTTCTTCCTTAAGATTCTGAATCTTCTTTTCTAGTTGATTGACTTTCCTTTCATACCATTCTTGTTTTTCTCTTTTGTGGGAGAAGATCTTGAAAACTTGGAATTTTCTGACCTACTCTGCCATCTTCCCAGAATCCTCTGTCTCATAGACATATTAAACTCAACATGTTCATAAATGAATTCATTATGTTTCCCCTCAAACCCTTCTCTATTCCAAAATGTTTCTGTAACTGGAGAAGTCACCATCATTTTTCTTCCAGTCATTCAGCTTGGTGACAAACCTCTACTTGTCATTCTCTCTCTCACTCACAATATCTTAAATCTGTTGCCAAATCCTGTTAATTCCATTGTGACAATATCTCTCAAATATGCCTCCTCTTCTGACGTTGCTGCAGGTCCTCATCATTTCATGCCTGTATTATTTCAATAGCCTTCTATTTAGTCTTCTTGCCTTGTCTTTCTCAACCCCAGTTCATTCTCCACTCAGCTATAAAAAAATGATCTCCCTAAAGTGCAGCTTGGACCATGTCACATCCTCTACTCAATTTCAGTGCTTCACAATCAAATATAAAATCTTTTGTTATGGCTCTGAAAGCCCTTCATAATCTAGTCCCTTCCTACCTTTCCAGTCTTTTTACACTTAATGCCCCACTCTCCCCCACTTCCCTGCCTCTTCTATTTTATATGATATTATATGATGTACTGAGACTGGTTTTCTTGCTGTTCCTCACAGGACACTCCATCTCTAAAGTCTATGACTTTTCACTGCTCATCCCTCCTCTCTGCCTGCTGGCTTCCATGACTTCCTTCAAGTCTTACCTCCATCCCACTGACCATAACAAGTCTTTCCTCAAGGTTTGTGCTTTCCCTGAGATAATATTTATAAAGCACTTAGTAGGCACTGTACAAATGCTTATTCCCATCGCCTTACCCTACAAGATTCTTTTCACTTTACTATATATAGTATAGATATACCTGTGTGTGTATCTATCTCATATGTATATGGTTGTTTGTGTGTTGTTTCCTTCATTAGAATGTGAATTCCTGGGGGGGGGGGCGGAGCCAAGATGGCGGTGTAGCAGCAGCAACATATCGCAGCTCTCACATAGCCACCCCAAAATACCCATAAAATAGGACTCTAAACCAATCCTAGAACTTCAAAACGCATACAAAGATACTTCCCACTAAAGTCAGCTTGGCTACGAGGAACCATATCAGTACTGTGAACTGAAACCAGCCTGGCCTGAAGCTGCGGCTGTGCCCCGGGGGTGGCTGGACAGGAGGAGCAGAGGAGTCTCTCTGGTGAGCTGATTAGCAGCAGCTGCGAGCCGCTCAGTGGGCCTGGCAAATTTGGGAGGGGAGCAGTCTGGCCGAAAGGCCTCCAGAGTGGAAAAGCGAAAGGCAGAGGTTTTGCACCTGCCTCTGCATTGCAGCTTCCTGCTCGTGGCCTGCAGACAGCAGGGGGACTAAGCGATTGTTCTGAGGCTAGTGCTCTCG
>CM053585.1:167521339-167569919 GCA_028646515.1 Pseudochirops corinnae
TCTTCACCAGTGAGGGAGGCAGTTTGTGCCAATATCCCGTCTTCAAAGTGCTGAGTCACCTGTTAGTCAGAAGCCTGACCTTGATGAACTCTCAAAAAGATAACTGTAATGGATGTAACACTTATTTGGTGCCTGTCATTTCAAGAGCTAATGCTAATAGGTTTGCTGTTACAGCTGCTGCTTTGCTTAACCTTATTTTTTTTAAATGGAAAAGGCATTTCCACTGTTAGAAAACTACAAGTTAAGAGTTCCTCCATTTGTAGCTGGACTTTCTTGAAAGGCATGTTTTGAATATTTTGATTTTTATTATGTTTATATTCTTCCCCCAAGCTCCGCACCCCTCCGCCATTTTCATATCACCCCTTGTTGACTATTCCCTCGGCCATGGCATTCAAACATTAATTGTCTTGCTCAATCCATGGCATCAGTCTCCATGTCCATTGAATCTACCTTACCAAGCCCAGAACAAAAAAACGTGGCAAAGAATATTTACTAGAAACAAAATGGAAGGTGAATAACAAACAATCAAATCAAGTTGAAATTATTCTCACCCCTCTATTTTGCAAAGATTCTACATCCTCTACCCTGAATGCCAGTCCACTCTGCTATTCAAATCCTTTTTCTTCCCAACACTGTAGGAGAATGATGTAGGAAATTTACCTTATGGCAATATATTAAAGAATATTGTCTTCAAGTAGTCTTCTGGGTCACTTTTTACCTTGGTAATGCAGCTTATCAGTATTTTCTTCTTGGGAACTAGAACTTCAGGATATTAGCCTGCAGTTATCTTCCCAAGTCTCCAGAATCTCTGTGCCATCATCAAACAAACCAGGGTCTCACAACTTACATCTATTCCTTCAGTACCCAGCTTCTCCAGTACCTCATATTATTTCCAGTTGTTCCACTTTTGACCATTTGTAGATTCTAGAGTCAAGCTGTGGCAGTCATTCTTCCTCATATCTTACAGCTCTGCCTTCTCACATCTACATCCCCTCTCAAGAATCTCATCCTCTTTTCAAACTCAGAATGCTGAAAACTGCTTGGCTAAGTCACAGATATCTGGGACATAGATTCCTAGTCTTTTTTCTTATACAATAGGTTGTCTGCATTCAAGTATTTGAACACAGAAGATATCTTAAAAATGGTAATGTAGTGGATAGAGAGCTGGGCTTAGAGACAGGAAGATCTGAGTTCAAATCTAGCCTCAGACACTGATTAGCTGTGTGACTCTGGGCAAGTCATTTCATTTCTCTAAGTCTCAGTTTTAACATCTATAAAATGGGGATAATAATAGCACCTATTTCCCAGGCTTGTTGTGAGCATAAAAAGCACTAATATTTGTAAAGCTTTCTGCAAACCTTTAAAGCACTATAGAAATGCTAGTCATCATTATTAGATGCTATAATTGAAAGTCAGAAGTTAGGTATGGTAAGTACCTTTGGTAAAATCTTGCGTCTTATATTTGAGATAGAATCAATGATTTGGGAGCACCTGTTATTATTTTAATAAAAGGCTCTGTTCTAGGTGAGGTTTTTCCTCTTTTCTAGTCATGTGTGAGACACAGAGATGGCCAGAAAAGGGTCCTAGAGATGAAGTGGAGACCAAGAAAGAGATAGAGAAGAGAAATGGAAAGAAGAGAGGAGGAAGAGGAAAAGGGGTCTAGGAAGGGAGCAAGCAAGCAAGATTATATTTGTGTAAATGAAAATATTTGTTTATATTTGTGCTTATGTGGAAATCTGAGGGTGAAAGTCACAAGAAACAGATGGTATCTAAGAATTACTTTTTGTAAGTATATAAAAGTCAATTCATACATTTAGAGTAAATATCCACATAGGACAATTTTATATTTGTGTGTTTATTAAATCTCTATTTTACATATTTGATGTTTCAACAAATTGTTGAAATAGGAAAGTTCCCATGGAGGTGTTATAGTTCATAGAAATAATAACTCTATTGACTGTTGTAAAGAAAATTAATCAATTCAAGAAACATGCACAACACTTCCTGCAGTTATTTTTGCCCAACTTGCTCTCATAGTGTTTGATTAAGTCTCCAGGGGCATAGCTACTACCCAGAATTCAAGTTTCTCCATGGGTCTGCTCTTATAAGACTACAAATTATAAGTCTCCTATCAGTGTGCTTCCTGGCAAAGTCACTTAGTAAACACGGTTAGCTCAAAGACATTTAATGAAACAGCATCATGAGGATAGCAACTACAAAACATCCCCTGGATAAACCTGGAGTGTTTAAAACTTTCCACACGGTGTCTGGAAAGAGAACTCATTTACAAATACCTTTGTAGAGAGGCATATACATAGGGAGCGAATATGCCTGAAGCCACTCATACTTTCAATTCTGCGGGCCTGGTGCCAGGAAGACCTGCGTTCAGATTTGACCTCTGAGCAAGTCACTGAGCCCCCGTTTCCTCATCTATAAAATGGGGAAAATAATAGTGCCCATTTCCTACAGCAGTGGTTCTCAACCTTCCTAATGCCGTGACCCTTTAATACAGTTCCTCATGTTGTGGGGACCCCCAACCATAAAATTATTTTTGTTGCTACTTCATAACTATAATTTCGCTACTGTTATGAATCATAATGCAACTATCTGAAATGCAGGATATATTTTCATTGTTACAAATTCAACATAACCCACAGGTTGAGAACCTACAGTGTTGTGAGGATCACATGAGATAATATCTGTAAAGCACTTATCACGGTGCCTGACACAAAGTAAGTGCTACATAAATGTTGACTATTGTTATTATTTTCATCTCTGCTGGACAGTTCACTTAATTGGGCTCTATTGGCCTGTTCCTCTCTATACATTGATTCCTGGCTATCAAGGCAAACTTCTAAAATCCATAACTGGTTCTCTTCTTTAACGCTAAATAATACCAACACTAATAATAATAACAATAGCAACAATGAATATTTATACAGTTGTTGCAATTGATCCTCACAAGAACACTATGAGGTAGGTGCTATTATTATTCCAATTTTACTGATGAGGAAATCGAGGCAAATAGTAGTTAAGTAGCTTGCCCCACTAGTGTGTGAGGCTGGATTTGAACTTCATCTTCCTGACTGTAGACCTGGCCTTCTGTCCACAGTGACATCTAGCCATTAGAGCTATATTCTCAACAGTTGATTACAGAGTGTATCCTATTTTGTAAAGGGCCATTAGGGGTGTGGCTGGAATTTGGACTGCTTATAGCGAGCTTCCTCCTAACTCCATCAAGGAGAGCTTCTTCATACATCATAGAGGGAGAGAAAACACCCTTAGCTTAACACTTCGTTCTCTGTTACCTACCTCTTACTTTCTATGCATACTTCAACTGGACTAGGGAAAACCAATTGATCAGAGGTGTCTTCAGCAATACTACATCCTACTCCTCAACATACATACGTACATGGGAAACACTGTACTACTTGCTTGGGATGCAAAGCCAAAGGAACTTCTCTCAAGGAACTTACATTCTATTTTGGAAGATATGAACAGAGATAAGTGTAATTCTACTATTGGAGGATACAAATAGAGATAAGTATTATTTCATGTAATATAAGGAGAGAACACTAGAAATGGGAATAGGAAGGTGAATTAAAAAAAGCCTATCTTGGAAGATGTGACACCTGAGCTAAGCCTTAGATTCTAAAAGATGGAGTATGAGTAGGGTCTGCATTTCAAGAATGGGAAATTACTTCCATACATATATACAAGTGGGGAGACAGCAAATTGATTTCACAAACAGTGACTTGTCGAGTTTTGTTAGAATATAGAAAACATGGGATGGAGACTAAGGCTGTGATTTCACTGGTGTAAGGAAGGAACTCCCAGGAAAGTTAACTTATCTAATCAATGTTGGTTTGCACTGCTGCAACCTATAGCCAAATAGATTAAGTGACTCACTCAGCCAGTATGCATCAAAGGCAGGACTTGAACTTATTTTGCCCTTGAGACTGACTCTCTATTCATTTTACCATGCAGCCTTTCATCATAGAGTGCATGAAGAGTAGTAATATGATGTCAGACTAGAAAGAGAGATTGGATCCAGACTGCACAGACTATTATATACCAGGTTGAGGAGTTTGTGTTTGATCCTGGGGCAATAGGGAGCCAATGAAGGCTTTTTAATAGGAATGGCTAGATTTGTTCCTTAAGAAAATTATTTTGGTAGTTATGTGTAAGGTAGGTTGGAAATGGAATAGAAGGCAGAGAGACCAATTAGAAAGTTATTAAAATGGTTCAAATGAAAGACAACAGAGTCCTGGAGTATGGTAGTGACTGTGTTAGTAGAAAGAAGGTAAGAGGTTCAAGAGATATTGTGTGAATAGAACTGGTAAAATTTAGGAACTTATTCGATATAGTGGATGAGTGAAAGGGAAGAATCACGGATAATTTTCAGGTTTTGAACTTGAGTGAACAGAAAAATGGTGATGTCCTAAGTAGAAGTAGAGAAGTTTAGAGGGGTTGGGGGAAATATTTGTTGCTGTCTTGGATATTTTGAGTTTGAGATGCTGATTGAACATCCAGGTAAACGCATACAGCAAATAGTTGTTGGTATATGACTCAGAAGGCTCAGGAGAAGAGAGTAAGGCTGGTGACTTTGCACAGCCCTCCCTTATTTAAATGCAATTCACTTGCGAGTCATGGCATCACCTTCCTGATGTCATGGTCCTCTTTGAGAATGGGGAAACAACAACAAAAACAAGAATTCAGGAAAAAGTGTTTAACGTGGGGTCAGAAGTGACTTGGTTTTGAGTTTTGATGTGACCCCATGGTGACCACTCAAAACCTCTATTATCCTAAGTTTCTTCATCTGTAAAAACAATTTGAGACATCTATGTGGAAATATCCAAGGAGTGGTCCCAATGAGTTGGGACTAGAATCAAATGAGAGATTAAGTTTAGACATATAGATTTAGAATTCACCTGTATAGAAATGGTCATTAAACTCATGGCAGATTATGATATCATTTATCATTAGTAAAAAAATAAAGAAAAAATAAAGAGGAAAGAGAAGAGGCCCTAGGACAAAATCTTTGAGGATATCCACACTTGGGTGGGGGGGGAAGATGATAGCTTGGCAAATGGTACTGAAAAGGAGTTATAAGACAAGTAGGAGAACTTGGAGACAAGATCTTGAAATTTAAGGGATGGAATAGTCACTGAGTCAGTAGTATGAAAAACTTTAGAGAGGTCAAAGGTGATGAGAGACAGGGAAAGATGATTGGATTTAGCATTGAAGAGATCGATTTATGTAGAGTGGGGTGGCAGAAACCAACAGAGTGGGGGTGAGAAGTGAGTGGGTTTTGAAGAAATGAAGGCTGTAGGTGTAGATAACTTTTGAGGAATTTAGAGTGAAAGGGAGGAGTGACATAGGATACAAGCAAGGTAAGGGGAAAGTGGTAGTTTTTGTTTGTGTGTTTTGTAAAGATTGGAGAGACCTTAGAGTGTTTTTAGGTAATGAGGAAGAATACAATAGATAGAGAGAGAGTGAAGACAAGGCATAATAATGAACAGGGACAGATTTCCAGAGGAGAAGGGACAGAATGGGGTCAAAGGGACAAATAGAGAGGCCAGCTTTGCAAAGGGAAGTTCCACCTTGCTCTCAGAGACTGAAGCAATGGAGGAGAGAATAAGTGAGGCTTGTATAGTGGTCCTGAGATGTCTCATGTATGACAGTTTCTATTTTCTTAGCACAGTAGAAAGTTGAGGTCATCTTCTGAGAGATATGAAAGTGAGGGTGGCATTGAAAATTTGAAGAGAGAGTAGAAAGTTTGGGTCAGCCTAAGCAGGATGGTGATAATCTATTGGGGAAGAATAAAAGAATTGCTATGCAGCAGTGGGGGCCTATTTGAGATAAGATACAGTAAATATATGCTATTGTGTCAGCCCAGTTTCATTATTTCTCACAATAGTATTCAAGGGCTTAGTAATAAGAATGAATAAAGTGAAGAGGCAGTAGTGGAAAATAAAACTTCAATCATAACTTGGAGGATCTTAAATAGATTTTCTTCAGCCTGCAATGGGAAACCATTAAAGAGTTTTGAGAGTGATAGTGACATATTTAGAGCAGTGATACGGCAAGATTAATCTGGTGATGACGTGCATTGGCCAATTCATCATTTAAAATATAGAGAAAATTTTATTGTCCGCTTAAAATCATAGTAATACTATTGCTAATGTAATGGAAATCAGGAACTACCTATATCCTGTAGTGTAGTTTCTGCTTCACTAGTGAGTTGTATTAAATAACTATAGCAACTGCAAATGCAATTCAACTGCTTTAATAGTCAGATCCCCAATCTCCATTTCTCTTCACCAGATTTGTTGAGTATGTCCATTGAAATGGATATTTGGTTTGTGATGTATTTTAATACATGGGTGGTTTTAAAATGAACAGGCAGCAATCATATGGATTGATCGTCTGTCTCTATTTGACTATCTTTTCACAGAAGTTGTCTATTAATGAATACAGATCTTGAATTGGCAAAGACACAATGCAACTTTAAGTGAATGTTAGCCTTCTAAAATGTGATTATTTTGTGTTCAGAGCTAGCATTCTTTCTCTGGAGGAAACCAACTCTGAAATTATAATGATAGCACCTGGGAGAAGATGACTCATTTTACAAAGATTTGTTTTCTGTAACATTTCAGTAACATATCTAATGTAGAAAGAAAAATGAAGTTTCGGTGATGGTGAACTTTTTAAGAGTTTCTGGTGGTTAAGGCAATACTCTCTAATCCAGCAGTTCTCAACCTGTGGGTCGCGACCCCTTTGGGGGTCACCTAAGACCATCAGAAAACACATATTTCCAATGGTTTTAGGAACCGAGACATTGCTCCTCTACCTGTCTCCAGGTGGGTCCACCCACATGCAGATACACTCACATATGTGTATTAAAGGGTAGTGGCATTAGGAAGGTTGAGAACCACTGCCCTAATCCAACCTTTAATTGAATGAAGTCACCAAAACAACTATGGAATATATTTCTGTATAGAAGTGATAATTAAATCCCTGAGAGATTATGATATCATTTTTCATAAGTAAAAAAGTAAAGAAAAGGAAAGAGGAAAGAGAAGAGGCCCTAGGACAAAATCTTTGGGGACGTTAACATTTAGGTGGTAAGATGATAGCTTGGCAAATGGTACTGAAAAGGAGTGATCAGACAAGGAGGAGAGCTTGGAAACAACAGTGTAATCAGTAATCATGTGAAGGAGATGAAGACAAATAATTAAGCAATGAATTTGTGAACAGCTCAGATATCACTAGCTGTTGGGTAGCAGTAACCATGATAGCTTTGTGAAGAGCTAGTCATGCTCAAAATATTTAATTTCCTTCTATTATAGAAAGACAAGGAGGAAGGAATGTATACAAAATATTTGGATTTCAGTAATGTTTCCTATTTCATTTTGCATGACATTCTCATCAAGAAGTGTCATAACTGGCTGGAGGGTCATATCAACAGAGTAATCATTATTATAATGATGCAGCTGTAAACTTTATCATTATGTTTGCAGTCAACACCAAACTAGAGCAGCTTCTTAATCTATTAGACTCTTCCATATAAAGAGCACAAGCAGATCTCCCATCTTATTTACCAGGTCAAGAAGTCTAAGAAGAGTTGCAAAAAAATCACAAATTTATTTTAATAATTTTTTTTTATCACACTATGTACAAGAGATAAATAGAATAAGAAAACAAAAGAAGTACAAATAAAATACTACAAGATTTCAAAGGAAATGGGGATCATTTTCAAGGAAGGGGTGAAATTAGGGCGTGCTTCGAGGAGGAGGTAGTACTTGAGCTAGACATTGAAGAATGGGTAGAATTTGGACCAGTAGATCTCTAAGACTATATCTACATGTGTATGTATATATGCCCATATACATATGAATTCACACATTCATAGATGTATACACACACATATTTGCTAATACACATATATCCAAGCAGTTGCCAAGCCTAGTTGTTTTTTGCTCCATAACATCTCTTCTATCTCCCCCTTTCTCTCTATTCTCACAGTTATCACCTAAGTTCAGACTCTCATCACCCCTCACTTAGACTCCCTTAGACTCAATTGGTCTTCCTGCTTCTAGTCTCTCTCTCTACTACAATCCATCCTCTCTATAGACATCAAAGTTATTTTCCTTAAATACAGATTTTAGAGTGTCATTCAATAAACTCATTGGCTCCCTGTTACCTCAAAGATAAAATATAAATTCTTCTTAAATATAAGTTCTGTTTGGTTTTTAAATCCTTCTAGAACCTGATCTCATTCTGTCTTTCTAGCCTCATTCATTATTCACTACACCCTTTCTCAAACTTTAAGGTCCAGCCAAATTGGCCTTCTCTCTAGTCCTTACACACGCTACTCCATCTCTCATCTCCACACCTTTTTTGATTCCCAAACTGGTAGTGCCCCTCACCCTAACTGCCTTATATTTATTTTGTGCTGAATCAGCATATATTTATTACATGCATACTTATATTCGTATACATCTCCCTTGACAGAATTCAGCTCCCCAAGAGTAGGGATTGTTTCTTTTTTTTTTTTTGTATTTATATCTCCAGCTCTTAGCATAGTGTTTGGTGCATAGAAAGTACTTAGTAAATCCTCGTTGACTGATTGATTGAGTAAGGACCCTTCCAATGCTATCACTTTAACATGTATATGTTTATGTATATATGTATATCTATTCAATATGTAACTTTTAAAACTGTCTTGTGTGTTATGATTCTTTCTAGTCTTCTAGCCTATCTGGTCCTGTATTATGTATTTAAAATGCTTCAATGACCCACTTTTTTTTCCTTTTCTTTTTTTGTCTTCTATATCCATACTCTTCTCTGTCTCCTTCCCATTGAAAAAAATAAAAAGGAAACCATTGTAACAAATGTGTATTTTCAAGCAAAACAAATTCCCTCACTAACTGTGTCCCAAAATGTGTGTTTTATGTGGCATTTTGAGTCCATCATCTCTACCAGGAGGTAGTTAAAGATGCTTCATCATTGATCCTATGTTATCATAGTTAGTCATTGCATTGATCAGAATGCTGAAGTATTTCCAACTTGATTTGCTTTACAGTATTGTTATTGTATAAATTGTTTTCCTGGCTCTATCCACTCTACCATCAGTTCAGGCATGTCTTCATATGTTTCTTTGCAATTGTCCTTTTCTTGATTTCTTAGGAGGCAATAATATTCCATTCCACTCATATATCATAATTTGTTAAGTCATCACCCAGTTAATGGGCATCCCCTTATTTGCCCCTCCAAAAAGAACTGCTATAAATATTTTTGTACATATGGGTCCTTTTTATTTTTTCTTTGCTCTATTTGTGCTACAGGCCCAGTTGTGGTATACCTGAGTTAAAGTGTATACAAACTGAGTTTTTTAAAATGTAGTTCCAAATTGCTTTCCAAAATGGTTGGATCAATTCATTGTTCCACTAACACTGTATTTCTGTGAGTGGGGCAGTTATGTGGTGCGGTGGATAGAGTACTGGGCTTGGAGTCAAGCCTGAGTTCAAAACCAATTTCTGACAATTACTAACTGTGTGATCCAAGGCAAGTCCTATAATCTCTGCCTCAGTTTCCTTATCTGTAAAATAGGGATAATGATAGTATCTACCTCGTAGGGTTGTTGTGAGGATAGAATGAGAGAATACAGTGCCTAGAACATCATTAGCTCTATATAAGTGTTGTTTTGTTTTCCTTTTTGGTCATCTTTGACAATTTGTTGGCTGTGAAGTTGGACCTTAGAAGTGCTTTAATTTGCGTTTCTTTAGTTATTAGTGTTTTGGAGCATTTTTTCATGTGATGGTTGATAATTTTAATTTCTTTCTTTGAGTACTGTCTTTTCATGTCCATTGAACAGGTGCTCTTCTTTTCAGTTTGTCCTTATCTATTTTTCTTCACAAAGACATCCTAACATTTTATGCATGAAAAAGATCTCATATGGAACATGTAACATTGGTCAAGAAATGGAGAAGGGTCATAAAACCAGATTTGAAAAGACCTTAGAGACCATTTCGTGCTTTATTTTTCAGAAAAGTAAACTGAGGTTGAGGGGCATTAAGAGCCTTGCTTAATATCACATAATTCTTTAATATGAGAGGTGAGATTTGAACCTAAGTCCTTAGGCTTCAGAGGCAGTGTTCATTACACTATACTATAATGAGAGAGATACAAATAAAATACCATCTCTGTAAGACAGTACTGTTCTCAGAAACATATTAGAGTTTTTGGTAGGATTAATTGCTTTTAGGTTTAGGAAGCATCAGAGAAAGACCACTGACTGTAACAGAAAACCAGTTTGGCCTCAAACCCATCTTACTTCTGATAACAGGACTGGGCATCTGGATAAGAAATAGTAAATGAGTCAAAGCAGGTCATTTCCCACTGTTGGAAGAACTCATATTAGCTTTGGCATAGTAATGGGAGATCAGAGAGGTAGTGGGCAGAATGTTGGCCTTTGAGTCAGTAAGACCTGGTTCAATTACTGTTTCTGAAATATAAGAGCTTTATGACCATGAGTCATAAAGATTACTTAGCCCCTTTGAGCTTCAGCTTATTCATCTGTGAGGATAATAATACCTGTAGTATCTACCACAGGGTTGTTGTGAGACTCAAATGATATGATATGATATATATATATATATATATATATATATATATATATATATATATACACACACACACACACATTCATTTCAAAACCTTAAAGGGCTATATAAATATTAACTTTCATTGTATACAAAATGGCACAAGGTAGTGGATAGTCCACTTTTGATCAGGAAGATCAGAGTCCAATTCCCACATCTGACATTATCTGGCAGTGTCACTAGGCAAGTTTCTAAATTGTAGAACAGGTGCCTGTAATGATAACTCCCAACACTGAAGAAATAATATAACTAGACAAAATAAAAAGACTATGATACTATCAATGTCCTACGAATGCTTACTTTGGAAAGCAACTGAGTACTAGGGAAGAAAAAGTGAATGGATCAAAGAGAATCAATTCCCACTCTTGAAACAACAACTCATAGTACCCTGACAATGGGGAACCTGAGGCTTCATCTTTGGATTTAAAGTATTGTTATTGTTGTTCAGTTGTTAAGTTGTGTCTGACTCTTTGTGGTCCAATGGGCCATAGCATGCCAGGTTTTTATATCCTCAACTATCTCCTGAAGTCTGTCCAAGTTCATGTTCATTGCTTCTATGACGCTATCTAACCATCTCATTCTCTGCTGTTGCCTTCTCCTTTTGTCTTCAATTTTTCCCAACATCAGGGTCTTTTCTAACAAACCTTGTCTTCTTGCTATGTGGCCAAAGTATTTAAACTTCAACTTCAGTATTTGTCCTTCCAATGAATAATCTGAATTAAATTCTTTAAATATCGACTAATTGGATCTCCTTGCTGTTCAAGGAACTCTCAGAACTCTTCTCCAGCACTGCAATTTGAAAGTGTCAATTCTGCAGTGCTCATTTTTTCTTATAGTCAATTCTCATAGCCATGCATTATGATTATAAAAAACCACACCTTTGATTCTATGGACCTTTGTTGGTAAGGTGATGTTTCTGCTTTTTAGTGCACTGTCCAGATTTGCCATACCTCTCCTTCCAAGGAGCAAGTGTCTTTTAATTTCATGGCTGCAGTCACTGTCTGCAGTGATCTTTGAACCCAAGAATAAAAAAATCTGACGCTGCTTCCATTTCTTCTCTATTTGTGATGAAGTGATGAGATCAGTTGCCATTATCTTAGTTTTTTCTATGTTAAGTTTCAAGTCAGCTTTTACACTCTCCTCTTTCACTCTCATCAAGAAGCTTCTTACTTCTTCACATTCTGCCTTTAGAGTGGTATCTCAATCTGAGATTGTTGATATTTTTCCTGGCAACCTTCAGTCAAAGGGCTGTACTTGAGGGCCTAGAGGGTCACATGTGACCTGGAGGCTGTAGGTTCCCCACCGCTGAACTAGCTCAACAATCACCAAAATCCATGTCCTGAAAGCATTTCTGTGTGTTTGAGGCCTATTTTGTCAAGTGCTATATTCTATATGAAATATTTTGTGTTTAAATTGAATTATATAGCAAAACCTCATGGAAAATTTAGAGGCAATCATGTGTTAGGAGGCAGAAATAATACAAGTGATTGTGTCTTTCAGTAAGCACCCTACTTTCTTCCATTCTCCTATGCATCCTAGCTCACTTCCTTTCCCGGTGCCATAATCTCAGCCTAAATCCTTTGATGATGTTGCCCCCTTACTGAGGAATACCATGTTATTTTGGGCCCCAATGACTTTCTGATTATCCTATCTATGGTTAGACCATTATTGCTTGGAAAGAATAAGAACTGGAATAATAACAACAAAAAATCTGTGGGTTTCTGTGGCCTGCTTGAGTCCTTAGTAACAGAACAAGAAGCAGCTGCCTCCTGCCAAGTTTATAATAATATGTTGCTCACATTTTTTAATTGATTCGTGCTCATGGAAAGTACAATCAATTCTGGATTGTTCATAGGAGTGGAACAGAGTCATCGTATGGGTAATCCTCTTGAAATGGATACTATAAGAAATCATTTAGAATTGGTTCTTGACTACATTATATGGGAGTGCACACACATACATATGTAACATTTTAAATTATATTTTGGATTAGAATCATGATTTTATTACTATAGAGAATTCTCACTGAAGAAATACCTTCTACTAATGCAGAAGCATTCCTACTGTGCAATTTATACTTATAAAGAATTTGCCAATGCACTTATAGGTTGAAAGATTTACCTAAGGCCAAGCAGTCAGTGTGTATATGTGTGTGGAGCAGGGAAGAGGTGACGCTATGAAACCAGGTCTTCCTGACTCTGAATCTGGTTCTCTAAAATCTATACTTACGCAACTTCTTTCTTAGCTATTTTAAACTTAGGCAAAGTACTATTCCAAATTAGAGTTGGGCATACCCAACCCCAATTATTCTCCCAAAGGCTAAAGATTGTGGTGATTAAGATAAATTTAGTCCTTGTCTCATTTTAAAATCTTATATCTTTTGGTATACTTGGATTATAATATAAGTTCAGTTTCTAAATTAAAATTGTTTTAATTTATATATGAAAATAAGATGAAGGAGTTGGGTAGTTAATCTCTAAATTCTGTTCTATAGTTAATGATCTGTGATTCTATGACTTCATTTTCCTAACTGTCTTAAAGAACTTTAATTTAGGAAAAAGACATACTTTTTATTGTGATCCAGAAAAAATACTTTTTAAAATTCAATTTTATTTTCAGTTCTAAGTTGTTTTTCTTCTTTACTCTCTCCCTTGCCCATTGAGAAGGTAATGAATTCAAAACCCATCACAAATACAAAGTCATGCAAAAAAAAAATTCTCCATTAGCCATATTCCAAAAAAGACAAACAAGAAAAAGAAAAAAACAAAATATGTTTCAATCTGTAGTCTGAATTCATCAGTTCTCTATCTGGAGATGGATAGCATTTTTCAACATTAGTCCTTCAGAATTCTGGTGAGTCATTTTATTGATAAGAATTACTAAATTGTTCATAGTTGATTATTTTTATAACATTGCATTACTGTATAAAGCGTTTTCTTGGTTCTGCTCATTTCACTTTGCATCATCATTTCATATAAATTTTCCCAGGTGTTTCTGAAGCCATCACCTTCATAATTTCTTATAGCACACTAGCAGTCCATCACATTCATATACTATAACCTTTTCAGCCATTCCGCAGTTGATTGGCATCCTGTCAATTTTCAATTCTTTGCCACCACAAAAAAAGCTGCTATAACTATTTTTGTACATATGGGTCCTTTCCCTCTTTCTTTGATTTCTTTGAGTATAGACCTAGTTGTGGTAATTCTACGTATATACAGTTTAGGTTTTTTTGGGCATGGTTCCAAATTGCTTTCCAGAATGGGTAGGCTAGCTCACAGCTCCACTACCAGCGCATTATTGTCCTTCTTTTCTGTCATCTAAACTAATCTGATTGAAGTGGTACCTCAGAGTTATTCTAATGTACATTTCTACATTTACTAGTGATTTGGAGCATTTTTCATATGACTAATGATAACTTTGATTTCTTCCTCTTAAAACCACCTGTTCATATCCTTTGACCATTATCAATTGGGAAATAGTTCTTATTGATATAGATCACTTAGAGAATTTGTGTATAGAAGTAGTTAGAATCAGAGTTTGAATCTGAACCTCTTAAATCTGGGGTGTTATTTGTATCTCTTGACTGGAAGAGTGGTATTTGTTCCATTAGGCAGCACCACCTCTCACTTCTTCTCTAGCAAGAATCATCGCAAAAAACCAACCCCCCCCTCCAAGTAGCAATATCATTTACTCATATAGCACTTAAAGTAAACTTTACAGATTCATAAAGTACTTTAGATTTGTTGTTTCAGGTCCTCATGACCTCCTCATTTTCCATATGAGGAAATTGAGCCTGAGTTGTTAAATAACTTGCTCAAGGTCATACAGTTAGTAGGTATCTGACTTAGGGTTGAACATGTCTTTATGATTCAGTCCAGTGTGCCATATACTCTATCACCAGTGGTTCTCAACCTGTGGGTTATGTTCAATTTGTAACAATGAAAATACATCCTGCATATCAGATATTTACATTATGATTCATAACAGTAGCAAAATTACAGTTATGAAGTAGCAACGAAAATAATTTTATGGTTGGGGGTCACCACAACATGAGGAACTGTATTAAAGGGTTGCGGCATTAGGAAGGTTGAGAACCACTGCTCTATCACTTACTTAGCTGCCTCACTCTTCCACCTAACTGCCTAAAGGGGTCTAAGAGTTTCAGAGTAGGTTCTGCAGTGCTCAGCTTGGTCTCTCACTCTTTCAGAGTCTCTCTCTCTCTTTCTCTCTCTCTCTCTCTCTCTCTTCCTCTTTTTTATTGCATTGTTACGTTTTATGCTGGAATAATTAGTTGCTTAACAAGTATTTACCTAAAATCATCAGCAAGCATTATTTGTAATGGAGATCATCTAGGCTCCTCAGAAAGACTGGGTGTGAAACAAAGATGCCCACTGTCACCAATATTATTCAATATTGTATTGGAGTCTCTCATTCTTTCAAAGTTACCTTTGAGACACCATGAGTAAATTGCTACTGTGTGTGTGTGTGTGTGTGTGTGTTTGTGTGTGTGTGTGTGTTTTGTGATGATTCGTGCTAGAGAAGAAGTGAGAGGTGGTGCTGCCTAGTGGAACAAACACCAGTCTTCCAGTCAAGAGATACAGATAACACCCTAGATTTAAGAGGTTCAAATTCAAACTCTGATTCTTACTACCTCTATGGTCTTGGTAAAGACACAAACTCTCTGGGCCTCAGCTATATCTTGAAGACATCCTTTATCTTACCACCTCTAGGATAAAACATAAACTCTGTTTAGCTTTGAAAACCTTACATATTCTGACCCCAACCTATCTTTGCAGCCTCATTGGACATTGTTATGATATAAGCTCTTGTTAGTTGGAATTGCTTTGTTTTTTTTGTATTTATATTATCATAACCTATCAGAGTACTAGGCACATAGTAGGTGCATAATAAACTCTTGTTGATAAATTCATTGACACTCTATTTCTGTGTAATGCTTCATTCGTTGCTTCTTGTTCATGTCTGCCAGATGCCTTTCTATTGCCTTTGAATGACCCTCTACTTCAATTCTTAGGAGACTATAGTGTTCAGTGACTCATAGCCATACATCACTGGAAAAATATTAATATTAATAGTTAGTATTTATATGTGCTTTAAGATTTTACTTATATCATCTCAATTTATCCTTACAATGGTCCAGGGAATTAGGTACTGTAAGTCCTGGGGATATAAAGGAAAGGTAAAAATCATTCCTGTTCTTGAGGAGTTGCCAGTCTAATTGGGGGTGGGAGTGGGGGTGGGGGCAGAGATGACATGTGAACAACTGTATACAAACAAGATAGATACAGGATAAATTAGAGTTAATCTTAGATAGGAGGCACTATCATTAAGAACAGAGAAAGCCTTCTTAAAGGTGAGACTTTGGCTGAGACTTGAAGAGAACCAGGAGGTGGAGATGAGAAGGGAGAGAGAATTCCAGGACCATATTTGCATCATAGAAAAAAATGAGGCATCAGAGAATGTCTTTTTGGAGGATGAACCTCTTTGAACTGAGGTTTTGGTAAGCAGTCTCTTTGTACTTGGCTAGGCTAGGTCTTGGGTGACATATAATCTATCACCAAAACCACTTTCAAAAATTTTTGGCCTGATAGCGAGTCTGTCAGAGATGGTTCTCTGTTGGCATAACCTTGGAGAACCCAGGGTCATCTTCATGTCAAAGGTGGCTTTGGATTAGGATTTATTATAACATATGAACACATTCACACATACACATGCACGTACATACACACACATGCAAACATCTATGTATGTATACATGCACACATATGCTATAGAATAGATTTAGATCTGGAAGGGATCTTAGGAGTCAGGGGTCTAAGTTTATCATTTTGCTTGTGAGGGAACTGAGGTCCAGATGGGTCAAGTCAGTGGTTCTCAACCTTCCTAATGCTGTGAACCTTTAATACAGTTCCTCATGTTGTGGTGACCCCCAACCACAAAATTATTTTCGTTGCTACTTCATAACTGTAATTTTGCTACTGTTTTGAATTGTAATGTAAATATCTGATATGCAGGATGTATTTAAATTGAACATAACCCACAGGTTGAGAACCGCTGGGTTAAGTGTTTTGCTCAGGGTCACACAGCTTATAAGTGACAGAAGCACTATTCAAACCTGAGTCTTCCTAACTCTTTTCAACTCAGTATTATATCCATTATACCATTCTCCCCTACCCTTTTCTCTCTTTTTCTTTCTCCCTTCTTCTCTTTCTTTCTTCTTTCTACTTTCCGCTCTTTCTTTCTCTCTCTCTGCTCCCTTTCTCTCCCCTTTCCTCCCTATCTCTGTCTCTTTTCCTCTATATAGTTGTGTATTTATATTCAGGCAATTAAAAAACATTTATATATACCAAATACCATCCTAGAGGGTTGGAAATATAAAGTAAAAATAAAAACCATTCCCTGCCCTCAGGAAATTTTTATTCTATTGGGGGAGATGATGTGTACACATAAGTAATTATAAAATATGATAATGTTAAAATAATGTAAATATAGGTACCTTTATATATTTAAATGAAAAATGTAATGGTGTTGTTGGGTAGGGGTGGAGGTGTAGACCTTAAATAGAGAGGTTCCTGAAGGAATAAGAAGGCTCTTTCCTCAGGCCCCAGAGGGGCTTTATTGCCTCCCATGGTTTCTGACTACTGATAGAATAATTTTTCATATATACAATCTCCATGAAGTTACCTTACCTAGCTCTGGTAACCTTAATCACTATAACAATGTCTCAGTACAGTTGTAATTAGTTCTGAGCACATTTTATGTTACTGTTACATGCTTACTTCATTCATACTTGAATATATTTATGTTTTTTGAAGGAAAGTCAATAACTAGGACAAATTTAAGAACATCTTCAAAATGCTTTATTTCAGAAATAAGAACAAAAACATTTTCATCTTTGTATTGCACAAACCTCAATTAAGTACATGTATTCAGACATTATGATGAGGGCTTATGTGTACATGATAGGTAAATCATGTTTATGAAGGATGAAAATTCAGAGGATGAATTGATAGCATCATGACTAATAGAATCTCAGAGGTGGAAGAGACTTTAGAGGTCAGTCATCAGGTCCAAACTTTACTTGAAACCTAAATCTTACATAAAATCTAAGTTCCCTTCTAGTTCTATATTTAATATTTTATATTTTATATTATCTAAATCTAAATTTAATATTTAATAAAATAGTTCTATATTTAATATGCCATGTCTTCATAATATACAATAACAAGAGGAAGCTCTTCCTTTTTTTTTTTTTTGACAACTTAATGGGTTAGGAGTTCTTCCTTATAATGAGCTAAAACTTGACTCTCCATTATCTCTACTCTTTTACTCTAGTTCTGTCTTCTGCTGCTAAATAGAATTCAGTTCACTTCAGCAAATATTTATTAAGCACCTTCTACGTGCAGAGCACTATGGGAGGTGCTGGACAAGTCTATTCCCTTTTCTACATGACAACCATTTTAATATTTGAAGATAGCTATTTCATCTACCCTAGAGCTTTTTCTTCTCCGTGCTTAATGTCCAAGTCCTTTAATTGATCCTGGCATGACATTTGTAGTGGTCCAGAATATACATTATTTCTTGGCGGTGTTTTTTGCTTGGTGCATCTTTTCTTGTTACTTTCTCAGTTTACTTAGCACAAGAGCTACAGTGCCTGATCCCCCTTTTGTGATTCATAAAGCTGTAGTGATAAACTATGCTGGAGGACTTGGTCCTTTTCTGTCATCTATTCCTGAGTGTAATGAGCTGATTTATAAGATTTTGCTGATTAATGACATTATTATATAAAAACTTAGGGTTTGCCTTCAACCACTCTCAGGTTTTCTCTGTCAGGACTGTCAGCCCTGAATAGTGTATGTATATCTCAGGTTAGTGAATGCTTCTATGGCATGTGGGTTACCATGCATCACAGACTTAAGTGACTATGGGACTGAGTTGACTATGGCAGAAGAGATATGTAACCTTTGTCCAATAAGAATCCAATTGCATCCATTAATAAATGAATGTGGCAGTAGGTTTGTTAATTCAACCCTTATCCCCAAGATACTTATCAGTTATATTGATGTAGCTGGAATAGGTGAACACAGATGGTTTCTAGTCTCCTTATAATTTTTGTCACCTTCCACTGAAAACAGTACAGCTTATTATCACCTCTGCTAAAATGTGGCATTGAAATCTGAACAAAATTACTATAGATTAGGAGTTATTAGCTTAGGTTCCATGGATCCCCAAGGAGTCTGTGGATAGATTTCAGAGTGAGGTCCAGGACCTGGGATAGGAAAAAAAATTTACCTCTATTTTCATGAATATATATGTATGTATGTATATGTACACATATTCATGAAATATTTCCCAATTACATGTAAAAATTAACATTCATTTAAAAATTTTTTGAGTCCCAAATTCTCTTCCTCCCTCCTACCCCTTCCCCACCCCTTGAGAAAGCACAGTTTTTGTGTATCAATCTACTCCTCTATGTCTCTACTCTTTTTTAATAACTTCAACTTCTTAAACCAAAATGCCTGTCCCTGGCTTTTGTTGTTGTTCAGTCTTGTCTGAGTCTCCATGACCCCACTTGGGGCTTTCTTGTCAAGGATACTGGAATGGTTTACTGTTTCCTTCTCCAGCTCATTTTATAGCTAAGGAAATGGAGACAAACAGGGTTAAGTGACTTTCTCAGGGTCACACAGCTAGTAAGTATTTGAGGCTAGATTTGAACTCAAAAGGATATCTTCCTGACTCCAGATCAGACACACTATCCACCTTGCTGCTCCTCTCCTTTGCTATGCTTCTCTATAAGTATTGTCTTCCCCTCTTAGATCATAAACTCCTTAAGGGCAGAGATGGTCTTGGCTTTTTGTATTCCAAGCACAAAGTTAACACTTAATAAACACTTTTTCTTTCCTTCATTCCTTGAAAAACTTTAAATTACATATAAATGTGATTTTTATGGCTATGTATTTAGGTTACCTAGAAGGGAAGAGAGGACTCATGACTCTGCCCTCTCATATTAGCACATAATTACTGATCAATGTAAGACCCTCTCTTCTAGTAAGTTGTAAGCTCTTTAAGGACAGAAAATGTCTTTTAATGTTCTTAGTTTTCCAAGGTGCTTGCCACAGTGTCTTTCCTATAGTAGGCATTCAGTAAGTATTTGTATCTTTGAATTGAATTGAAGCAGTTAATGTGGTGGTCATCTTGGAAAGAAGACAACATGGCTTGCAATGGGAATGGGGTGTAGGGTATAAGACAGGGAAGTTTTAATTTTGTGGTAGTCAAACAGGAAAGACTCAAGACATTTTCCCACAAATCCTGAGGTAAGAAATCTGGGGAGCTTGGGGAGAAGCCACACAAAGGTATGTTTTATATGGAGGAGTAGGAAGAGGATAACAAAAACTTATCTTTTTTCTTGATATCTTTATTTCTTGTTGGCCCTTCCTGGTCAAGGAGCCAAGAATCCTATTAGAAGCAACTGTACAAATTGTGCTTCTCCTCTTAGGTGGAAAGTGACCTTGCTTAAGCTGGACTGAACCATTCATTTTCCCCTTCTGCTGCCACCAACAGGGAACTGACACATATGCTCAGCTATCAGGAACTTCATCTAATGCAAACACCTGCTGCCACTGCTAATTACCAAGAGCCCTCCCAGGTAGATGGAGTTCAACACCTGGGCAGGGGCAGCAGGAACTCTTTTAGTATCTGCAAGAACTTGACTTTGCAGTCACTGGTTATGTCTTATCCATTAATTAGTGAAACAGAGCTTGGCAGAACAGGGGAAAGAGAGTACATTTTACTTCTTGTTACCAGGTTTTGTTTTTTAAATTTTTTTTTTAAGAGGATGACAAGATGATTTCCTTAGAATTGCTGTAACAATGAGAGTGTAATCAATCCATGGAAAAAAGTGGCTAGGCTATAGCAAAATCCTTGCTCCAATTTGGATAGAGCTTGTTTTCTAACATAAATCTAAGTGGAAATTGTATATTGAACCACATTACCTCATCTGCAAAAGACTATCCTCTTACTAGTAGATCAGATTGAGGTATTTAATTAGTCAGTCAACAGACATCTATGAAGTTTGTAAGTGCAGCTTAAGCTATTCTGCAAAGTTCAGGGGTTACATAAAAAAGTCCAAACAGTCCTTTCCCTGAAGAAGCTCAAGTTATTGTAGGGGAGACAATATGTAAATAAATAGATACACAGAAGATATATACAGAGTATATCAAGATAAAATAGAAAGGGGAAGGCATTAGCAGCTGGAGGAACTCTGAAAGGTCTCTTGTATAAAGTGGGATTGGATCTGTTTCTTGGAGAAATCCAGGGAAACTTAGAAGTAGAGGTTAAAAGTAGCTCATTCCAGGTATGGGGGACAGTCAACAAAAAGTCAGGGAATCAGGAGAGGGAGGGTCATGTGTAAGGAAAGGCAAGAAGATCAGTGTCACTGGATCATAGAGTACATGGAAGGGAATGATATCTAAGAAGATTGGAAAAGTAACAAGAGGTCAACTTAAAAAGACTTTTAAATGCCAAACAGAAGAGTTTATAGTTGATCCTGGAGCTAACAGGGTGCCACTGGAGCTCATGAGCATGTGAGTAACAAGGTTAGATCTACTTACTTTGGCAGATGAGTAGAGTATGGATTGGAGGAGAGAGAGAGAGAGAGAGAGAGAGAGAGAGAGAGAGAGAGAGAGAGAGAGAGAGAGAGAGAGAGAGAGAGAGAGAGAGAGAGAGAGAGAGAGAGAGAGAGAGAGAGAGGAGGGATTGGTGAATAAGAAGGTAGTGGAGAAAGATGATCATTTAATTTACATCTTGGGAGTGGATTGCAGGGAACATTTTGATAACTTTTTGAAATAATACTATCACTACTTATTAAAAGACTTCTATTACAGGCATTGTGTAATAGCCTCTTCTCTTTTCTACAACTCTCATTAACCTTTTCAGTATTTCTAGGGCTTTGTAGGTGACTTAAGGAACAAGTAGTAGTAGAAGACCTGTTTACTTTTATTCTTCAGTTGGACTCTGACACATACCTCACTAGTCTCTCTGTGTTGCCTAAAATTCATCAGACAAAAACCTATCCCTGCACTAGGCCTGGATCTCAGGGGCCTCAGGCAAAAGCTTAATACTATCCATAGGTCAGGCCTCAGATAAAAAGCCTAGAGCTAGAAAGACTGGGCCCAGACACAAAGACCTAGTACTAGTCTGATTGGTGTCTTAGGCACCAGCCTGAATGCAAATAGGACCAGGTCTTCAGAAATCAGGTTTAACACAGAACTGAGGGCATGTTTTGTGTGTGGTAGGTGTGCTACCCCTTGCTATCTTAGGACATATTGATTTAGTAACTTGGTACCATGTATAAATTCAGCCCAATACTTAAAGACCCCAATTCTATCCTGAACTCCTTGCCCTTTCAAGCCTCAGCTGTTTGGTTTTTGGAGAGGTAGTACTATGCCAATGCTGAACACCTTCCTCACAGGATTCTAGAAGGTAGAGACGCTAAACAATTACTACCTACAGCTAGGAAATTTGCTCCTCCTGGCTATCTGCTGTCAGTGGTTCTAATGTCTCCTGAAAAAAAAAACCCACTTCACCACTCCCTTTTCCTTTTCTCTCTCATCTCCATCCATCTAAATCCTATCACTTCATAATATAAAGTTTGCTCCTTTTTTTCTTTCTCTTCATTATGCCCTTTGGAGTAGCCACCTAATTGCTAATTAAATTCATTTCTTCCTCTATCTCTTCTTTTTAAAATTCCCCCTTTCTGTGCTCATAAAAACCCTATTCTCAGAATGACAGTGCATTACTGGTTGCCTTCAGTTGCTGGATTTTCCTTCCTGCGTATCCCCTGAGACATTAGGCCAGAAGAAGTATAAAGGTAACGGGAATTTGAAGATCGTCTCTGCCCTTTAATAGACCTAAAGGAATTTGAAGATCTTTCCTGCTTTGAAGATCTTCCCTGCCTCCTGATAGGATGAATGTAATCACATGGAACCTGTGGTGGGAGCAGTTTTCTGAAGGGAGCCCACAGGAAACTGGGAGTCAGAGCAGCTAGATGATGGGAGAGAGAGGACACACAGGCAAGGAGACAGCTAGGCTTGTGAAGGCTAAAGGATGGTGTGGCTCCCTGCTGTGATATAGTGTATTAACTTCTTTGTTGCTCTTGATGGATTCAGTTTCCTGGTGTTGGGATTTGGCTTTCTGGTGTCTGAATTAATGTTTTGCTTCTGTCTTCTATATAGAGAGTCTGTTATATTTTGCAATTGAGAACTAAGCTGGAATATTCACAGTCACTGTCAGTGTTGTGAATATTGAGTTGGTGCTACAAAAAAGAATGGGTATATTTTTTGCTACCTACAACTACTTTGAGATGTACCCTTTTCCATCATCACTTAATAACCTTTGAGATTTATTCCATTTGTATATATCACATGATTCACATTCTTGTTGTGACCTTCTAGCCTCTAGGCCGTTCTGCCTTCCATCTCAAGGAGTAGAGCCTCAGAGGTCTACCAATAGTGCATTAATGTGACTGCTTTCCTATAGTCCCTCCAACATTTATCATTTTCCCTTTTTTGTCATCTTAGCCATTCTGAAGAATATAAGGTAGAACCTCAGAATTGCTTTAATTTGCCTTTCTTTATTTAAAAATTTGGAGCATTTTTTTTGTCTGATTTTTTTTTTAGCCTCAAGAAGTACCTGCTTATATCTTTTGATTATTTCCTAACTGTGGGATACTTTTTATTCTTAGCCATTTGGAGGAATTCTTTACATACCATATCTTGGAAATGAGACCATTATAGGAGAAACTTTCTGCAAATATATTCCCCACTTGTTTATCTTTTAATGTTAGCTGCATTTGGATTTGCTAAACCTATATCACAAAGAGAACAAAGAAATAGGAAGAGTTTCTACCTATATCAAATTATTTAGTTTTTTTGTGGTGGCAAAAACCTGGAAGCTGAGGGGATGCCTCTTAGCTGAAGAATGACTGGACCCATTATGACATATGAATGTAATGGAATATTATTGATGGAATCCTAATAATGCTGCCCCAGCCCCAATATTCTAATTTCATTATAGGCCTGGCCCTACTAAACTGCAGGCCCACTGCACCTACCTACCTCCTCCCCCACCCCCCATGTCCTAACTTCTTTGTATGTCTCACTGCTCACTGGAACAACAGGTGTGTCTCTGAACTCTTAGTTCCCACAGGAACAGTAGGTGTGTCCATGTGATGGGAACCTAGCTACTGTCTCTACCTGGTCACTGCCGCCAGACCCATTCTCACAGAAACAGGTGTGTTCTTGTATTCAATCACAATCACATCATCCATCTATCCCAAGACAGGACTACAATAGCTAGCCAGTTGGAGGGGAGAATGACCAGAATGTTTAACCACCAAACCATAGATGGGACCCCTCCTCCATTAATTATCCCTTAACAAACTTCTTCTGCCTTTTTAATGTTAATGATATTCCTTTATTCTATGTAAATTTCTGCTGTTTAATTGAACTTTTACCCTATAAAAATTTATCTTGCTTTCTCTAAAGTTGCTGGTTCCTCTTGGAACTTGTCCTGCTTCATGAGAAGTGTCAATCTCAATAAATGCCTATACTAGGATTAGAGGTGGCCTGATTCTGAATTCTTTGAGATGGTTCCACCACAACACATCATAAAACCACAACAGTTTTGGGATAGGCAGAGACCCCACCTCAACAGCTTTTTGGTGTCCCTGGGTTTAAACTGCAACATTATTGTGTGAAAGAGATGAAGAAAAAGATGATTTCAAAGAGATATAGAAAGATTTGTATGAACTGATGAAGAATAAATGAGCAGAACTAGAACAACTTAGAATGTAACACTAATATAATAAAAATGAACAATTTTGAAAGCTTGTATGAATTAATGAAGAATGAAATGAGCTAAACCAGGAGAACAATTTATACAATTAAGAGCTATAAGAACTCTGATCAACATAATGAGTGTTCATGATTCCAGAGAATTGATAATGAAGCATGATATCCACCTCCTGACAGAGGGGTGACAAATTCCCAGCACAGAGTGATACATACATACATATACATACACGCATACATATATACATATAAATATGTTTAGATACATACACATATATTTCAAAGTCAATGAGAGAATTTGTTTTTCTTTTTCTTTCTTTTTTTGCTTTTTGGAGGGGGGAAGGCAGGGCAATTGGGGTTAAGTGACTTGCCCAAGGTCACACAGTTGGTAAGTGCTAAGTGTCTGAGGTCAGATATGAATTCAGTTCCTCCTGACTCCATGGCTGCTGCTCTATTCACTGTGCCACCTAGCCGCCCCAAGAATTTGTTTTTCGTATTTCCGCATATCTGTTACAAGAATTTTATTTTTGTTTTGCCAGTGGGATAAGGATAAGTGTAAGGATTTCTATTAGTTAAAAAATAAATTTTAATTTAAAAAGGAAATTAATCTGACAGTATTGTCAGAAGGAAGGGGAAAGATTATAATCAGAATTATTGGTTAACATCTTCCCACTGAACTAGGCTGATAACCTCCCATTCATCTTAGTCTTCTCTCTCATTTGACCAGCACAATAAACAGTTAGTATTTATATTGATTTTTTAGGATTACAACTTGTTTTCCTTTTAACAAAGCTGTGGACCATTTGGGTTGGTACAAGTATTTTTATCTCTACTTTATTGATAAGGAAACAGTGGCTCCAAGAAGCTCTGTGACTGACTTACCTAAAGCTATTCATTCAGGAAGTGCTGACAGCTAGGGCTGGACTAGGAGTCCCGCATTCCTTCTGGAACCCTTCATAGAAGATGTGGCTGCTGAGCTGGGCATCAAAAGAAAGAAATGATTTCCCAGAATTATTGCTCTAGAGCTAGAAGAGACTTCAATGGTCATCTATTCAATTTCCTCTTTTTTTTTTAACCACTAAGGAAAATGAGTCACACGGAGGTTAAGTGGTTCTCCCAAGGGCATTTAGGTAGTTTCAGTTCCTTGAACTTTAAAACCAGTGTCCTGCCATTGTATCATGCTGTTCCCCCACTTCCATAGACAGAAATGAGATGAGTTAAATAGTCTGTTCCACGTATAGGGGATGGTGTGTGTAAAGACATGCAGTTGGGAGAAGGAAGAATAAGAAAAGGGGGATGGAGAAAAAATGCAAGTTGGATGGAACTTACAAAGGGGAATATATGTGAAATAAGGTTAAAAAGGGCAACTAGGTAGCACAGTGGATAGAATATGCTGGGCCTGCAGTCAGGAAGATGTGAATTCAAATCCAGCCTCAGACATTTACTAGCTGTGTGATGCTGGGCAAGTCACTTAACCCTGTTTACCCAAGTTTCCTCATCTATAAAATGAGCTGGAGCAGGAAATGATAAACCATTCCAGTATCTTTGCCAAGAAAACCCCTAATGGAGTTACAAAGAATCAGAAATGACCGAAACAGCACTAAACAACAACAGCAAATTTAGAAATATGGTTTGCAAACAGACTGTGAAGGGCTTTGAAAACCAGAATGAAGAGATTATTCTTGTGAGGTGATAGGGGAATTGCTGGGAGGGTCTTTGGAGAATGCCATGAGTGGGGAATTTGGCACATTAATCTGGCAGCAGAGTAAAAAATGGAGTGGAGAGGTGATGTATAATGAGCACTTAGAAAACTACTCTTTCTAGGTATTTATATATATAGGTCAGACCCTTATCTTGCCTCATGTAGATATCACCTGTATGGGAAGTTAGTGAAGGTTTTTGAGTAGAGGAAAAAAATAATCATGGTACTGAATTCAGGAAGATGCCCTGGGCTGAAGCATAGAGGATGGGGTTAAGAGTGGATAGACCAAAGGAAGATCATTAGTAAGAAGGCCCTTCCAGAAGTCTAGACAAAACTCAAAGGGTGGGAATTTCAAGTCTCATATTTGGGCAATTATCTTGTTTTAGTTGGAGTACCAGAAAGGACTGCTTATTTTGCTATGTGAAAGGGATTTCTTTTACAAACTCTGATCCCTCTAGTTAAAGTGAATGTTATATATACTTGAAAATTACAATGAATTTGTGATATTGTTATGGTAACTTATTTCCTTTGGTGGTATTGATAGGAATCTCTATACTCCTACCCATCCTATGCAGCTCTTATCCACGTTCCCTTATAAATCTGCCACAGAGAGTACAGAAAATATTCTGGGTATCTTCACCGAGATCATTTGGCATTGACTCTAAGGTCATAAATTCAGAACTCTTTGCGGCTTCAGAAGTCATGTAGCTAATTTCCTTGATTTTATATTTGAGGAAAATGAGGCCCATAGAGTTGAAGTGACTTGTCCAAAGTTGGATGTAGGAAGAATCAGAGGCATGATTTCAGCCCAGGTCCTCTGACTTTATAGCCACCACAGTACCATTTTGTCTCCTATTGCCTGAATCCCAGCTGAGAATTCTGGCTGAATATTAACTGTCTATTAACACTTGATACCATTGTGTGGCCATGTTTTGAAATGCGTTGGATGGATACCAAGGTGCAGGACGCTTTAGCCAGAGGCAATGCAAAAAAGCAAGTTTTATCATGGGGGCACACTCACGATGGCTCCCTTGCTATGCTGTGCTGCTTATTTATAAGATTACTTAACTGGATTTCCACCTGGTCTAACCCAGTTTGAGCTAACCACTGGCTGCTTCTTAACTAATTGAAGCCACCTGGTACTTCAATTGTTGAATCAGCTTAGCTTCCCTGACTTTCTGAGCATTTACAAGGCTTTACAGACCACCCCATCTATTTTTTTTTCTCATTATACATTTTCTGGATGATATTCTTGACATTCTTTCTTGCATAATCCCTCATTTACAATTCATTGTAGTCTATTCATGCCCACTACATGCTTATTCAATGCCCCTTGGATAACCTGAAACTTCAACTCTTTGGAAACTATAGTAGTCCAAGATTTTCTACCATACAAAAGCACAATCAAAGGATGGGCCTTTGTTTCAGGAATGTTTTGGGCATCACAAAAAATAAAACTGTCTCATTCCCTGAAGGCATTCCAGTTGGTGGCCTCCTACTGTTTAAATTCTAAACCCATCAATTTTCAGTATCTAATAGATGAATTTGTGGTTAGTTCACCCAACTACACACTATATCATAGTCTGAACCATGGACATTGTACTTTCACTATCCTGGGTGGATACTCATCTATCATCCCCTCTGGGCTACTCTTCCAACTTGCAATCACATTTGAGGATTGGGTTCCCAAAAGGTGGTGTCTGCCTTGGATTTTAGGAGTAGGTATATGTCTATATATCACCAACAACGTGCTTAAATATGTGGCTTAAAGATAGAGTACAGACGCTAACTGTGTGACCTTGAGCAAGTCACTCTAACCTCTATCTGCTTTAGTTTTCTCTACTGAAAAATGGAGATAATAATAGTAACCATCTCTCAGGGTTGTTGTGAGAATCAAACGAGATACTCTTTGTGAGGCACTTAGACAGTGCCTGGCACATGATTGGTGCTATATAAATGCTAAGTATTATTATTAGCTGATACCATTAAAGATCAGCGAGGGAACAAAATCAACTTTTAACAAAGGAAATGTGAGAAATGCTAGCATTTTGGCGTCCACAGATTCTATAGGAACAAGGGATACTCCAAAAACAGATGTTACACAGGACATGCAGGAAGGTGTAAATCAGGATGAGGGGAGGAAGGGCAGAGCGACCCTATCCAACCATGTAACTAGAAGATATCTGTAAGTTTCCCCTTGGAAGAGGCCTAGACGAAGCTGGGTCAAACTGGCTAGGGTCAAAGGATGGTCATTGCCTTTTTGTTAACAGGCATGCCTAACTAGCCTCATACATATTAGCTGACACACCCCAAATAGAATTAGAGCCTCATTATCTGATCATGCCACCCATGTTAGCTCATGGTTGGGAGGAGTGAACACATGAAGAAGTAAATATGTAGTGACAGGTTAGAAAGACTGTAACCCAGAAGAGCTGGAACCAATCCCAGTTCTGAAGGAAGGAACAAGGCAGGAAATTCGAATGGAAGCAGCATAGAAGGGCTTACATTTGTCTTATTCTCTATAGTCTTTTGAAGAGGCTACCCATTTATTCAGGATAGAATAAATGTAAAATAAAGGTAATGGAAATCTTCTTGGCTTTCCGAAGAGTATTGTTTATTTCTAGACAAAGTGTGTTTCTAACAGGCAACTACTAAGGTGGTTTACTAAAAACAGTAGCTCTAATAACATTCCCACTGAGTGATAGAAGTGAAAACTTCTCAGACTATATTTCAAAATCTAGTAAGGCTTTTCGTGGGAAACAGGCCAGAGTTCCCCTTCACCAGAGATCACATGATTTACAAGGACTCAAAACTCAGAGCGGTAGGGAGTCACCCTCTCCTCAGTGACACCTCAGCATAAGATATGCCAAATAAGGACAGAAGTGCTTTCTCAAATGTACATTGGGTGGTCTACTGTTTCCTTGTTCTGGTACTTGAGGTAGATTGCCTGGCTTAGGTTGTGCACCTGACTTCCAGCCAATGGAAGAAAAGGATCAGGAGCAGGGTGGTGGAGAATTCTGCCTTTTGGGTTTTATAACCTCACCATTTCCTTTTGTAAATTGCTTCTTCTCCCTGACCATTTGTCGGGAGGGTGGTCCTTTCTTGAGATTGTAATAAACCATTCTTTTCTGCTTCCTACCTACCTTGAGAAACCTCTGAGCATTATATGGGTAAGGATTTCTGTTGCACACAGTTTTGGGGTGCACACACCCCCATAGAAAGCTGGATACATTCTTCCACAAATACAGTTATTCATGGGAAGAGCAGGCACAAACTTTTGAGTACAATAGTAGTGAGACACATGTAGGAAACACATGTGGCCAAGGCAACTCATTACTGTAGGGTTTTAATGCCCTCTTCTCCTGTGGCAGGGAGGTGACATCTACAAGGTGCAATGTTTTTATATGTGGGGTACTTCATTAGATTCCCTGGACTTCTTCTTCAGTGGGTATACACCTCCAGTTTCAGGCTTAGTTGCAAACTTCAGCTGGGGTACCTTTTATCCTTCAGAGAGAGCAGAGAGGCTTGGACTAAGACTAGAAGAAGCCTCCCCAGTTCTGGCCCCTCTGGCTCTGATGCTTGCCATCCACCAGGCAAGAAGCAGGAGAGTAGAGTCACCCTTGTATTAATCTTTCTTTTGGCAATTCTTCTTGGTATGGGGCTCTGTCTCTTAGGAGAAAGACCAAATCCAAGCAACTGCCTAAATTGGCCTATTTGGCTAATATTCACCAAGCATCAGTGGTGGTCAAGGAGCCCCATGAAAAAACCAAACCAAACCAAAACTGACATTCTCCTGTGGGTTTATGAAAAAGAGTGGTCAGGGAAAAGGAGAGGAGATAGTTTGTGCTTTGGTGAAGAGCAATTGACTTCTCCGAAGCTTACCTTTTCATATGCAAATGAGCTACTTAACACCTCCCTTCCTTTCTCAGTTGCAAATGAGCCTACTTAATGTTTTATGTCCTTAATTTGCAAGTTGTAAAATTATCCACTTATGTCTGAGAGGAGCTTACTCTCCACAAGATAAAAATTCATTCTGTGTGGAACAGGTCTGAACATTTCATTTTCTCAGTAACTTGCCCTTTGTGACCTGAAAATTTGCTGAAATCTGAATGAGCCACACCCTTATGCTTATTTGCCTAAATTCTTTTACTGCTTTGGAAGAGTACGAAAGTGGAGTAGAAGGAAACAGAGATGGGGGAAAAGCAAATGGATTAGATCCTGTATACACAGATGTGGTCTTCAACATTATTCTGAAGGCATTGAAAGATCAGTTCTGAAGGTATCTAAAAAAAAGACAAAAGACATGAAAAAAAATCTTAGATTTTAGTATTTGAAAAAAAGGGCAACAGACAGTATACCAAATATCCACTAACTTCTCTGTCTTCTATCCCACATATACAAATTTTTAACAGGACATTCTACATGATAGGTAGTGTTGCACAGCGGATAAAGACCTAGCCTCAGGAGTCTGGAAGACTTGAATTCATGTTTGGCACATAATGGCCTGGTGAGCTGGGCAAATCACTTATTCTTTCAAGTGTTCTAGGCAACTTCTTAATAGTATAAATTATGGCATTGGGGAAGAGATACATAGGTAAAGGAAATGCTTTAACTGGAGCTCTTTATACCAGTTAAATCAAAAGAGTAGTTAAAAAAAATTTATACTTTGAAAGCATTCTTGATGACAGAATAATAAAAGAGAATATAGGCTTTTGCAAATGATAGCCTACAAATCACATTTTAACAATCACACAATTGTCTAAAAGTATAGAGAATACAAGTTTCTATTGGGTTTCCTCCATGTACGGTTTTTTTTTATCAGACCCATGATTTTTTTTTGATGAAGAGAACTTCAGTAAGAAATTTCCTCTACAAACTCGGATCAACATTTTTTTTCCCCTCAATGTATATAGTCTTGTGGTACTGAGAAGTTAAGGGATTTCTTCAGAATCATACTTCCAGGACTGTCTGTGTCAGAGACTAGACTTGAATGAAGGTCTTCCTTATGCTGAGGCTAATACTAGTCACTATAACAAACTGCCTTGAGGTTATTGTTTCTTAAATATGTGAAAAAACAAACCAAACAAACCAAACCCCAAAACAACAAGAAAAAACCTCTCACAAACATTTTATTCAATAAAGCTACTTTAACAAAACCTTTAACCCTGTTGTCCCAACAAACTTTCTCTCCCATGTGTCAAAACTGTGCAAGATCAGAACTTTATTCGATGGCTTTTTGATTGTTACTATCAAGCAGGTCAGGGAGCCATTTACTTGCTGAGGAAGTTTGCTGCTGTCATGGACAACACCCAGAGAAGAATCTGAGTTGAAGAGAAGTTCCCCATCAATAATGAGTTCTTTCAGAGGCTCCTGTTTGTGGATGACATCATCCAATTTGCATCAAGCCCTGAAACATTGTTGAGTCTTCTAAATGAGATCCCGTAGTCTTTCAAAAAGAATATTATTAATTAGGCTCAGCATTTATAAAGTGACTTTTCTAGACAAGTTAGAGGATTGTAAATTGTGTTCAATTTTAAAATCCCGTCATTTCTGCTGTTTGTATATTTCTAAAGTCTGATGAGTTTCCTTACTATGATTTATCTGCTACAAAATATGGGTTCTCAAAAAGGCAGCAGCTTTTTCTTGAACTTGACTCACTATAACAATGAAGATAATAGAACTACATGAAAGAGGCAAATGAGTGACTATCACTGTTGGGTCTATAGAAACCTAATTCTATTTGGACTTGGCAATGGAGTTTGAACTGTGTGTGTTGTCATGGGGTTTATGATGTTCATATTAATCAATATGATATGTGTAATGATTATATTATCTAGATTTGTTGGAGTTTCCCTATTTCCTAGGAGATCCTGGCCTGCGAGCTGGAGCTACAGATGAGATGCTGCAGCAGAAAGTGATCAATCACATCTCCTGACATTCTAACAATCCCTGTGCTTGTAACCACTAAGTAACCAAAGCAGGTGCTTCACTCCTGTTCCTACCATACTAACTCTGGTACTGTACCCCCTGAAAGATCACAAGACTCAACAATTGTAATAACTTGGGGACTGTTTCTACAGGACCCAAGAATGCCTATATTGTCCCCAAAATGCCTGCGCATGTGGGCCTGCTGTGGTAACTGTTGACTCAAGACATAAGAATGATTGTATTGGGTCCTACCTTTTAGTGGTTTTCATGCTTAAAACTCTACTCCTGCTACAAGCCACAAGCCCTCTTTCTCAACAACTAGAAGGAGGGCAAATAAATGATTTGCCCAGGACTTGGGTTTGCAAACCTGTTTTCCTTCCTCTGAAATTAAACTGCTATTTGATTCCTGACTCACCTGTTTCTGCTCTGCTTTGTTTGGCTCTAGACATGCACAGGTTAAGGACTGGTCCAGTCTAGTCTACATTAAATATTTTGTCAGTGTGTGTGTGTGTGTGTGTGTGTGTGTGTGTGTGTGTGTGTGTATGTGTGAGTGTGTGTGTGTGTGTGTGTGTGTACAAGAATTTACAAAGTGACATCCTACTTTGTGGACTATGATCTCTTTGAGGAGTTCAGAATTTTTATCTATAATTTCCTACGTGTAATTGGGCATGAACATTTAGAAGTGTAAGGATGGTTGCGTAGATTATGTTGCTTCTCTCATTAAAATGTTAGCTTACTAAATACTTCATTTATTCATTCATGGAAAATGATGATGGAAACTCTTTCCTCATTGTGTCCTCATAGTCAGAGACCATTAGGCTTCTGTCCATAGACATTCACCAAGAGAAAAGTATAATTAAAAAAAGAATAGACCTTACAGCAGGTCTTCATTTTCATAGAAGGATTAGTACTAGGAAAAAAGACCACTTAAAAATAATACAAAAATTATGAAAATATTTTTATATTGAACAAAATGTAAGTTATGATTGCGAGTATGCACTAAGTTCTAGAACAAAAGAAGAATGAGTAAAGCTAATTTTTAGGAAGTGTAATTTCTTAGACAAAATTTATGAGAACATGGAAAAATATCCTTCATTTGTACTTGACTTTTACAACAGGATCAGAAAAAAGGTCGTTGTTGCAAAAATATTAAAGGGTTTCATCAGTTTTTCCAGTTTCTCTTTGATATTCAGAGAATTTTCTTTTGATATTAACACTAAGGGATGGGAAGAAATAATGCTAGTGTTAAGCATAGGGAGTAGTTTTGGGTGGGGAATAATTTTGTAAAGTGGTCAGTGTAAAGCCAAGCATGAGTAGCTTTCCAGAGGATGGCTGCTGTGAATAGCTTTTAAAGTTCTGATTACACAGTATAGTGAACACTCTATTCCGTAACAAATCAGAACAAAACTTTCACAGAAAATCCAAATACAGCATTCACAATGTTACAACTTATCACAGAAAATCCAAATACAGCATTCACAATGACATCACTAAAATAGCCACATAGTTTTCACCAAAGTGGTCACAATAGTTTTCAACAAGTACAATCATTTAGTCAATCAGAAAATTCTTAATTCAATTACAAAGTACAAAAGTCAAATATTTCCACCCCTAGGTCACAGTAAATCATAATCTTCTTAGTCAGTACACAGTTTCCAAGTAAAGTCTTCTTTCAGCTTGACTCGAGGCTGGCCCTCAGCTTCCATGGTTCCTCTTCCATAGTCCCAGCTCCAACTGTCACCTGGGTTCAAAGGCAGACAGCTCCCACTTCCTTGTCCAGCTTCTTGTCCAGTTCTTCCTCCAGTTCCTGTTACATATTGAAGTTCACAGTGTCCAATCCACCTCAAGTCCTTTACAGTTCCTGTTTCTGGGAAGACAAAGCTTGACAGAGCTACAATAATATTCATACACATTGCTGGCACCATCATCAATTCACTATCTGCCTGTGAAATCAACTCAGACCCACCCTAAACACAAATCTTCAACACAGAAATCAACACAGATCCACAAACAAGGTCCAAGAGGTTAGCACAAATCATCAGTAAGGTCCCAGGACCTCCAAAACTCTCCTCTAGGACTTCAGAAAATCCTCTTTTAGGGCTTCCAGTAAGGTCTCAGGGCTTCTATACAGAGTATCACAAATAAACATCAACACAGACAGAGTAGACAAACAGAGTGCCGGGATTCCATAAGTTTTCTCCTTCTTGAGTCTGCCACCACAAGAGTCCTCTTCTCAATTCTTCCCTCTGTAGCCCTGGATCTCTCCTTATATAGTCATTAGCTCCTTCCCAGGAGTTCATAAGTTCTAGGGTTCACAAGTTGTGGGGTTCTCATGTTCTGTTTTTTAACAGACTTGATACAAGGCTCAAAAGAAACTTGAACTGAAACAAGGTGTTACTTCAATAGATGAAACAAGGTATAAACTACTTCTGTGCTTGCCATTACAGTTCATCACTGAGTTTATTTTGTGTTACAATGATTTTCCCTCTACATAACCTTTTAGGAAGACAGTGTGGTGCCATGGCTAGTAAGACACGAAAAACTAGGTTCAAGTAGCCCCTCTGATATTTACCGGCTCTCTGACCCTGAACAAGTCACTTAACTTTTTTATTCACCACATAACCATTTAAGGATATAAATTGCAGAACAACTGATTATCATCATTGGTTGACAGATATGCAACAAGCATTTTTTAAACACTGATTGTGTTCCAGGCACTGTGCTACAAGACTCCCTATCCTCAAGGAGTTTATATTCTAAAGGGGAAAGTTACACAAAAAAGAGGTGAAAAGGAGGGAGGGAAGATACATATCCAGTGGTATAATGGCAAAGTCTGAAGAATAAGAAGCATAGCTGGGAGGGGAATGGACCATGGGCCTCCAGGGACCATCACCAAAATGTAAGCCCTTAGAAGGAACTTGAATATAAGAGGAGACTGGTATGCCAGAATGTTATTCCAGGGTTAGAAGGCTCCAGGAGCTGAGGGAAGTTACAGGATGAGAAGGCAGCTGAGTTAAAGTCTAGGTTTCTCTATGCCAATCAAATTGTAGGATCAGACCAAGACAAAATACATTATAACTGTGGAGAGTAGGAGAATGACTATTCAGAGGAGTATACCTTATATCAAATCAAGTCAATGCAAATTAAATTCCCAAAGAACATTTATGAACTGATTGATCAATTCTGGTGTCTCCAATCTTATTCCTTATTCATTCTCTCATACCCCATGTTCTGTTCAGTATCATATAAAGACACAGACCATGAAAAACCCATGTTGCTTGTAGCTTGATTATGCATTTGTCATCATGAATAATCTGTTGATCTGTGTCATCAAACTTTAACTTGTGTTTCAAATCTTAAATCCCTTTATAGATGTAAATTATTATCATCATCATCCTTACCATAATCAGGGAGAGAGGATGAACACACAAAGTTGTTATTGTTGTTGAGTTGTTCCAGTTGTGTCTGACCCTTTGTGACATCATTTTGTGGTTTTCTTGGCAAAGATACCAGAGTAGTTTGCCATTTCCATCTTCAGCTCATTTTACAGACGAAGAACTGACGCAAATAGGGTTAAATGGCTTGCCCAGGATCATGTAGCTAGTAAGTGTCAGAACAGATTTGAACTCATAAAGATGCGTCTTCCTGATTCCAAGCCCAGTGCTTTATCCACGGCACTACATAGCTGCCTTAAAAATGCCATTATCAGATTGATATCATCTTGGAGGAATATCTTTAAGGGAGTACCCCAAGGATCTGTCCTTGGCTTTCAACTATTTAATATATATTTTTTTATCACTGACTTAGAAGGAGGCATACATATATGCCTATCAAATATGCAGATGAAACAAGGCTTTATGGGATAAATAACATCTTGGAAATCATAAATACAAGATGGAATTAGACAACAACTGTTGTTATAAATATATCAGGGGCCTGCTTCTCTACTTATCCTACAGCAGTATCACCAGGGGACAGGGGGACATAGCTTCCTCTGCCTATCCCCATAACCAAAGAGTAGTGGTCTAGGGTGACTTGAATAATCTTACTCAATTGCCCCAGAAATATTCCTTAGGATTTGAAGGAGAAATTGGGGGTGCTTTTCGACATTCTGGACTAGTGAAAAAGTAGTTACTGTGACAGGAGACAGAGAGCCACATATCTGAGAGAGCAAGGCATTTGATTTTGGAATCACCAGTGCTTAGCACTGTGCCTAGACTATAGTACTTACTCAATAAATGTTTATTGATTGATTGATTGGGCTTGAACCTTGTATCGTTTTTTTAATTTTATTTTTTTAAGGGGGAAGACAAGGTAGTCGGGGTTAAGTGACTTGCCCAGGATCACGCATCTAGTTAAGTGTCAAGTGTCTGAGGCTGGGTTTGAACTCAGGTCCTCCTGATTTCAGGGCCAGAGCTTTATTCTCTGTGCCACATGGCTGTCCCTTGAACCTTGTATTGTTAATGGAGATATAATTTGGACATGAGAAGAGAGATGTCTTCTTGATATCTGGGCATACTTTCAAGAGGTCAGAGATTAGCAGAGATCAGCACCATTAAAGTGCTCCATAAACAAAGGTCAATTGACTGGCACTACATTAGAACTGTGACGTGGAAAGTGATGCCTCCTATAAAGAGGGAAGCTCTGGAATATCTCCCTTTGCATGGATAAGATTTTTTTTTTTTTGGGGAAGTTTTATCTGGGGAAGTTCAAAAAAAGACTCAGGAGCAAATCTATTGAGGGTGCCTAGAGAAGAGATGGACGCTTGTGCCACCTGCTGGTCGCTTTTCAGAACTACAGCAGGAAGTGATACCTGCAGAGAGCTCCGCCTAATTGTGACTGAGTGCTTGAGGCTTGGCTAGTGCAAATCTCTATAAAGAGAATTATTTGGTGGAGGATATCTTCATGGTGTATGTGTGTGTGTGTGTGTGTGTGTGTGTGTGTGTGTGTGTGTGTGTGCGCGTGCGCGCGTGTGTATTCTATTATTCTTTTGTATTCTTCAACTTACTAATAAAAGGTTCCCCCCTTTCCTCCCCCCAGTTTTGTCAACCATGTGCTTACAAGGGTAGCTGCAGAATGCTTATTCAGGTAAGGGTTGGGCTAGGACCTTTGAGGTCCCTTCTCCATGGTCTGATTCTGTGAAGGCAACAGGTGCTGCCAAAAGTCCAATCCTGAGGTATGTGGAGCAGCGCAGAAAACCAGGCCCTTGCCTGGGTTTCCCTAAATTGGCCCTTATACTGTAATTGTATACCTGATTGTTTTGGAAGGAAGGAGAGGGAAAAGATCATTGTGACAGAGCAGGACAGATTTGAGGCTACCTGTTAGGCTTTCCCTGCATTTCCATGTTTGTGCATTCCCTGGAAAAGTCTTGCGTTTCTGCAGTAAGCCATAGGAGGTGTTAAGTTATGAAATACATGAAAGAACTAAGAAGTAATAATATAAACATAGATGTGGACATACCTAAACCTATACCTATATTGTCTTTACCTATGCCACCTATGTCTATACCTGTATTATTTTTACTCGTGTTATCTATATCTATACCTATATCTATCTATTTTTCAGCAGTCATGGAATTCTTGCAGTCAATGGCTGAGAGATCCTTACAATTTGAGTGTCTTACTCAGAACTAGTGTGTTCTTACCTCCTTCCACCCCCTTTCTTGGAGTACCTGACTGGCCAATCCTAGGTTTCCTTGGGTTAACCTTACACTGAAACAAATCTGTGTGCTTACCTTCTAGAGGGCCATCTTCTTATCACACAGGTATATCCAGGGGAAGAACTTTTATCCCCCTGTGGCACTACAATCCCCAGCTATGTTTTCTTTTTCTCAGTGTGATGGTCCTAAATCAAATAGCACTTAATACATTTTCCTAACAGCGTGACCTTATTCACCAACACCATGATGGAAATAACTTTAGTCTTTGGCCTTTAGTCTTGCTTTTTGTATTGAGTTGTAGCAGATCTAGTACTTAAGCACATTACAACTCATACTGAAGCCCTCCCATAGTGAGATACTGACTGACATGCTGTGATGAGAAAACAAAATGCAATCAAACAAAGCAATATCTCTGTACTCAAGAGGAGAAAAGATTTCCATAAGCTTTCTTAGGTTTTGATTTTTTCACTAATCATCTGAGAGACAGCACGACCTAGTGGACAGAGAGATGACTTTAAAGCTAGAAAGACTTGTGTTTATCTCTACCTCCAAAACATATTGGCTGTGCCACCATGAGCAAGTCACTTAAAATTTGCGGTGTTCTAGGCAACTCTCTTGGACTATAAGTTACTGACAAGGTGCCAGCCTGCTTGATGGAATTTCCTTACTTGGGAGTTCCCCATAGCAATGAACTCCTAGATCCAATACTTAACCCTATCTAATCATCTACCATGGTGACTCAGATACATAAGAAGCCAAATTCAGAAAACTATAACAAGGTTTTCTTTGTGTAACAAAAAAGGTAACTGATTTCCGAAATGGCTCATGCTTTGAATTGTTTTGCTGTTAGTGGTGATGTTTTTGTGCCTGTTGAGTCACACTACTGTCCATAGTCCTACTTGTGATATTGGCTACTCATTTGCAAGATTGTTGCCCATAGTATAGAGTACATTGTCTGGTCAGGAAATGAGACAAAATTACCTGGTTCTTTTGGGGTATTGAAACTATGAGCCTGGATTCATTAATATTTGGATGTTTTAGTGGACTTGTAATCTTACTGATGTGGGTGCTCCCTCCAATAGTTCAGATCACTAGCCTTCCGTGCCTTTTCCTCCAATGTGATTCATGTTACTGTCCTTCCATAAGTTTTCCACAATGGGTCTATGAAATCTGTTGAAGTCTTTCCTCTAATTTTCTTAACAATGAATGAATACTATAGGAGCATATGGGCTGTCTCTCACCTCACTAACTTTTCTAGTAATATATCTCTTGGGTAGCATCTATTATATGATATTTCCCTGCACAGCTTCTTATTGGTAGTGTATGATAGCCTACTCATGACCACAATGTACCTCTCCACTGCTTTGTGTCACATACAAATTTAATTTTTCAAAGACTGTGATATTCCAAGACTGAAATTTCATAAATCATCAAAATAATTTGATTTTGAATAGATGGGCTATTGTTTCTTGGAGAAGCTTGGGTCATTAAAAACACTGTGCAACCTCTACAAGGTAATCTGATCTACTTTCTTCCTTATATTTCCTCCTGTCTCCAGTTCATTTTTCATCTTAAGTGTTTGTACAGTCAACCAGTGGAGAGACTTTCGCTGTATCATGTCAAGTTCCTTTTTATAGTCAACAAACATCATATGTTATATTCTCTGTATCTTTCTTTTACATGTTTGTAAAGATGTTTCCTTCTCATGCCTTTAGCGAGAATGTCCTAAACACATGTGTGTATATACATATACAAGTCAATAGTTATTGATACAGTCTCATTTGCCTTTTCAGTTTACCAATAAAGTTAATAATTTCTCTCAAGCTTTATATATATGTACATATATGTGTATGTATGTGTATACATACACACATATATACATATAATAGGAATTAAGCCTTTAATGCCTTTAAAATTGTATCAGATATAGCATGAACCTCCTCTGTGTCTACTTGTATGTTTACTTGGTCTGGTCCAAATAGTCTTCTCATCTTTCTTTTCTCTATTGCTATTTCTACTGCCTAATATAGTACAGGAGAGATTTGATAGTGTCTAAATGTGTTGTCTCAAATATCACTTACAGAGAAAAAAATTCATTATAGAAATATTCATAAATATTTTATATTTTTCATCTAATTATTTTCTTTTCAGTTTCACTCATATGTAATTTTGGCTCATGTCTATAAGCCTACACTTTGCCCTGTATGGTTACACTTAAATGCCCTTCATATCATCTCTATATACATTTGTTTTCATATCCACTACTTCTCATTAATTTGAGGTAATGACCGTTCATAATCTTTTACCACTTTTCTTTGTAATATTTTACAAAAATATTAAATTCCCATTTGGCATTGCCCTTTTCTCACTACAAAATGAGACCATGTTTTTGACATTTTTTGTCAGTTTCTAGACTTTCGTCTCCTCATTTTGGCAATTCATTTACATTAATCAAACTTTTTTTAGGAGATGGTGTTAGTCTATATTAATATTTGTTCTACTATCTATTTCCTATTTTCAGCAGCAATAGCTTTGTTAAATAGGTCAGGTTAAAATCATCAAAATTGCATTTCATATTTTTATATTTTTACTAGTTATCTCCCTGGCAGTGTTTTGATGTTAAGATAAAATCAATTTCATTTTTCTGGGATACCTGGTACATTAATAACTGCTGTCTATATAATTCTGTAAGGCTTAGAGAGTATTTTACATACATTATTTCATACGATTCTTACAAAAATTGTATGAAGCTGGCATTAAACGTATTACTTTTAGTTTACAGATGAGAAGGCAGATTCTGAGGTTAAAATGACTTCCCCATAGTTACATTGATATAATATTGAGTGTTGGAGGTAGGATTTAAACTTAGAGCTCTCCCAACTCTAAGTTTAGTACTCTTCCCAGTATGTACTGGATAATTAAGCTAGTTTACACAGATTGTATACCATTTTACAATCAACAAAGAGCACACAGATTATATACAGAATTATCAGTTCAACATAATTTTCAGTATGTGTGGCATAAAGGTATGACTGAGATCCGGAGGATCTCCATTTTGAGCATGTCATAAATATGTGTGGGTTCAAAAGTGATCTCATCTCTTTTTATTAGTGAAGTCAATATTATATTAATATACTACTCATTGTATGTATAAACTGAAGACAAAGTATAGCATTGGGAAATAATAGTGGACAAAAGAATGAATTATTCTTTGTTTATATTACCAACAAACCAGCTTTAAAAGTTGTTTGGCTTAACAGATTACATTTTAACTAAAAGCCATTAGCAGGTCATTAATAAATGAAACTCTTTAGATTTCTTATATCTGATCCTTGTTTTCTTTTCCCAGTGCTCCCAGCCTAGTTTCAGCACTCATTACCACTTACCTGGACTCATTTAATAGTCTTCTAACTGTTCTCTCTGTCAGCAATTGGGTGTAGGGGCAGAGAAACACAGCTGGGACTGAACACTGGAGATGAGCTTCAGAGGCTCTATCTGTACCTTTGTTAGGGGAGAAGAGTTATTTAAGTCAGGTCATGCTGCTTTTAGTGCTGATGTGCACTTGTCAAAGTAGTGAATCTTTTGTGAAGTTTTTAGTGTAGTCAAGGAGAAAGGACCAATGTGAACAGGCAGGTAAGGCTCTGAGAAGCTTGTATTTCTATTTCTTATATATCTATTTCTTTCTGGGTTTCATTTATGTGTCTCTGGCTGTTGATCATTTGTAAAAGACAGTCAATAGGCCATGCAGGTTCATGTTTTTCTGGAAGAGATTCAATATATGGTCCACAGTCAGATTCTATTCTGCTTCTAATTTAGGACAGAGAGAGCACATCAAAAAGATCATGCTATCAAGAGTCTCAAAAGTGTGTCTGACAACTGAGCTTGATTCCCTACCAACGGGAAAAGTGCCTGATTGTGGACCCCAGACATGATCCCTACACTAGCCCTAAGGGAATGAATAATTACCCTGGGAGGGACCATGTAAGCAGTGAACAGGTTGGGAGATCAGTTACAAGTAACAGACATCTAAACATGTATTTCCATATTCAGGCTTAATGTCCCTTAGCTCCTCAATAAGTAGAGACTTCTGGGTACTTAGAACTGCCCCCATCAGATACTTATATGAGCCAGGGCTTTCTCTTGTGCCCCAAGTGCTGATATCACTGAATGGGAGAGCCCTCCCTCCCAAGGTATGAGTACATTGCAACCATCTTCAACAGCCCCTGGACCTATTTTCCACCCTTTATATTTCCAAAAACCCAGGCACAAAGTTTTCACACTTGCTATAGCTTTTTACTCTAAACATTGCTCCAAGTTACATTCTCTCTTGTATTCCTGTTCTTTGCTCACTCAAGAACTATGACATGAATAGTCACAAACAACCTGATGGCCCTATGTTTAGGAAAATATAAAGAAAAGGTCATCCTGATAGCTGAAATAGAGTGACACTATTTGTTTTCTCCAAGAAAAGAGGAACTGTGTGACCCTGCTTTAACAAGATGGGGTCAGTAAGGTAGCTATTGTTTGCCCTTTATTTTAAGATACTTTTGCAAAGTTTTATGCAACATTAGTTTTGGGAGGGTGGTATATTTTTTATGAGTTTTAGACCTGGGGATATATGGGATATATATGACCTAAACTAGATTTGGACAGAGCATTGGTTATTGTCCTTTCTTCTCTAAGAGGACCACAATGAAATCACTATGTTGGAGTCAAGATATAAGTCCAACTGTGACTGGTTAGACTTCTACTACTACTTCTACTACTACCACTACCACTACCACTACCACTACCACTACTACTACTACTACTACTATTACTACTAGTACTACTAGTACTAGTACTAGTACTACTACTACTACTACTACTACTATTAACCTACTGAGTTTAGAAGACTCTACCACAGGTTGGGCACAAGTAGCCAATATGAACATTTTGAGTAGAGATGTCTCTAAATTTGTGCAACTCATGTTTCTTTTGAGCTACTGTAATTCTTCACTTATAGAGCAAAGAGCCTTCTTTGATGCAGGTGTGTCATACTGAGCAATCTTTTGCCAATGTCTCCCACATCATTCAATCAATTCCAAAGTTCTTCAAAGAGCCCTTGAGCTTGTCCTTGTATAACTTCTTTTGACTGTCATGAGAGTGCCTACCTTGTATAGGAGGATATGTGTGTGTGTACTTGTATACATAGACAGAAGGCACAGGATGAATTGAATATGAAAGGATGACATCTAAAAAATAAAATTAAGAGGTGAGAGAGAAAGATACTGGGAGAAGGAGAAAGGGAGAGATAGAATAGGGTAAATTATCTCACATAAAAGAGGCAAGAGAAAACTGTTACAATAGAGAGGAAGAGCAGAAAGGTGAAAGGGAATGAGTCAACCTCACTCTCTTTGGATTTGGCTTAAGGAGGGAATAACATACACACTCAATTGGGTATTTTACCCTCCAGGAAAGTATCGGGGAAGAGAATATGAGGGGGGATGATAGAAGGGAGGACAGATTGGAGGAGAGGGTAGTTAGAAGTAAACACTTTTGAAAAGGGACAGGGTCAAAGGAGAAAATAGAATAAATGGGAGGTGGGATAGGATGGAGGGAAATATAGTTAAGTCTTTCACAATATAACTACTATAGAAATGTTTTCCATAACTACACATGTACAACCTACATTGAATTGCTTGTCTTCCCAGTGGGGGCAGATGAGGAGGGAAGAAGGGAAAGAATCTGGAACACAAAGTTTTAAAAACAAATGTTAAAAATTGTTTTTTTTACATGCAGCTAGGAAATAAGATATATAGGAAATGAGGCATAGAAATCCATCTTGACCTATAAGAAAGTAAGGGGTGGGGTATGGGGAGGACATAAGAGAGAAGAGATTGAGGGAAGGGGTTATTCAGTATGTTTGCCATCTTGGAGTGAGGAGTAGGGGAGAGATGGGGAGAAAATTTGTAACTCAATATCATGTGGAAATGAATGTTGAAAACTAAAAAATTAATTAATTAATTAAAAAAAAAACAAAACAAGTTCTCTACCAGCCAACACCACACCATCCATATGTGGAATCATAAGTTACAGCAAAAGGAGAAATTCTGAATACTATGGATGTTTTCTTATCTTGGCAGTATATTTTCCAGGGATGTACAAATAACAATGAGGTTAGTGCATGCATTGCCAGAGCTAGCTTGGTGTTTGGGAGGCTCTAAATGAAACATGGGAGAGAAGAGGCTTTAGACTCCCTACTATACTGAAGGCCTACAAAGCCATTGTGCTGACCTCATTGTTGTATGCCTATGAAACCTGGACAGTATAACAACACCATACCAGGAAACTGAATTGCTTCTGTTTGAATTATATTAGGAAGAGTCTAAAGGTCACCTGGCAGGATAAGGTACTGGACACTTAGGTCCTTTCTCCAGCTAAACTGCCAGCCATTCATGCTGTACTGTAGACAGCACAACTCTGATGGGCTGGCCACATTGTTCAAATGACAAATATACATTTGCCTAAAAGAGAATCATCTATTATCCAGAACCCAGGCAAGTATGCCATCACGAAATTGATACACAATCCTGATGAGCTTCTCAGAGCAATCGATTTTGACATAATTTTCCACAAGCCCTCATGACTGACAGTATTAAAAGCCTCAATCAGATCAACAAACATTATATACACAACTCTCTTCTGCGCTTGGCATTTCTCCTGGAATTGTCAGGCAATAAAAACACCATGTTGATCATTTATTGACCCTTTCTGAAACCACACAGATTCTCTGGTAGATGGCAATCTTTCAGGTGAAGGATTAGCCTAGTAAAGAGACTCTAGCAAGAATATTTTCAGCAATGACTAAGGAAGAGATTCCTTATGGTTGTCATAGGACTCATCTATTTCCTTTGCCTTGGAGGCATCCTTAAATTCCTGACAGATAATGTCCTCTTGCCATGTATCCCAGAAAATTTTAGTCAGCCTTTATATAAGCAAGGACTCCCTACCTTCTAAGTGCCTGCTAGAACAGAATCAGTACCAGGTGCTTTGCCAGATGAGAGGAGTCTAATGGCATTCAAAACCTCTTCTTCAGTTGGAAATTTGACTAGAGTGGTATTGACTTCAACCTGAGGTATATGTTCTAATGGTCTCAGCATTGATTGATGATATCTGTTGAGAACACAATAGAAGTGTTCAGCCTATCTCTCCAGGATCATGTCCTTATCACTTATTGATGTGACTGCATCAGCAACTGAGTGGTTGAGGTGCACCAAAGGTCTTTGGCCCATAAATAGCCTTCAGGGCATCATAAAAACACTTTGGATTGTTACTATCAGCATAAAACTGAATTTCATTTGTGTTCTTACTGAGCCAAGAATTCTGCATCTCTCTAAGCTTTGCTTGCACTTTACTTTTGATGAAGTTAAACACTGTCTTCTTAGAGACAGATGAACTATCCTATTGGTAAACCCAGCAGAGTTCTCATTTTTTGTTTAGCAGCTTCTGTATTTCCCTATCATTTTTGTCAAACCAATCTTGATGCTTGTGAGTGTTCTGGCCCAGATGAATAAATGCAGTGCTGTACAGCACATCTCTGAAAGCTGCCCTCTCCTTTTCTTCTCCACTGTTGCCAATCATGTATTGACTCAGTTTTTCCTCCAAGTTAGCAAAACTGCTCTCACTCAGAGAAGCACTCTAACTCATTGACATTAAGTCTTCTGGTAGTCATCTTGCCTTGAGGTAACAGCTTTTGTTGAATGTGAATGTTTAGGTTGGAGAGGATAAGTCTATGATCAGTCTAGCATTCTACACCACACATTGCCTTTGACACTCTCACATTCTGTCTGTCTCTTCTCCTTACAATGACATAGTCTATTAAATGCCAATGTTTCTGCAAGGGTACATGCTTGAAATTTTATTGTGTTTAGGTAAACAGAAGGCAGTGTTGGTGATGAGATCATGAGAGGCACGTCTTCATTATTAAGTGACTATTGTTATTGCTGTTTCCAACTCCATTCCTCCCAAGAACTCCCTGTCATGTTTGGTAGTCTATGCTTTAGCATTAAAGTTACCCAGAATTTTAATTTGTCCTCTTCAGGCTAGTTGATGATGAGGGCCTCCAGGTCTTCATGAACTTCTTTCTTTGACCCTATCAGGGTTTGTCACATATGATGGGACCATACCTATTGATGTTAGTAGCAAGGTGCTTTCCTGCAAATGGCAATCTCATTTTCATGAGTTTGTCATTCACTCCTTTTGGTAGACATATAAGCTTGTTGACTAGATTAGTTTTCTTTGTGAAATATATGCTAGCTTCATGGCGCTCCCCTTCACTGCAGTCACTCAAGAAAATTGTGTATACAGTTCTGACTTTGGTAAGCTAGCTTTCATTTGCCAGCTTTATTTCACTTAGGGCTGCTATTCGAATGTGATACCTGCTGAGTTCTCTCACAAGAGCTATTGTATTTCAGATCTACTGGATTTCTGTGTGAGGAGAGAAATATTAACCTAGTTGTGGCACCAAGGTTTGTAATAGGAGAAATGTATCTTCCATCAGTCTCAATTCACTTTATTTGGATTTATTTTAAGGTCCAAAGCCCTACAAATGAATCTAGAATATATGTTGGCTGTAAGGGATTGGGTGGCACTTCTTAAGGAGAAAACCTATGAATTTTCTGAGAATTGCAAATTTCTAGTGATAGTTAATCCCAGGATACCTGAAAATTCATGAAGCCCTTGTCTTTTCATTGCTTGCCCTTGTGCAGTCTACACTGCAACCAGGCTATCCTACTTGCTTTTCCAATCAATCAATCACAGAAGAAGCATTTATTAAGCAACCACTATGTGCTAGGCACTGTGTTAAGTACTAGAGATTCAAAGTAAAAGCAAAACAATATAATACCTGCCTTCAAGGAGTTTATATTCTAATTATGGAGACAACTTATACATAAATCAATACATAAAAGTTTAATGTATAGTAGATGGGAGGTAGCTTTAGAGGAAAAAAAAACAGTTGTAACTGAGGGACTTGGGAAAGGCCTCCTGAAGTATTTGGTGCTTAAACTGAGGCTTAAAGGGGGTCAGGGATTCTACTAGGCAGAGATAAGGAAACAGGGTGCTCTAGGCATGAGGAATAGCAAATGTAAAGGTACTGGGAAGGGGGATGAAATATTGGGATAAATTCTGAAGCAGGGCGGTATGGTCAGACGATGGAGTGTGATGGCGGGAATAATATTTAAGATCAGAAAGCTAGGAAGGAGTCAGATTGTGAAGAACTTAAAATAAAAAAAGAGTTTATATTTTATCCTAAAAATAAGAGGGAGCTATTGGAACTTGTTGAGGAGGAGGGCAACAGATTTGTGTTGCATCTGATGCTAGTGTACAATTGTCAGACAGATCCCTCTTTAATGAGGTTCATCATGTTGTGTGTGGAAGAGCAGGACAACTAGAACAGGCAAGGTCTAAGAAGGTCTTTTTTTTTTTTAAAGAAACAAGTATTTATTAAAAGTCTACTACGTGCTTTACAAATATCTCATTTGATCCTCACAATAACCTTTGGATATAGGTTCTATTATAATCCCCATTTTATAATTTGAGACACTCTAAGGATGGATTTGAACTAAGATATTCTTGATTTCAGGCCTGGAGCTCTATCTACTGCATTACTGACTGCCTTGGAAAATTTGGGAGTCATCAATTACAATTCTGCTGCTAAGATCCATCTTAGGGTCTACCAGCCCTTACCATCTACCACACTACTGTGCCTATCAGACTCTCAGCACCTTCATCTAACTTCCAATGCACTTTATGGACTTCTGGGACTTACCACCCATTCTGTAAGAAGCTTTCCATTGCTTGGCTGTGCTGATTTTGTATGCCTTTCCACTTCTCTTCTGTTTATTTTATGGTTATCTAGAGTCAGAAAGACCTGAGTTCAAATCTAGCCTCAGACACTAACTGTGTGGCATTGGGTAAGGCACTAAACCACTGTCAGCCTCAGTTTCCTCATCTCTAAAATGGAAATAAATAATAGTACCTACATGCCAGAATTGTTGTGAGATTAAACTGAGATATTTGTAAAATGTTTTGCAAAGCTTAAAGCATTATATAAATGCAACTATTGTTGTTGTTATTAATATTATTATTATTTCCTTCATCTTTTTGAATGCCTACGTTCCTTTAAGACAGTGCAAACTCTGTCTTCACCACTGTCTTTCCCGGTTTCTCTTCCTGCTCCTCCCCTTCTCAACTACTAATGTCTTCATTCTCATGATTACCCTTTGCTTGCTTTAAAAAGCTATTTTGGATTTATCTGTGTGGGCATGTTTCCCCTTGATAGAATGTAACCTCCTTCAGAAGAGGGACTGTTTAACTTTTGACTTTGTATCCCTGGAGCCTATCATACTCCCTGGGCCTCTGTTAGGTGTTTTATAAATGCTTACTGGTTGGTTGATTGCCTTTAGAAAAAGGCAGTTAGAAATTTGTATATTGTGTTTCCCTGAATGTCTTCTTGTGGTCCACAGTTGGGTCCTTTGATCCTTTGGAGCCAGGACATTCATAAAGAACATTAAATAATGATATGAAGAATAGTGTGTGTTATAGATTCTAAAGTGCTTATGTATCTAATTCTCTGTGATTGAACTAAAATTCTGTCACTTAGAAAGAGTGCCAGGCAGTGAGGGTCATGCATGACAAACTCACCTAATCTATCCTATGGTATATACTGTTGATGAATGATTCATTTACCTTTTCTTTTTTTTTTTTT
>CM053585.1:167570419-167604341 GCA_028646515.1 Pseudochirops corinnae
AGACTGTTAACCCATTTTGAGTTACTTTCCTTTAGAAAAGCAGATCTAAGAACCTGTGCTAGCAGCCACCCTGGGTATGCTAGGGTGCTTGCTGATACAGCCTTCTATCTCCAGGGACTTAGACTTTACAAAGTCTACCTGGGCAAGTAACCATGCCTGTACTGGATATGTTATCTCACCCAAGAGATTTTTTTCTAAAGGCATAAAATCATGGAACTATAGAGTCAGAACTATAGAGGACCTCAGAGGTCATACATATAGAAGGCTGAAGCTGCTAAGAGTCCTTTAGGTGAGATTATCTTGTCCTTAGCTTGTTTGGGGCAGGAAAGAGCCTCCCCTCCCCAATTTTGCCTTTTGTGTTTTTGTTCTTTGTAGACCTGAAAAGGATTTCAAGAAAGGTAGGTGAAATGAGACTATGAGATCAAGTTCTAAACACTTAACCTATGAAAAAAACAATTCTGTGGATGTACTACTTAAGATCACATGTCTCAGCACAATGAACAATGAGTCCTTAGCCAAGGTTGACATGATGGATAGAATTGTGGCACACTTAAGCCAGATTCAGAAACTAAATCACATGTTATCTTTCGTTGTTCTTATTCTTTTAGAAGCTGCTATCTGACCTTACCACTCTTTAATTTCCTCTTAATTTCCATCAGTCTTGGGAACATTTACCATTATCCTCAAAGGAATGGTATGCAAGAGCCACAAAATGCATATGTTAATGTGCTCAGTGCTTAAAAACAGAGTAGCATTTAATTGCTGACAGTGAATAGAAAGAAAATGAATAGAAAAACAAGTTTTTTTCTTGGAGGTAAAGAAAAATTTAGGAAAGATATAGAATATACTTGATCTGCCATTTCCTTCTCTGAAGTAAGATGCAGTTGATGATATCCTGAGGTGAAAGGTCACCTGATTTTATAACTGCATGGTTTAGGTGTTTCTTTCTTCTAGAAATCTCAGGTCTCTATTTATCACCATTTGCATTAAATTAGCAGCATTCCCTATGTCCTAGTTCTCTACAGAGAGTAGACCACAAAAGTCATTACAGACACCTGGTTTGATGTGACTCTGCCACTTGCTACTTCTGTGTGACTTTGATCAAGTCATTTCCTCTCTCTAGGCCTAGGTACCTCATCTGTAAAATAAAGGATTAAATATGGCGGCCTCTAAAATTCATTCAAGCTCTAAGCTTTTACTCCCTAGAAAAGAGCACACCACTTTCCAATCATTGAAAGGGAATTTGTTTTGATAAGCACTATACAGGAATGTACAAAAAGGAACGGGAGGATAACGGATTAGGAAGTCAACTAAATCAATTTTAAAGGTTTTTAGAGTTAATCCTGGGCCTAATCATTAGTCACTGCCCTCTCCTTTCTGACTTACTTTCTCTTGACCTAGCTTTAATAACTCAGTTTGGTTCTAAAGCCATGGAACTGACTACCCAGTGCTATAATTCATAGACCTTTGGAATATGAATTTTCAGTCCTTAATACTGTGAATTGGAAATCTATGCTATCCAGCATCATTATTCCCATATAACTTCTGCCTGAAACAGTTTCTGCTTGAATCACTAGGTATCATTTTCTTTAGGTGCCAAGGAAAGAAGGAAGGGAGATAGAGTGTAGAAAGTGCTTAGCTAATGTAAACTGCCAAGTTGGAAGATCTCAAGAGACATCATGAGTCCCAGCGGAATTTGATAATAGATGACACAGGGCATTGCATTGCACTCTAACTAGGTGTATGGGTTTTATCTCTCTCATGTGTTCTCTCACTCTCTCTCTCTCTCTCTCTCTCTCTCTCTCTCTCTCTCTCTCTCCTGCTCTGTGTGTGTGTGTGTGTCTCTGTCTGTCTGTCCCTGTCTTTCTTTCAACAGGCCACGGTAATAGTATAAGTTGGAAAATTCGAACTGTTACAAGTAGCTATAACTTATTCAAACCATAATACATTTTAATGCTATACTTTTCACTTTCAATTTTGTTCAGTAAATGTACTGTAATCTATGTGTAAGTGAGTGGGCCTTCTGAGTCATGGGAAGTTGGAAAGAAGATTAAGATCCTGTGGAATGGGGACTAATATGATGAGCCAATGAATGAATTTTAGTGGAATTAAATCATATCCTTAAACTACATGAAAGTTTAGAGAAGGAATAGAAGGGATAATGCAGGCCCTATTCCTGCATGCGCAGAAGGATTGAAAGGGACTAGGGACCCAAAGCTTTTGGGGTCCCTGCTCCCACCAGCACAGTTACTTGAGCTGTATCTCAGAGCACTGAGTGCCATCTTGTGGCTTAGCTACATAAAACACCCCCAAATAACTACACAGTCATCCTTTAGGCCCAACAAATTAACATCAATCCATTGGCCAAGGTCTTGAAAAAACCTTAAGCAACTCTAATCCAGAACTCCTAGAAAGAAACAACTCTTCCTTATCTGAACTCCTTCACCCCATTTAGTGGTTTCCACGTTCTGAGCCCTTTAAAAATTCTTCAGTTTACTGCTAATCATGTCTCATTTCTCATTGGTCCCCTGAAGTAGAGTCTAAAAGCTGGATCTATCAACTGGTTCAGCTAGTCATGATTTCCCAGATGGGCTGCTAGATTCCATAGCTAGTTACTAAGTATATTCTGATTCTAAAACTTCTCCCCTGGGTGGTCTCACACCTTGATTCCCATTATTAGCCAAGCTAATCTGATCAGCACACACAATGGAGATGGGACATTTGTCATTTGTCTGAAGTTAGGTATCCCTTTCTCATCTTAGTGGCATGTCTCTCACCCCATTTTAGTCCTTCCTCACTGAAAAGATCCTGTTGATTAAATGTTGTGAGTCAAAATTATTACTGTAAAACAGTGGTTCTCAACCTGTGGGTTATGTTCAATTTGTAACAATGAAAATACATTCTGCATATCAGATATTTACCTTACAATTCATAACAGTAGCAAAATTACAGTTATGAAGCAGCAACGAAAATAATTTTATGGTTCGGGGTCACCACAACATGAGGAACTGTATTAAAGGGTTGCAGCATTAGGAAGGTTGAGAACCACTAAACAATTATAGCAAATTTCTATGAAATAATTGCAATAGCTCCTTCTGCCCCTCAAAAAACTGCGCCAAGGCTACATGTAGTGGATGGATAGTCCAAGTCCTGCTACAATACATAATAACCAAGTAATTTAAATTCTTGTGCTTCTATGCTAATTCACCAAGATAATAACTTACCCCAGAGTGATTGATCTGCATTGGTAGAGGGGGCTTCCACATCAGGAGTTCCATATGCTAATGAAAACATAAATATAAAACACTCCCAAAATTCATGATCATACATTATTCACACATTCTTGAATCCACCAAAAATTGGTCAGCATTTGATGATTTCTAATCAGCTAAATAGAACTTAATCACTGCAATAGTTTGCTTAAACTTTCCTTAGCTTAATAATGATATGGTTAAGGAAATGGGAGGATAAACATCAAGATGTCTTGAATACCCTTCTTTTATTTATTTTTATTAATTTTGAACTTAAATACCGAAAGACAAAAAAAAAAACATTTCCATGTACACAGCTCAACATAAGAGGATTCAATATAAAATCAAGAATTTCCATCTGACACTATTTTTTAAAACTATGTAATAAGTACTACACATCATTTTCAAAGCTATTCTGCTTTTCTGTGCTTCCTACTAAGTTTTCTTTTGTTCTCTACTGTGCACTTTTTTCTCTCTCTTCCCCCATCCTGCCCTAGATAAGGCTACCATTAGACACAAATGTGTGTGTGTGTATGTATGTGTGTGTAAAACCACGCTATGTATACTTTTATTTATCAGTTCTTTCTCTGGAGGCTGATAGCATCTTCTTTCATAGGTCATTTGTAGTTGATTTGAATATTTATAATACTCAAAATAACTTAGTCATTCAAAGTTGTTCTTTGAACAATATTGCTATTACTGTGTACAACATTCTCTAGGTTCTACTCATTTTGCTTTTCGTTATTTCATCCATTCTTTCCATGCTTTTCTAAAAATCAAACTGTTCATCATTTCTTATAGGACAATAGTATTCCATCACAATCATATACCACAACTTGTTTAGTCATTCCCCAATTGATGGGCATCCCCTCAAATTTGAGTTCTTTGTCACCACAAAGAGAGCTACCATAAATATTTTGGAACATAGAATTCTTTTCTTTTTTCTCTAATCATCTTATGAAACAGAATACCCTTCCTTTAACCAGGAGCCCAGAGTCCCCACTTGAAGATTCCAGTTTTACTAAGTGGATTCCTTAAAGCAGTGGTTCTCCAATTTATCAGCCTACAGACCATATTAATAAGGGAGAAAGAACAGGAGGACTCCTAAACCAGACATTCTCACTTGTGACTACTGTGCCCTGGCAGAATCAGTGTGCAGACTGGTACTGCTTTTGATGAAATCTCATTAAAGGATATCATAACTAAATTATTCATTCATATCAGAAACAAAAGCATAGCTATTACTACTAAAAAAGATGAGCCCTTTGACCATCTGGACAACTTTTGCAGATCACACATTGAGAACATCTACTTTACAGGTAAAGCATTTTATAATTTAAAAAAAAACTTGAGTATAATTAATCACTTATCTGAATTTCTTTGAGATCCATAAAGATTAGATGCTATACTAAAGTGGGATTACATGGCATATACGATTTTAATTCCCTTATACAATTTATCCATCTCAAATCAAAACATCACAGAGGAACGATGACCACAGCAATGGTTCTCTTTTCTCTCCTGTTATTCTTATCCTCTCTCTATATCCCTGCCTAATTCTTTAACTGGTTAGAATTCCCTAAATCCCACTTGTGAATTGAATTTTCCAGAGAGGAAAATAACACTGCTTTTTATAACAAAGCTGAGTTAAAGTAGTCAGAGTAAACAGAGGAACTTAAAAGGGAGACACTTCTAAAGGAACAGCAGACCTTTCTTTGAGAGACAGAAATGACAGGAAAAGTGTAGCCTCCATTTTATCCATCCTTTCTTTTTCCTGAAGATTAAATACAGGTGAGTCCTTTGATAATATTTATATGAAAAAGATGAAATAGTGGAGACAATGCCAACTGCCACAGAGATTAAAAGTCTTGGAGGAAAGAAAAAAAATGTAAGTATCAAATGTGGGGGGGAAACAGAAACAAAGCAATAAATGCAAGATAAAGAACGACATCTAAAAAGACTTTGGAAACAAGGCTAGAGAAAGCAATGGAAGATTTGACTAAAGGAAGAGAAGAAACTAGAAGTAAAAGAAGAAACTAAAAACAGGAGTTATAAGGGAGAAAAAATTAACAGACTGAAATGACCTCACCTAATTATAAATGCATGTATACTGAAAAAATAAGGCCAAGCCAAAAAAAAGCCTATTAATTCAGAGAAAAAAAAAAACACTACACTAGGCAGAGCTGAAACTAGCACAAGGCAGCTGGGCCTCTGACCCAAATATCAATGTAAGATGGTGCATGATGTCCTCTCCTCCTCAGTGCCCACTTTTCCCCCCCACCTGATACATGGACCTGACTCTCCAGCTCTCTTACTAAGTTTTGGGCTGCCACACCTCAACTACACTTGGCCATAAGGCAGTCTTCCAACAAGCCTGCCCGACAGCAGCCTTTCAAAACCAGCTGTCTATACAGTTCAAGTATCTTGGATCTGTATGGGACAAGACCAGGTAGTAGAGGGAATCAATTTCCAAGTATAAAAACATCAGCCTCAGTCCCTCAGCCCCTCAGACCCCTTTTCCTCATCCCATGCCTACCTCTTGTCTTCCATTTTCAGTTCACCCCCTGCAACCCTCCACTATTATAGTGCAGTGGAGTAATTACTCAATTTAGATTCAAAGGCCCTGCAATTTTGAATGCTATAAAGACCATGATCAATACAATGACCATTCCTGATTTCAAAGGACCAATGATGAAACATGCTATCCATTACAGAGATGTGACTAACAGATTTAGGGAGCACAATAAAATGTGTGTATATATACATTTATATATCACATCTATCTCTGTATGTGTGTATATATACATATACATGAATATACATTTTACATATGTGTACCTAGCCATTAAAGGCATTTTTCCTGACTGCATATTTTTTACAAAAAAAAAATTTGTTCTCCTTTTCCTTTTTTCCCACCACCCTCAGTAATTTAATGCACAAAATGCTAAGATTCCTACCTATGCCCATGCCACTAAGAGTTACACAACATCTTGCTCTGTCACCAATTTGCTGTGTAACTGTGGGCAAGACACTTCCCTGATCTAAACACTAGTTTCTCTTGATCCATAAAGATGAGGGGTGGGGGATACATGGACAGATTGGATGACCAATAGGATCCCTTTAGGTTCTAATAACCTCTGTTTACATGATTCTAAGTCCTGCCAATATATCAAATTCAGGACAAAGAATATTGGGACAGACAATAAAGTTTAAAAGGGAAATGAGCAGCAGCCTTTAAAAACTCACATTAGTCCCTTTCTCACATACATACTCCCCTTTCCACATTTGCTTTCAGCTTCATTTTAAAATAGTTGCGTCTGCCATCTTAGGAAGAGCTTTCGAGACAACACCCTCCTAACATAGCTGTCACTGAGTCAGATTTCCACTCTGCTTATCTTTAGCACCTTCTTCACTACACATAAGCAGAAAAAAATAAAATAACTTTTGACTTAAAGCAGTTGAGAGGCCTGCCTTATATAGATCCAAAGATTTTTCCCCCCCTTCGGAGAGAGGAAAGGGAAGAGAAAAAGAAAAAAAGAGTGGGAGAAGAGAGAAGCTTTGGCTCAATTTTGTGACCATGTTGTACTGGAAGTAAATACCAAAATACCAAAATAATGTGTTGGTTTGGGAGGAATATCCACTTGGGCACTGTGGGTTACTCACATCTTTCCATCCCGCTTGTGTATGCTTCCTACCCTCCCAATGCTGAAAAGAAAATAAAAGATTCTTGTTTTCTTCACATGATTTTCCCTCTGGAGGTCTGTGACTGTCAGCAGCACTTTGATTGAACAAATTCTGCCAATGTTTGCTGATTTCTCTTATGTAGGTGTTTGATGTTTACTGTACCTGCTATTTTGGAGGTTAAATGTCTGCCTCAGCCTTGCAGGGCTTTTGTAGTAGGGATGTCTTTTCACATGAAAGAAGATTGTCATGATTGCTTTCCCTGATGCATTTTATATTTCTAGCCATGGTGGGCTGGAAGAGGTTTCTCCATCCATCTATGGGATGACTAGATGGCACAGGGGATATAGTGCTAAGTATGGAGTCAGAAAGGCCTAAGTTTAAATTCAGCCTCAGATACTTACTAGCTGTGTGACCCCTGTCTGCCTCAATTTTCTCATCTGTAGAAAGGGAATAAATATAGGTTACTGGGAGGATCAAATGACAAAACATTTGCAAAGCATTTGGCATAGTACCTGGCATATATACATGGTAGTTATTACCATTAGTTTTATTATTTCTATGGCAGAGTTTGTGAGGAAATGGGTTTAAAACTAAACTGAAGCAAAAGAACAGTTCCTTTATACTCTTGATGTTACATAGGAGATTTTTGCTATTCCTTGCACCTTCATCCTCCCAAAGATCAGGGAAGGAATAAAAATATACCCTAAAAATCCTAGAGGGCTGGTTTTTGTTTTGTTTTCTTTTGTTTTTTGTCCAACTCTGAGCTGATTACTAAGAGATTAAGCAGTGCAAACATTATCCTTAGAAATTTCAGATATTATCCTTAAGTAGTTATCAATGAAATTTTGATTATTTCAAAAACTAATGGTTCAGAAGAGCAATAAAGGAGGCAGAGCTGAATTTGGAAAAAGAAAGTCCTGAGTTACACACAAGTCACTTAGTCTCCCCCTGCCAGTTTACTGTGATGTAAGACAGGAATAACCATAGTACCTGCCTTACAATGTTTTTGTGAGGATCAAGTGAGATGACATATTTAAAATGCTATATAAATGCAAGCTGTTGTTCCCACTCTATAAATCTCCCTCTAACCAAAAAATAAATAAAAACAACTTCATATTAAAGTTTTTAAAAAGGATGTTCCATTTAAATGTGACTTGAGAATTGTGCTGTAACATACATTGTTTTTGTGACACTAAGACCTGACAATTTATATTTAACAGAGAAGATGACTACCAGAAAACCTTTCCATGATTCTGTGTAGACTTAAGGCAGATGTGTGGATAAAAGGAGGCCGGTCTAAGGTATCTTCAAAGAAAAGAGCAGTTAAAATAGACACATTCTCCTAGGTGGGAAAAAAGATTGTCGGGGAGGTTACACAAGGATAGGACAGCACTGTTGCTACTACAAATGTACAGGGCCTGCCTCATTGTAGACATTCAATAAATGCTTATTGACTGTCTAACATTCATGCCTAGACAAACAACCTGGGTTAGATTAAGTCATAATAAGGCAGCATATTGCAGTGAGAAGAGCACCAAACCTAAAATCTCAGCTCTGCCACATACCATTTGTGTGACTTTGGACAAGTCATTTCTATTCTCTGCATTTCATTTCATTTAAAATGAAAAGATTAGATTAATGGCCCACAAAGTCCTTTCAAACTCTAAACCTAGGATCCTGTGAAGATACTAAATTAGTCAAGTTAATAATCACATAATTTACTGTGTGTCAAGCACTGGCCATAAAAATACAAGCAAAAAGAAAGACGGTCTCTGCCCTCAAGGAGTTTACATTCTAACGAAGGAAGACAATATATGGGGTCATGATAGCAAAGTACAGGGAATAAAAGATAGTTGGTCTGAGTTCTTCTTCCAAATGGAGGTTCTGGGAAAAGCTCACCAAAGGAAGAAGGTGGTTGCAGGATAGAATATACATAAATACTTGTCAGGAATTACCTGTCTTGGAGGAGATTGAGCAGAAAATATCTATATGACTAAAAGAGAAGTTGATGATGATTTTGAAATGACTAGCAAATTACAAAGATGTCATTCAATTCAAATTAATAATCATTTCTTAATCACTTTGTACAAAGCATTGGGTTGTAAGGTAAGAGAGCTAGAAGGCCCTTAAGAGGTCATATAGTCCAATTTTATAGATTAGGATACTGAAACCCAAGAGACTGAAATGATTTGTCCAAAGAGCAGAATGAGGATTTGAAACCAGATCCCAAGCTCTTCCCATTGCACAACATAGTACCTGCATTTAAAAAACTTTACTATCAAACAGAGAAGATAAAACAGGTACACATCAAACTTATAATGTGATTATGTTTATAGATGAAATAACAGATATTAGGTGAGATGTAAGAATGGTAACATAGGATCACCAATTCAGAGCTGAAAGTAACTGTAAGAGTCACTCAGTCTATTCACCTTCCCACTTCCACTTTACATATGACAAAATAGGCTCAAGGATGAAGTAACTTGCTCAAGGTCACACAAGCAGTTAAGTAACAGAACTGGCTATTTTCTGCCCTTAGATCACTATGTAAATTCCTTCATCCTGGGCTCTTGCCAGTTGTCTTGACCTTTGTCTCGCCCTTAGAATCTGATGACTCTGGAGGAGCAAACTAGGTGAGGCTGAAGACTTTGCACAGCTCTACCTCACTGATATCCAATTCACAAGCAAGGTAATATATCACCCTCATGACGTCATTGGTCCTCTTCAATTACAAAAGACAAACAACAATTTAAACTCCTTCACAACCTGGCTCTCATCTACACTTTCCAGCAAGTCAGTGTAATTTTAAGCTACAATGACTACTCTTGACCAGTGAATTTCCTATTTCAATTTAACTCTTAAACTTCCTATTTTCATTTGAGAACAAACATGTTATTATAAACCACCATTGATTATTGATTTTGTTGGGTGGTGACTAAATCAGAATGCATTCACTACAAGAAATTCCCTGTTTTGTAAGTCAGGTTATATATATGCAGACAGCATTAAGGTGCTTTTCCACTGATGAGGAAGTATAGGACATCTTCTAAATTTATGAAACATCTGTTAAAGCAGCTGGTTCTTCACTAAATAAAAATAAAAATGTAGCAATTTGCCTTAGAAATATTGATAAATGAGAACAGGTGATGATCCCAGAAGAGATGGTGGTTACAAATGAGTCAATTTAGATTCTTTTGAAGTCTTCATAGGGGCAATAAAAATAGTAATAATAATAATAATCCAAAAATAAAGAGGGGAAAAATAGCAGGCTTTTTTTAAAAAGGTGGAGGATCAGGTCATCGACATGTACATTGGGTTCAGCAAAACTGAGCAAACCACAGATCTGGCCTATGAGAAGTTTATATTCTATATTGGAATGACTATGATGGTTTATAGGAGCAGGCAAGATGGCAACACAGATTCTATTTTTCTTTCTGTCCTTTTGGAACTTCCCAAAGCTCTGTTCTAAAGCTACAAAAAAAAATTCCAGTTTTCAAACCAATTCAAGCACAATTTCAAGCCTTCCCCTCCATGCACAGGACACAGTTCCACTTAAAAGTAAATTCAAAGAAATGAGAAAATTCCAGAAAAACTATACATTTGTCAAGGTAACAAACTACCAAAAGAACAGATCTGAGCAATGATCTCATCTTTTTGATCAATAAGATCTGAGTGGCATTTTGGCCTTTTAAATATCACTTCCAAATTGATTATCCTGTTTAATCTGTATTACATCACTCTAATGTAGGTGCATCAGATCTTGTTATACACATTGATGGGTGAGTAAACAGGTACAAAGAGGTTAAGAAACCTTTATCAATTAAATTCAACAAGCATTTTTTAAGGCTTAAATTCTTCTCTGTCCCTACTACCTGTTTATATAAGTCCTAGGCAAGTCATTCAACCTCCACAAACATCAGTTCCCTCACTTATAAATGTTTATTATGACTAACTTTAAAAAATGCTAAGGCTGAACTAGAACATCCACGAAGTTTTAGCTCTAAATAAACGATCCTCATTTACATGAGGCTATATGATATAAGCTACTCAGTAACTACTCCAACTCTTCAAGTGGACAGAGCAGTGGATAGAGGTCTGGATCTGGAGTGAGGAAAACGAGTTCAAATCCTGCCTCAAGACACTAACTGTATGACCCTGGTTGGGCAAGTCACATCACCTCCAACTGTCTCAATTTCTTCGATTATAAAATGTGAATGATAATAATATCATCTTCCTCCCAGGATTGTTGTGAGGATCAAATGAGATAATATATATAAAGGGCTTAGCCCTGCCTAATGAATGCTTGTTTCCTTCAGCTTTTCTTTCTCTGTCTTCTCCTCTCCAGCTGCCTTCCCACACTGGAGAAACCTCCTAGATGGGATATGCTCTCTTGATTGTGACTTCCTCTCCCACACCACTAGTTCAGAAAAAGCCTCAATCACGTTTCACTACTCTCTGGCCATCTCCTCCTCCTAGCAAGGAACCTTGATGTCCTACAGATTTTCTCTCCCTGCCCCTCCAGCTTCTGCAACTAGGACCCATTATCAAATCTACCATTGTTCCTAGATGGAATATGCCAATCTATTTTCCTAAGTAGTTACCACATCAATAATTTTCTAAACCTAATGTCCTCTCTCTCTCTTCTGAGTATTGTCTCCCACACTACAATGTAAGCTTCAAGAGGGCTGTCTATGCTTTTGGTATTTCTATTCCCGAAGCTTAGCACATAATAAGTGCCTAATAAATACTTTTTCATTCATTGTGTATTCCAAGCACTATGCTAGAAGTTGGGAATACAGGCACAAAATAAAAGTCACTGCCGTCAGAGAACTTACACTCTAAATATTCTCTTTGACTTAAATTATTTCAACCATCCATTGCCTAAATTCAAGATTTAATTCTGCTATGTAAACCTGGTTTAAAACTCTTATAGAGTCCTACAGATACCTATCAAATAAAACACATAGTAGTATTAGTAACTGTTGCCATTTATATAGCACTCTAAGGTTTGCAAAATACTGTACACCCATTATCCCATCTGATGGTAACAATGATCCTACATGATGGGAGCCATTATTAGCTCCACTTTACGAATGAAGAAATTGAGAGCCAAAAAAGCTAAGTGATTTTGCCATGGTCACACATCTTAGAAGTGTGGGAGGTAAGATTCAAATCCAAATTTCTTCTAACTCCCAAGTCACAGTACTCTCTGTGTTATATCACACACACACACACACACACACACACACACACACACACACACATATACACACACACACACACACACGCACATCCTGTATGTTTTCCAAATTTCTGAATCTGTGACTATGAACTTCTGGTAATAAACTCACTGAGAACACCTCCCACTCTGCTCCCACCCTTCACCATACACAATTCTCAATTAATGTCCATCTGAGCTCATTTCTATCCTAACTTTGGGAGTGAAGTTCAAATCTAGAGGCCTAAAACAACATTCAGACAGACCAAGGTCAGAAGGAGTGACAACAGTTATCTCTGAACTGACTTGGCAAACTTGTTTTTAGACTTCAAGAGTGAGACATGTTCTTCTGTTGTGAGTTTCTGTGATGTTGCATAATTAGATGGTGATTTAATATAGAGCTAAAAAAATGACAGTAATCATGAAGGGAAGGGAGAATGAAATACCAAGGAAAGCAGTTAAATGAGCTGAAGCGCCTGGCATTTTCTGATGTGTATCTGTTAGCAATTTGTCAAACTGTAACAATAGAGATAATTTCACAAATAACAGGGGTTCATAAATTCACAGTAGCACTCTTGGGTATTTAGGATTCAAGAAAAAGAATCATGTTTGGCTTATCAGCTTAAAGAAACAGTTGAGAAATTTGGGTTAAGCTCACACATCGCAAAATAAAATGGAAACTTTGAGCATTTATCTGGAAAATTCACAGCTGTGTAAATCTAATGCCCGAGCCATTTCTTTGTAAAGTCCTGACCTCAGAAGTGGATACAAAAGCAATGGTGTCCCAAGGAACTTGTAAATCCATGGTACAATATCTAAATAGAATGAGACAATTCTGATCCATCCCAATTTCCAGTTATTAGAACTACTAATCTCTTAGAACTACTTCTCTTCTCAAATATCTTTATACTTACTCTGTGCATCTTTCATTCCTCCCCTTAATAGAATGCAAGATTTTTTTGTTTCGTTTTGCTTTTTGGAGGGGGGAAGGCAGGGCAATTGGGGTTAAGTAACTTGCCTAAGGTCACACAGCTAGTAAGTGTTAAAAGTGTCTGAGGCTGGATTTGAACTCAGGTCCTCCTAACTCCAGGGCCAGTGCTCTATTCACTGTGCCACCTAGCCACTCCAGAAAGAAAGCTTTTTGAGGGTAGAAATTATGTTATTTATCATTTTAATTATCTCCAGAGCCTAGTACAGTGCCTTGCCCAGAAAGGCAATTAATTGGTGTTTGTTAGGTGGAATAAACTTCCCTCTTCCCATATTCTTCCCCATGCCTAAGATGCTTCCTCACTAAAAACACCCTTTTAAAAAGGTAACAATTTGTTTTCTAAAACCTATGAAATTCTCCTCTATCCAAAACCTGCTTATAATCCAAAGGAGAATTCCAAAATATTCAGATGTAGAAGGTGGAAAGGGAAAGAGGAGGAAGCAGTTTCTCAAGGTCCATTCAAGAAAAGAGGCTGAGAAATATGATATAAGATTGGAAAGACTAATATAAAAGAATAACCACTTCTCTCATAAACACTTCTTAAAAGCTGGTCATTGAAATCTTTGGATTCTTTTCTACAATTCCTTTCAATTTAATAAATACTAATTAAGTATTTATTAATCAATTAACAAGCATTATTAAATGATTACTATCAACCAAGCCCTATGCTTGGTGCTGGGAATGTAGAGCCAAAACTGTAACAGCCCTTACCTCAAGAATCACAATCATTCTACAGCATGATAAAATGAAAACACCAAAGTAATCCTACCCAATGGACTCCTTTCTTTTGTGATTCAAATGGTCCTAGAATACAGCATGGAAATATAATTAAGAACAGGAATATAAACCAAAAAGGGCAGTGACTGACAAAAGGACTAAAATATTACAAAGTATTCATAACAGCACTCTTTTGGATAACAAAATACTGGAAACAAAATGAATGTCCATTGATTATGGAATGGCTGAATAAATTGTGGCATAGTAATATAATGGACTATTCCTTCCCTGAAGGAATGCAAAACAAGAATCACTACAATGACATAAATGGTAATACTTAAAATGGTGGAAAAATTATGATCTGTAATCAATAATACTAGTCCTGAAGAACTCATAATGATATAGACCCTCTTGACCTCAGCAGGGAGCTGGGCACTATGGATATGGAATATATATTACATGGCTAAGGAAATCGCTCCATTGCTTTGCTTAAATATTTTTGTGGCCATTGCAAGGAAGAATTCAAAGAGGGTGGGAGTATTGTGGGAATGCTATTGTGACATAAAAATAAAAGGCAACAATAAAACTTTCTTAAAAAAGAAAATAAATTAGTATTATTAGGAGCTGTTGCCAAGAAAGTGGGGGGGGGGGGGTCCTAGGAGAGAAAGAAAGAGAAAGAGAGAGAGAGAAAAACATAGAGAGACAAAGAGAGACAGAGAGAGAGAATGATAAAATAAGAGATACAAAATTAACATGCATATTTACACATACATAAATATGTCTTTCATCATGCTACTTTGTCAAAACTTTGAGACATTTTAAATTTGTCTTTTCAACGTTTCTATCATATTCATCAAAGAACCTTTATTTTACTCAAAGAGAAAAAACATTATTACCCTGAAAAGGCCATCCTTTTCCAATGTGAGAGAATTCTGTAAATGATTTCAAAAATCAAATTGCAAAGTGAAATAAATATATACTTTGACCTTTTAAAAATATTCATAAAACACTGTGTGTACTTGAAGAAAACCTAAATGTCATGATTTCTATCTTCCTTAAAGGTCTGGTATAGCAGAATACCGGCTCTGAAGTCAGAGGATCTAGGTTCAGTTCTTGACTCTGATGCCATCATGAACTTGGGTGAGTCCTTTAACCACCCTGGACCTACCCTTTCTTAGCTATAAAATTAAGAAGTTGGAATAGACTATTTCTTAGACATCTGCTTGTTCTTAATATTATGAGTCTGTGATCCTCCCACACTTCACTATATCGTGGGGGTGACCTTGCCTTCTAGCTGATATGTCTTTGAAAATTGTCCTAGTGAAAGATAATATATCAGCAACCAGGTGCTGAACTTCTTCTTGAAGAGAAAACCTCCACTCAGAACTCTACCCTCTACTCAGGTGTAAAGGGGTAGCAATTTGTCACCAGTGGAGGGAATATACCCACCCTTGAAATCACTACTCCATGCCATATTGAAATATGAATATGCTTTATCTGTGTCCTTATTATAGATAATAACATGACCTCTAGTGAATAAAAGTCATTAGTATACATACTGCAAAGACAAAGAGAAAACTACTGCTCTGCTGATATGGCTCTAAAAAGTAAAGAGGTCAGGGACTAAGGCTGTGGACTATTATACCTACTGTCAGATTTAGTTCATGAATTGAATGGTTTTGATGAACTGGTTTTTGTCTTTTTTTAATTCTTTATTACAAAGGATAACTCACTGTGGGAAGAAGGAGAGATATATTCAGAATGAAAGTTATATTAAAAGCAAAAAATAGTGATGAGGTTGAATATTATTATAATAATAATAAATAATATAATATAATAAAAAAATAATGATAATATTTATATGGTAACTCCTACGTGCCAGGCACTGTGCCAAATGCTTTGCCAATAATATCTCATTGGGTCTTCCCAACAATCCTGGAAGGGAGGTGCTATTATTATCACTATTTTGCAGATAAGGAAACTGAAGTAAATAGAAGTTAAGCAATTTATCCAAGGTCATATAGCTAGTAGGTGTCTGAGGTGGTATTTGAACTCAGAACTTTCTGACTCCATACCTGGCACTCTATCCACTGCATCATCTAGCTGTCTTTACCTATGATTTCATTGGCATAGGAAGCTCTCTGATAAAGAAAGTCTTTGTAACTGTGAACCTTCTCTGCAGCTTGGAGTCTTACCAAGGTTAAGTGGATTGCCTGGGGTCACATAGCCAATTTATGTTAAAAAATTAGACTTAAACCCAGGACTTCCTGTCTATAAGGTCAGTTCTCTATCTATCTATCTCTATGCTACGCTGCCTCTAAAAATAAAAGAGAATCCAAAAACAAAGTTAAGATACTTTATAGTCTCCAAAGTACTTCTTTCACAACAGCCCTGTGATGTGTAAATTAGGAAATGAAATGAAAGGGTTAAGGGTTTTTCCCAGATTCACCAGTTAAACCGCACCTGCAACTCAAAGCCAGGTCACCTGTCCAAATCCAGGGTTCTTTCCAGATGCCAACAATCCCTGAACCAGGTAGAGAAGAGAGCTAATGACAGAGACAGACAGACAGACAAAGACAGAGAAGAGGGGAGGGGAAGGCAGAGGAGTAGAGGAGAAAGAGGTGAGAGGAGAGAGAGAACCAGAGAGTCAGAAACAAAGACAGAGGAGACGGAAGAGGAGAGTCAGAGACAGATGTGGGGAAAGGAGGAGAATGGAAAGAGAGAGACAGAGACAGACAGAGAGACAGAGAGAGACAGACAGAGAGACAGAGATAGAGACAGATAGAGAGCTTGCAACTCTTTAGAACCTATGTTAAGTTTAGGCTAATGTGAAGTGTCATATCAGAGGTTCATAAAGGTGTAACAAGAAACCCTCTATTACATTTATGATTGTAACAGCTGTACTTTTCAGGCCAGTTTTGTCTACTTTCAGCTAGGGGACAATCATTATTTAAAGCTGGTCAATGTAGAAACAAAGTATTTTAAGTTCATTAAAGCAGGCATTGTAATCCCCTTCAGAATTCATTACAGCAAATCATGTCATTAGAATTCTAGTGCCTCAATTGGAATGCTAATGGCCAATGCCAGGCAGAACCAGACTATTGCAATGGTTAACAGGCATTGATCCAGTAGCTTGGGGGATATTTTTTTCAACCAATGCCAGGAAAACAGAAAATTTGCCTGAAATTGTATTTGCTATATCTGGAGTAGAGAATTAGGGGTCAGGATCATGAAATTGGGGTCCGATGCCAGACCCTCCTTTATGCTGTATATTCACATCAAGGTATATAGTTTGTGGTCCCAGCAAAATGGATACAACTTTTCAGTTCCTGGATTAGATTGACTAAGGAAGGCAATAATTTTGAGCAAAAGGATGTTTTTCATTACTGAATAACCAAAACTTTACGTCAGTGACTGACAAGATTGATAGGTAAATATAGAGATATATGAGGAAGTAGATCTGTGGACAGACATGCAGATAGGGCTGCCAAAGTGATTTTCTTAAGACATAAGTCTGATCATATCACTATGCTATTCAAACTCTAGCAACTCTCCATTAGTAATAGGATGAAATATAAAAAATCCTCCGTGTGGGATTTAAAGTCACTAAATAACCATCACTTCTTGGTCCAGGAAACTGGGGCATTTCACCTTCTACCTCTCCACCAAGGGATCTCTCTCAACTCCAGACCCATGCACTGGGCCAATTCCCAAGATGCCTGACCACCTAAAAAAAGACTCAGGCTTTTTTTTTCTTAAACTCTTTGACTCTTTACACCTCCCATCCCAGAGTCCTGGGGAAAGTAACTTAAAGCTTAGGTTCTGATTATTGTATGGAATCACTGCAAAGTACAAAGTAGCAAAATAATCAATATACAATATAGAACAGATATGGTCAGCTATTTCTTCAAAAAAGAAATAGAACAAAAACAAATTGAAAAGAAAACAAAAATACTATACACAAAAGTCTCACAAATTCACGTTGACAGAAGACTTAAAAAGCACTGGTAATAGCTTGTAACTGTTGTTACATTCTCCTGTGAGGTTGATACTTAAAACATCAACACATGATATAGTTAGAGGGATTGCTAAATAAGCAATTGAAATTTAACTTTGCCTCTGCACTGTCCAAATGAGAGGGATTGCTAAATAAGCAATTGAAATTTAACTTTGCCTCTGCACTGTCCAAATGATGCCCCCCAGCTTCCTGATTTCTAGGGTCGAACTATGCTCTCCCTCATCAATGGTCATATTTTCCAGTGAAGACACTATTCCTATTGCTAGGCATCTCTGACCAAGGGACTCCAAGATTTCTGGCTTCTCACATTAACTCCAAGGTCTGACATGACCATCTTGGGATTGATGTTCAGTTATCCATTCTCAGGGAAGGGATGAAAAACAGCAGGGAATCTTGATAATAGGATTCAGTCTCAAGATCACCCAGGCAGGACACCAATTAATCAGTAAGTATTAATGAAGTACCTACTACTTTCCACCCCAACCCCATCACTACCTTCTCCTGGTGAAGGGGCTTACATAGCTCAATGAAATGTGGCAAGGTTACCCAAGACAGACGGGTCATAGTGGAGAGTTCTGACAAAAGATGATCTATTTTAGAAGGAAATGGTAAACCACTCCAGTATTTTTGTCAAGAAAACCCCATGGACAGTACTAAAACTATAAAAGAAATAACATGAGAAGATGAGCCCCTCGAGTCAGAAGCTGTACAATATGTTACTTGGGAAGAATGGAGGACAACTATAAATAACTCCATTACTAATGAAGCAACCGGACTAAAGCAGAAAGGAAGTTCAACTATGGATGTATCTGGAGACAAAGCAAAGTCCAGAACTGCAAAGAAGATAATATTGCACAGAGACCTGGAATGTAAAATCTGTGAACCAAGGGAAACTGGATGTTGTCAAATAGGAGATGGAAAGATTAAACTTGAGTGTCAGTGAACAAAAATGAATGGAAATGGGTGGATTTAATTCAAATGATCACTATATGTGTGTATGTATGTGTATATATACGTACATGTATATATGCATACATACATATATATGTACATGCACATACTACTATAGGTATGAATTCCTTAGAAGAAATGAAGTAGGGATGGCTAGGTGGCGCAGTGAATAGAGCACTAGCCCTAGAGTCAGGAGGACCTCGGTTCAAATCCAATCTCAGACATTTAACACTTACTAGCCCTGTGACCTTAGGCAAGTCCCTTAGCCCCAATTGCCCTGCCTTACCCCCCCCCCCAAAAAAAAAGCAAAAAAAAAATTAAAAGAGAAATGAAGTATCCTCAAAAAAACTAAGATCATGGCAACTGGTTCCATCACTTTCCTGGCAAAAAGAGGAAGAAGAAATGGATATAGTGCTAGAATTAATATTCTTGAGGTCAAAGATCACTGCAGATGGTAACTGCAGCCATGAAATTAAAGGACACTTTGTCCTTGGAAGGAGAGCTATGGCAAATCTGGACAGCAGACATCACCTTGCCAACAAAGGTCCATATAATCAAAGTTATGATTTTCCAATAGTAATATATGACTATAAGAGTTGGACTATAAGGAAAGCTGAGCACCACAGAACTAACACTTGAATTGTAGCGCTGGAGAAGACTTTTGAGAGTTCCTTGGACAGAAAGGAGATCAAATCAGTCAATACTTAAAGAAATTAAATCAGGCTATTCACTGGAAGGTCAAATACTGAAACTGAAAGATAAATACTTTGGCCACATAATGAGAAGGCAGGACTCATTGGAAAAGCCTCCAGTGTTGGGAAAGATTGAAGGCAAAAGGAGAAGGGGACGAAAGGGGATGAAAGAGGATGAAATGGATAGATAGGGTCATGGCAACAATGAAAATGAACTTGGACAGACTTGAAGAGAGAGTGGAGAATAGAAGGGCCTGGTTGCTATAGTCCACGGGGTCACAAAGAGTCATACATGACTGAATGACTGAACAACAAAATTTTCCAGGCCCTACGCTAAGCATTAGGAATAGGAATGCAAAGAATGAAAATCCCTAAGCACAAGGAGTTTATATTCTAATAGGGAAGACATGTGCTTATAGCTGACATGCAGCCAAAGTGGGGAAATGGTACCAGTCTCCTCCTATACCCCTAAAGGGAGAGCTTCAAATAGTCCTGACATGATCTATAGAGAGTAGTGGAAGAGAAAGGAGGGAGAAAGTGGTTCACTCCCTTTTAGAGATACAATAAGTTATCAGCTCTTACTACTTACTCAGTGGTTGATACAGGGATCATTTTCACATCTCAGAGTACAAACCCTTCATTGCTAAACCTCAGATGCCCCAGTAAGTTTCTAGGGAAGCTCCATTCCACACTCCCTGGCACCCCATAGGACAATTTCCATGTATGCTCCATGGGAGGCAATCTCTATTACATATACTTCTTATGAACTATTGAAACTATTGAACTATTATGAAACTATTATATATATTTATGTATATATATATATATGTATATATATACTTCATGAACTCTATATTCTATTCAAACTGTCTTATTTTTTCTCACATCTCCCATTGCATTTCCCATCTCCATGCCTTTGCACTGGCTAGCTCTCATTCCTAGAATTTAGTACCTCCTAACCTCCATCTTATAGAATATCAAGTTTCCTTTAAGAATCAGCTCACCTACCTGAAATCTTTAATAATACCCCCAGCACTAGAAAGTGCTTCCTTTCTCCCAAAATTGCCTTGAACCTAATTTTGTATATACTTGTACATGTTGTCTCACCTAATAGAATATAAATTCCTTGAGGGCAGGAACTGTTTCACCTTAATCTCTATCACCTAATGCAGACCCTAGCATATAGTGTTTAATATCCTAAATATTAATAAGGTTTAATATACTATGCCTAGAATAAGAATTTAATAGATTGTTGATTTATAGGAACAGAGCTAAAGGAGATCTCAGAATCAAAGCTCGTTTTAAAAATGAGGAAACTGGGTTGCAGAAAAGGTTGAATGACTTGCCCAAGGGCACAGAAGTAGTAAGCATCAAGGCATTAATTATTGATGTTTGATAAGCATTAAGTATTTGAACTGGGTCCTCTAACTCTGGAGAGGCACCAACAATAGGGTATTTAAGAAAAACTTCAATCAGGAAGTTGTCCTTGAACTTCTTCAAGGAATCTTGAAAGTAGCTAGGGATTCCAAGAGGGAGAAATGAAGACAGAGGGTATGTTAGAGCTGAGAGAAAACCAGGACAAAGGCATACAGAGAGTAGATGAAATGGTGTGTCAAAAACAGCAAAGTAGGCAATTTTGGCTGGAATTTAGAGTATGTGAAGGAAAAAAATGAGGTTTTGATAAGTAGATTTAGGAGTCTTCTGTGGTACACGTGGTGGCATTCCCCCAATTAAGAAGACAGATCCCCCAAATAGTTTTCAGGGGCGTGAGTGCCTTAAAAACCATACCTCAGAGGTCCCCACCAATTTGTTTATCACATTAATGGTCAGCCAGGGTTCACAATTAGTTCAAAGAAAAGATATTTAAAGGGAAATTTTTTGTTGTTTAGTCATTTCAGTCATGTCTGGCTCTTCATTACCCCATTTGGGAGTTTCTTGGCAAAGATCCTAGAGTGGTTTGCCATTTCCTTCTCCAGCTCATTTACCAGATGAAGAAACTGAGGCAAACAGGATTAAGTGATTTGGCAAGAAGCATATGGCTAATATGCGTCTGAGGCCAGATTTCAACTCAGGAAGATGAGTCTTCCTACTTCAGGCCCAGTATTCTATCCACTGCACCATTTAGCTGTCCAAAGAAAAGAAATTGCATAATTTTTCTTAAAAGTAGCAACAAAACATCTTTCCCATAAACCTGTGGTGCACTTTTTTTTATAGATATATACATTAGTGGAAATAATGGACATAAATAGAAAATACTTATGGAGGACCATATGTGGCCAGGGTATATCTGTGAAAAGGCATTCACATAGGGAACAAATGCATAACCAAGACATATGCAGAGCACATGTCCATAGCACACATGTAGAGGAACAACACATGCCTCTAATAGTTGCAGGACCACTAATATCGTCTAGTGACATCATTACATTGTTCCCATTAAGCCTGCACCCCACTAGTCTCATGGCCTCCACCCAGATGAAATGGATATTTGCATCCAACTTGAGGCTCAACTAAAGTCTAAGTAGAATAGTCACGATAACACTATTTTAGGTTAAATAATAGTTTTTCTTCTGCTACCAATATTTTCAATAAAATGTTTTATTTTCTTCTGAGTCTTGGCTAGGCTTCTGATTTCCACTTACTCACCAAGATCTTTAGAACAGAATAGGGTCTTCTGAACTCCCTAATGCTCTCTTACCTGATCTTTTCTTTGGATTCAACTTCCTGTTCACTGGGCTTGGGGTCTCCATGGGTAAACTTACTCTGGCTCATCTTAAATGTTTCATACACATCCCAAATTTTAAATTACTAAAAGCTAATCTAATGATTATTTGTTCAAAAACTACCAAAGTGCTCTTCATGGTTCTCCACTCTTACAATAAAAAGCTTCTTCTGCTAGTCCATGAATGTGGGTAGTAGAGAAATACACACACACACACACACACACACACACATCTTAGCTTCTTGTGCCACGTCAGCTTCATTTCTGGTCCTTTAATATACAAATATAAGCAGCCAAAGCTTGAAAGAGGTTTTGAAACACAAAGAAATATGTTTGAAACACATCTTGCATAGAGATAACAATTGAGCTGGATGTCAAGTTTGTCCTCCTTGGGGGAAACAGGGGAAGGGCTGCAGCAGCAGGAGGGAAGGAGGGACCCAGAGAACAGACCAGGCCCAGAACCTCTTGCTAAGACCTTACCCCACTCAAAGCCACTTTCCCTTCTCCTTCCTCTCCTCCCCTATGCATGCTTTCCTCAGCAGCCATGACCTGATCAGAGGAACACCCAACCCAGGACCCAAGGAAGGTGATAGACAAATGGGGAGGCTCAGGGGCATCAGTTCCTTCTCCCAACTTGGAGTGTGTTATTTATGGAATATGATCTGTCCCCCAATATCCCCATAATGTCTGCTTCAAAGTACATAATGGTAGACTGTAGATTCCTCCTAATACTAACCTAACCCTAACACTGAGGACTTAAAGTGACTGCTGGCATCTAGGACACATGTACTAGGTCCAGCCAACCTCCTTGACTGATTCTTGATGAATCGCTAGAACAGAGACTTTGACCAAAGCCTCTTTCCTTGATTAGCCCACCTTGGATCCCTGCTCTCCCCAAGATGGCTGGTCAAAATCACCCCTTCTCCTATCTCCCCACAGGTGAGATCAGAGGAAGTTCTGCCTCCTGGAATCCACACCTTGGTCAATAGAGACTTTGAGAGCCAAAAAAGACTTTGACTAGACTCCAGCCTTGGTTGCCACTCTCATATTCCTGCCATCCCCAGGATCTTTCCATCCAAGTACAGAATGTGTGGAAGGTTGCAAAGACAAGTCCTGGATCCCTCACCTTCATAAGGACAGCACAGGGAGGAGGACTTGGGCCCTCTCCTGGCAAGCCTCACTCTATATCCCTGCCTTGACCTCAATATCTGCTTCACCTCAAATGTTCTTTGGCCTGATGCTCACTACCCCCCAGCCCTACCTGAGCATTGTCAGTACTACCTCAGGATGGAGGGAGGCCTGACTTACCAAATCTTCCCCCTTGTTGAGAGAAGCAGGCCCAGGGCCTGTTGAAATGTCTTGAAAAGGATCTTTTGATTGGGATGCTGCCACAAGAAGAACTGATCTAAAAGTGAGAGGCAAGGTTCTATCATTCCCCTCAATGTACATTAATAGACTCCCTTCATCCATGGGTCCCTAATATCTGCTACCAAGGAGGTAGTATCTGGACTGTCTTTCCTCCTCTATTTCTTGCAACCATGCCTGTGCCCTAGGTACCAGCAGAAGAATGTGACCCTCAAGCTTTAATGACAAGTATAAGGTTGCCCCCTTCTCTCCTTTGACTGTTTTCACAACATCACCTCCATGGCACTGGGCCTTCAGAGACATTTTGGATGAGGTTGATGCTGATCTCCACTACTCCGGGAATAGAGACATCCTGGCCCTCTGAGGAAAAGAAGCTGAAAGCAGAGGGAAAGAGACAGAGATCCTCTGGTCCATCCCTTCACAGATCTATTTCCCCCTTTGTGGATAGACTGCTCCCTAGAGACACAACTGAACCCTGCTGACAATTCCTTCTGGGTGGTATTCAGTAACTGAACAACAGTTACTTCATATGCTACTTCAGAGACAATTGAAGAGGAAATGACTCACATCCCAATATATAACTGATGTCGTGCTGTACCTGCTTTCAAGTTCTATGTCAGTTTCTGGTGGGAAAGATGCCCTTATGGAAAGAAACACCCTCCATAGAAATCTTCTTGAGCAATATCTCCTGTGAACCCAGTATGAAAATGAAGCATGCAAATAAAGCATCAGATACAGAGAGAGAGACAGAGAGAGAGACAGAGAGACAGAGAGAGAAAAAACGTTTGAAGCTATGGGAATGGATGAGATCACTAACAGTTTAAGGAGAGACTAGGGCACAGGCCACGCCTTTTTTCCTTTCCCATTCAATTCAATGCACTTTGAGGGAATCTTCCATCATTCAAAACTTGATCATTTGACATCACAGATTGCATATTTTTAGCTCTATCAGGCTTCTCCTTCTCAGAAAAGTCAAATATCATTCATCCATTATCATTTCTGGCAACTAATGGCCCAGCAGCACTTCTCACTGTAGTATCTGAAAATGACCTTGTATAATTTTTAAACTTAGCTCAATGATGTTGTATGTAATACCTGTGGCTAACATGTGCCTTGAGAGTGACAGGTATTTAATAAATATTTTTTAAGTTCACATAATACTGTTTACCTCTTCTTGAGAGCTATTTATGTTTGCATGTAGGTGATTTTAAAAAAAATACATGATCCATTTAAAAGCAGTTTGTACCAGAAATATGAGTTAAAAAGTAGGCTATAAAAATGCTGGAAACCTTCTTTGTAAAGTAAAGAAATCAATTCTCTTCAGATGCATGGCAGATATCAGCAGGGAAGAGGGTAGTTAGAGTGAATTCACAGAAGTAGTCAAGTGGAGAAAGATGAATCCCTTCTGATTAAAAAAGGATTGTTGTGGGTGGGAGTCACAGTTTTTCCCATCTAGGTGTACCCCTTTGGAAGACAAGCTTTATAATCTGGCTTTTTATTGAATCCAAGCACATGAAGCAGAAAGTAGTTCCTCTTTTATGTAAATAAGACACAAGCAAGAATGAGGAGGAAAAACTCTACAAGAATAGAAATTGAGGATGCAATAGAATGCCTTCTCTCTAAGAAGTGGTAAGCTCTAGTTAAAAGTGTTCTTCAAAGAAATAACATCAAGAAAATCCCCCTGAAGGGTTTTTAATGCCAAGCAGCTGTGAAGCTACAGAACCAAAAACAGTGTGTGATTATGCTTCAAAATGTTTTCAACTATATTAAAAGATTGGGAATGAGTTGCTTTTCCAGTCATGGTCTAGAACAGTTAAGCAGAAATTCAATAATTATTCAAGTTAGTCAAAGAATAGCTTAAATGATCCAAAAATACTTACATGTTTTCTTTAAATATGCCCTAAATTTTCTATCATGTTGCTTATAGACAGAATTAGTCAATATTTATGTTTATAATTATAAGGTAATTTTTTTTATTATGTAATGACCTCTTGGGGCTTACTTGCCCAACTCATACAACCCTAAAAAAACATAATTAACCAAAGGCAAGGATATACTCATTTCTCCAACTAGAAGAAACACAGCCATTTCTATAAATGGCCATAATTTCAGAGCAATAATCCCTCACCAATGGTAGCTATTGAAATTGCCATGATAGTGTCAAAATTAAACAAACTTCTATAGAGATACCCATCATGGTCTGTAGTGTCATATAGTGGATAGCAATAATAGGACTGTAACATGTGGATATGACAGTAGTATAAATACACATTCCTTAAGAAGGTATTCAAGGACCTCTACCATTTTGTATCATCCTACACATCCATTTCTTTTACTTTATTCCTTTTCACATATACTATGTTCCATTTAAACTGAACTACTCACTAAACCCTAAACATATTACCTTCCCTCTTCTGTGCCTTTGTTCATATCACTACTTATGCCTGGAATGTTTTATGGACACATTTCTGCCTGTGAAGGTCTAGTTCAAATATTAATGTAGCAGTGAAGCCTTGCCTACTTGTAACAATCAGAAAGAATCTGTTTTCAGACTTTTTTCAATGTATCAATCAGTTATGGTGACTTTTTTCCTCTCCAAAAATGCTATTTGTCATATGGGAGAGCTCTCTGGGAGGTATATGGAATACATTGGTGATATAAGAAAAAGAAACTATCTATAAAAATATTTTTAATAAAAGAACAGGAAAGGCTTTCTAAGGTAGAGCCAAGATGGCAGAGTAGAGGAAACACTCAGTCAAGCACTTCCTAAATTCTCCATTAAACAACTTTAAAATACTGCCCAAAATTGAATTCTGGAGTGGCAGAGCCAACAAAAGGTCAGGATGAAACATTTCTCCAGCCAAAGATGAATTAAGTGGTTTAGAAGGAGAGATCTGTGAAATAAAGGTAAAGGCTGGCCAGAAGCCCTTGAGGATGCAACACCAATGGTGAAACTAGATTTTGGTGACAGAAGCAGCAGTTTTGCTTACAAGAACCAAAAATTTCCAAACTCCCAGAACTATCTCTGAAAACAGCTGTGTGAAAAAGCCTAAAAGCTGGATAGTGACCCTCCCCATTCCCCACTACATTGGGGCCAGACCCCAACTTTGACATAAAGTTCAAAGTCAAGAAATGGGCTGGAAATATGAGGAAACAACCAAAAAAAAAAAAAAGAACCTGACCATAAAAATCTACTCTGGTGACAGAGAACAGCAAGATACAAATTCAGAAGAAGGTAATGGTGTCAAAATACAAGAAAAACCTCCAAGAAAAATGTGAATTAGATAGAAGACAAACAAGAATTCCTGGAAGAGATTTAAAAAGTTATGTTCAAAAGCAAATAAAAGCGCTAGAGGAAAAATTGATTGAAGAAATGAGAACAATAAAAGAAAATTATGAAAAGACAATATCTTGGTAAAAATAAGCACAAAAAATACTGAAGAAAATAACACCTTAAAAAAACAGAATCAGGGAAACAGAAAAGGAATTGAAAATTTTCACTGATAAAAATAACTCCTTAAAAAGCAGAATTGACCAAAGAGGGAGGGGGGAGTACAAAATCTCACTGAAGAAAATAATTCCATAAAAATTTAAATTGGGCAAGTGGAAGCTAATAATTGCATGAGAGATCAAAAAACAATAAAACAAAGTCAAAAGAATGGAAAAAATAGAAGAAAATGTGGAATATTTCATCAGAAAAACAACTGACCTGGAAAAAATATCAAGGAGAGAAAGTTTAAGAATTATCAGACTACTTGAAAGTAATAATAAATGAAGGAACCTAGATATCATATTTCACAAACTTATTAAAGAAAACTGCCCCAATATCACAGGGTATCCAGAGGTGATACAGGGGATAGGGTCCCCAGCCTGGAGTCAAGAAGCATCTCCCTGAGTTCAAATCTGGCCTCAGAAACTTACAAGTTGAGTGACCTTGGGCAAGTCACTTAACCTTGTTTAGCCCACTCTCTTCATCTGTAAAAGGAACTCAAGGGGAAAATATGGCAAACCAAAATGTGGTCATAAAGAGGACACAGCTGAAATAACAACAACAACACACACGATAAATAAAAATTAAAGAATCCACTCATCACCAACTAAAAAAGATTCCAAAATGAAAACTTCTAGGAATAATAGAGCCAAATTCCAGAGCTCCCAGGTCAAAGAAAATACTTCAAGAAATCAGAAAGGAAACCATTCAAATACTACGGAAGTGTAATCAGAAAAATGAAAGATTTAACAGCTACTATGTTAAAGAAGTAAAGGACATGGAATGTAATATTCCAGAAGGCAAAATAGCTGGGATTACAATCAAGAACAACCTACCCAGCAAAGCTGAGCATAATTTTTCGAGGGAAAAATTTATATTTAAAAGAATAGAGGTATTTCAATCATTCATAATGAAAAGACTAGAGCTGAATAGAAAATTTTACTTTCAAATACAAAACTCAAGAAAGTATAAAAGGGTAAACCTGAAAGAAAAATTATAAGGCACTAAGTAAGGTTCAACTGTTTACATTCCTCTATGGGAAGTTGATACATGTAACTAAGAACTTTATCATTATTAGGGCAACTAAAAGGATTCTATATAGAAAGAGGGTATGGTGCTGGCTTGATTATGTTGAGATAATGTAAAAAAAAAAAAATGCACAGGTGAAAAAGATGGATGCCCTGGGAGAAGAATGAAGGAAGAAGAAGAATGAAGAAAATTATTTCACATAAGATAGTGTAACAGTAATCAATCTAGCAGATACTTGGCACTTGGTGACTTGGGGCTAAGTATGGAAGGTGTGAGCTCTGTCCCCTGTTGGGAGAGCGTGGGCTCCCCTATTGACATGGCAGAGGGGGGTTGACTGAGACAGGACTCCAGTGTGTATATGGGGGGAGTTCTAGAGACAGAGAGACAGAATTGGGAATCTTCCTCCTGGTGGCTCCCATTGGAGGAAGCAGGATTGTCCCAGCATCTGGTAGCTGGGCTGCTGGACTGAAGAAGTGAGTTGGAGTTTTCTTGAGAGAGAGAGAGAGAGAGAGAGAGAGAGAGAGAGAGAGAAAGTTTCTCTCCCAGCATCTGGAAGCTAACTAATAACTGAGATGAAGTTTTCCTGAGACTAGAATCTGGTGAAGGCCACCTGGAAGGCTGAGAGGGCTTGCCTGGAAGGCCTCCTGGAAGGCCAAGATTCTCTTGGGTCCTACGCCAGCTGAACTGCTGGAGGACGGAAGAAGTATGACCGGGATAAGCCTTTGTTGATTCGTGGCCTGGCTGATCCTTGATTTCCCAGCAACGGAAGTGGTGAAGGGTCTGAGATGCACCAGACACTGTGAACTTCAGTGTGGACCAGGGATTGCCTGGAGGACTGGACAAGGATCTGAGAGCTGTCTACCCCTGAGGACTGGATGAGGACCTGGGAGCTATCTGCTTCTGGATCCAGGTGACTGGTGGATTCAGGAGGGAGCTGGGACCATGGAAGGAGATCCAGGGAATCAGAGAGACCACCCTAAGTGAAGATAAAGAAAAGGCCTCCCCTTGGATGAAATTGAGGTTTGCTGGACACCAAGGTGTGGAGGGTTTGTGTGGTTTTCTAATGACTGTACTTAGTGATTAATGATATTTAGTAATTGTGAATATAGATTAGTGACTGATTAAGTTAATGGTTGCTCCATGAGTGGAAGACCGATTATTGTATTGTGAATTGATTGAATGTTTTGTTCTAAATATTGTGGCCACTGTAGTGAAAACTGTGTGGCCATTCTAATGTTAAGCTGTTGTGAACACTATATTGTGATTTTCTGTGATAAGATGTAATGTTGTGAATATTATATTGTGATTTGTAATGAATGTTTGCCTTGATTTGTAATAGAATAAACAGAGTGTTCACAATATAGTGTAATCTGAACCTTAAAAGCTGTTCACAGTAGCATTCTTTTGGGAATCTGCTGGTGCAAGGTGTTACAAATAGGCACACAAGGAAAAGCTTTTATAGTGAAGATGAAAATGGTGTGAGGACAAGCAACACTTGAACCTCACTCTCATCTAAATTTGTTCAGATAAAGAACTGTGTGTGTTACACACACACACACACACACATACTCAATTGGGTATAGAAATCTATCTTACCCAATAGGGAAGTAGGAGGGAAGGGAATAAGAGAAAAAGGAAGTTATAAAAAGAGAGAGCAGTTAAAGGAAACCAGTGGTCATAAGCTGAGGAGGGACAAGATAAAAAAAGAAAAAGAGGGAGCAAAGCCAAGATGGCAGAGTAAAAGCAGGAATGTGATTTAGCTCATCCCCCAATCACCTCCAAATGCCTATAAAAAATGACTCTAAACAAATTTTAGAGCTACAGAGCCCATAAAATGACAGAGCAAAACACATCTCTAGCTGAAGACAGCCTGGCAGAGCAACAGGAAGGGTCTATCGCACCAGGCTGGGAGTGGAATGCAGTCCTGCATGGGTCATGGGACTGATTCACTGATAGCTGTGGCTTTCCAGACTTCTCAACCCACAAATGCCAAAGACAAAGTAAAAGGTCACTGGTGAAACGTGGTTCAACCTGGGTAGGAGAAGAGCATGGTTCATCCCCAGCCCTAGGATGGTGGAGGTGTTAGCCACAGCAGCAGCAGAAGCAGTGGCTGGTCCCAGAGCTCCAGGCCCACAGATGGGGAAATGGGGAAGGGAAATCAAGCAGTTGATCAGAGGGCAATTGTAGGGATCTTTTTGCTGGTGCTGAGGCAGGATTCTCTTGCTTTGCCCTGCTTGTATTTGGGTGATGCAATTTTGGGTGATTGTCCTGGGGTTAGGAGGAGTGCTGGCATGGTAGAGTTTGCAGTGGCTGTGGAGAGGCAGTCTTCCTCATAGTTTGGAGGCAGAAAAGAGTGCTTGTGGCACTTACAGACAAGACTACAGACCAAGAGAGGAGTAAACATATGACCATATGACCATAGAAGAACTGAAAATTTACAGGTATCTAGAAGTAGCTCTGACAACAGCTGCACAAAACACCAGAAATTTAGGACACAGCACTCCACTATGGAAGAAGAGTCCTACCTTGGCAAAGAGCTCAAAAGTCAAGTAATTGGTTGGGAAAATGAGTGAACAGAGGAGAGAAAATCATACTATAGAATCTTTCTTTGGTGACAAAGAAGGTCAAAACATACAACCAGAAGAAGACAAGAAAGTCAAAACTTCTGTATCAAAAGCCTCCAAGAAAAATGTGAATTTGTCACAGGCCATAGAGGAGCTGAAAAAGGATTTTGAAAATCAAGTAAGAGAAGTAGAGGAAAAATTGGGAAGAGAAATGAGAGTGATGCAGGAAAATCATGAAAAAAAGAGTCAAAAGCTTGCTAAAGGAGACCCAAAAAATGCTGAAAAAATAACATCTTAAAAAATAGACTAATTCAAATGTCCAAAGAGGTCCAAAAAGCCAATGAAGAGAAGAATGATTTAAAAAGCATCATTGGCCAAATGGAAAAGGAGATCCAAATGTTCACTGAAGAAAATAATTCCTTCAAAATAAAAATGGAGCAAATGGAAGCTAATGACTTTATGAGAAATAATGATAATATAAAACAAATCCAAAAGAATGAAAAAATAGAAGACAGTGTGAAATATCTCATTGGAAAAACCATTGACCTAGAAAACAGATCCATGAGAAAAAATTTAAAAATCATTGGACTACCTGAAAGCCATGATTTAAAAAAAGAGCCTAGACATCATCTTTCAAGAAATTATTAAAGAAAACTGCCCTGATATACTAGAATCAGAGGATTCTAAAGGATTACCTCTTCTATATGAGAGGATTAACCCCATTCTGTCTCTCTCTCTCTCTGTCTCCTCTCATGCTTGAAAAATCCACCAATCACCTCTTGAAAAAGATTTCAAAAAGAAAGCTCCTAGGAATATTGTAGCCAATATTCCAGAGTTCCCAGATCAAGGAGAAAATATTACAAGCAGTCAGAAGGAAACAATTCAAGTATTGTAGAAACACAACCAAGATAATACAGGATCTAGCAGATTCTAGATTAAGGGATCAGAGAGCTTTGAATACGATATTCCAGAGGTCAAAGAAGCTAGGATTACAACCAAGAATTGCCCACCCAGAAAAACTGAATATAATCCTTCAGGTTTAAAAATGGATATTCAGTGAAATAGAGGATTTTCAAGCATGCTGATGAAAAGACCAGAGCTGAACTTTCAAATACAAGAATCAAGAGAAGCATGAAAAGGTAAACAGGAAAGAAAAATCATAGGAGACTTATTAAAGCTGAACTGATTATATTGCTACATGAAAAACAACATTTCCAATTCATGAGACATTTCTCAGTATTAGAGTAATTAGAGCGAATATGTGTGTGTGTATGTGTGTGTGTGTATGTGTTAGTGTGTATACAAAAGGCAAAGGATGAGTTGAATATGAAGGGATGATATCTAAAGATAAAATTAAGGTGTGAGAGAGGAATATATTGGGAGAAAGAGAAAGGGAGAAATAGAATAGGGTAAATTATCTCACATAAAAGAGGCAAGAGAAAACTATTACAATGAATGGGAAGAGCAGGAAGGTAAAAAGGAATGAGTCAACTTTACTCTCATTGGATTTGGCTTGAGGAGCAAATAACATACACACTCAATCAGGTATCTTACCCTGCAGGAAAGTAGTGTGGAAGGGAATGAGGTGGGGCAGGAATGATAGAAGGGAGAACATATTGGAAGAGAGGATAGTGAGAAGCAAACACTTTTGAAAATGAACAGAGTCAAAGGAGAAAATAAAACAAATGGGGGACACAATAGGATGGAGGGAAATATAGTTAAGTTTTTACAATATGACTACCATATACATGTTTTGCATAATTACACATGTATAACCTTTATTGAATTGCTTGTCTTCTCAATGGGGGTAGGTAAGGAGGGAAGAAGGAAGAGAATCTGGAATTCAAGGTTTTAAAAACAAAATTTTAAAAAATTGTTTTTACATGCAACCAGGAAATAAGATATGTAGGAAATGGGGTATAGAAATCCATCTTGCCCTAAAAGAAAGTAAAGGGGAAGAGGGGGTGAAGGAGAATGAGGACAATAGAAGGGAGAGCAGACAAGGGAATGAGATAATCAGTCTGCATGCCATCTTGGGGGGGGTAGGAGAGAGATGGGGAGAAAATTTGGAACTCAAAATAGTGTGGAAATGAATGTTGAAAACTAAAAATAAATTTTTTAAAATAAATTAATAAAAAGAGAAAAAGAAGAAGAATTGGGGAAAATAGAATGGACGCCCCCCATTTATTCTATTTTCTCCTTTGACTCAGTCCCTTTTCGAAAGTGTTTGCTTCTGACTATCCCCTTCTCCAATATGCCTTCCCTTCTATCATTCTCCTCCCTTATCCCCTTCCCCACTACTTTCCTGCAGGTTAAGATACCCAATTGAGTGTGTATGTTATTTGCTCCGTAAGCCAAATCCAATGAGAGTAAGGTTGACTCGTTCCCTTTCACCTTCCTGCTCTTCTCCTCCATTGTAACAGTTTTCTCTTAACTCTTTTATGTATATGTGTAGAAAAGAAATACACAGTGAACATAACGGTGAAAGTAGAATAGATTAGAAAGCAGAATTCAACAACATGTTGTTTAAAAGAAGCACACTTGAAACAGAGAGACACATACAAAGTTAAAATAAGGTGCTGGAGAAGAATCTATCACACTTCAGTTGAGTCTCAGACAAAATAAAAGCAAAAATTTGACCTGATTAAAAGAGATAAGCAAGAAAACTGTTATAGGCAACATAGACAATGAAGTAATATCAATAGTAAATATATACATACATACATGTATAGATATAGATATAGATATAAATCAATGGCATAGCATCAAAAAAAAAGACAAATAAATTACATAAGAAAATAATAAAACTATACTAGTGGTCAATTTCAACTTTCTCAAAGCTAAATAAATACAATTAAATAAATAAGAAAGAAGTTAAAGAGACGAACAGAATCTTTAAAAAGTTAGATATGCCAGGGGAAAATTCAATGAGGTAGAGGACTTCCAAACATTCTTGATGAAAAATACAGAACTGAATAGAAAATTTGACATTCAAATGCAAGAAACATGAGAAGGTAAACATGGAAAAGAATTCATAAGGAACTTATCAAAGTTGAACAATTTATATGCCAACATGGAAAAACAATAATTGTAACTTATGAAACTTTTCTCAGTATGAGGATAGTTGAAGGGAACATAAATGTGTATGTATATATATATGTGTGTGTGTGTGTGTGTGTATACATATATATGTATACATACACATATGTCTATATAGCAGAGTATATATGCAT
>CM053585.1:167604441-167616771 GCA_028646515.1 Pseudochirops corinnae
AATTGAATAGGATGGGATAATATTTTAAAAAGTGAAATTGAGAGGTGGGAGAGGAATAGTATGAGAGGAGATAGGGAAAGACAGAATGGGCTTAATCCTCTAATATAGAAGAGGCAAGGGATAATTGTTACAATGGAGGGGGAAAACAGGAAGGCAAAAGGGAATGGTTAACCTTACTCTGACGGAATTTGGCTTAGGGAAGGAATGACATACACTCTAAATTGAGTATCTTGGCCTACAGGAGAGTAGGGTGGAAGGGAATGAGAGGGAGGAGGATGGAGGGGAAGGAAGGTTGGGGGGGGGAGAGTTGTTAGAAGCACACACTTCTGTAAAGGGACAGAGACAAAGTAGAGAATAGAACAAGTGGGGGATGGAATAGGAAGGAAGGAAATATAGTCAATATTTCACAATATGTCCATTGTGGAGATGTTCTGTGTAACTACACATGTATGGTCTGCATTGAATTGCTTGTCTTTCCAGTGGGGGTGGGTGATGAGGGAGGAAGGGAAAAAATCTGGAATTTAAAGTTCTAAAATCAAATGTTAAAAATATATGTATATTCCATATGTATATATATATTATTATCATTATTATTATTTACATGCAACTGGGAAATAAGATATACAGGTACTGGGGTAGAGAGATCCAACTTGCCCTACCAGAAAGTCAAAGGGGTAATGGGGGAGGATATAGGAGAGAGCAGATTGGAGGAGGGGGTATACAGTGGGATGGCTGTTTTGGGGTGGTGGGTAGGGGAAAGATAGGGAGAAAATTTTTAAATCAAAATCTCATGAAAATGAATGATGTAAACTAAAAATAAACAAAAATTTTAAAAAAATAAATGAATGAATAAATAAATAAAAATTTAAATTTAAAAAACTTTTTTTTAAAATTAGATATGACAGAACTTTGGAGAAAACTGAATTTTAATGGAATGGAGTATACCTTTTTCTCACTTGAACATAGCATTTTCACAAAAAATGATCCAGTATTAGAGTATAAAAACCTCACAAAGAAATGCAGAAAAGCAGAAGTGTTAAATGCATCCCTTTCAGACCATAATGCAATAAAAAAGTACACTCAATAATGGACCATGTAAGTCTGTATTAAAAAAAGAAAACCAAATTACCAGTATCAAAAATGAAAACAATGGATTCATCATCAATGAAGATGAAATTAAAACAATTATTAGGAGTTATTTTGCCCAATTATATTTCAATAAAACTGACAATCTAAGTGAAGTGGATAAATATTTACAAAAATATAAATTGCCCAGATTAACAGAAGAAGAAATAGAATACTTAAATAACCCTATCTTTAAAAAAAAAAAAGAAAGAAAGAAAGAAAGAAATTGAAGAAGCCATCAATGGGCTCCTGAAGAAAAAATCTTCAGGACCATGTGAATCTATAAGAGAATTCTATCAAAATTTAAGGAAAAGAAAGAAAAAAAAGACTGATTTCCTTAATGAATTTTGATATAAAAATTTTAAATAAGATGCTAGCAAGGAGATTATCTATTAATACTTCACAAAGATCATACATTATGACCAGAAGGTATTTATACCAGAAATGCAGGATCGATTCAATATTAGAAAAACTATCAACATAGTTGGCCATATCAATAAAAAAAACAAAAAATCATTTGATTATATCAATAGATATAGAAAAAGCTTTTGGCAAAATACAGTGCACATTTCTATTTAAAGCACTAGAAAGCCTAGGTATCAATGGAATCTTTTTTTTAACGATAAATAGTATTTATCTAAAAGCAAGAACAAACATTATTTGTAACTGGAATAAACTTGAAGCCTTTCCAATAAGATCAGGGGTGAAGCTAGGATGTCCATTATCACCACTTTTATTCAATAGTGTATTAGAAATGCTGAAGGAATAAAAATGGGCAATGATGAACCAAAACTATCACTCTTTTCAGATGCTGTATTTTTAAAAATCAACTAAAAATATTGACAATTGCAAACTTCAGCAAAGTTTCATGATATAAAATAAATCCAAATAAATCTTAAGTATTTCTATATACTACCAGTAAAATCTAGCAGGAAGAAATAGAAAGAGAAATTCCATTTAATGTAGCCACATATAATATAAAATACTTAAGAGGCTGTCTGCCAAGACAACCCCAGGGATTATATAAACAGAATTACAAGGTTGCTTTTTTAAAAATAATTAGTTATCCAAAAGCAGTATTGCCTGCCTTAGAAGTAATTGTGTCCCTTCATTAGATTTCTTCAAACAAGGACTAGATGACCCCTTATTGAATATGTTGTAAAGGTAATATCATTAAAGTATGGATTTGACTAGATGGTTTCTTTCTACTTCTGTCTACTAGACAGTTTCTTTCTACTGCTGAGGCTCTCTCCTTCTGAGATTCTGAAAGCTACTTTTGTGGAAGAATAGTAATAGAAGCAAAAAAGTAAATGAATCCTGAAAGTGACTTGCCAGAATTTGATTAAAGGAGAACTCAATTGGTGCTTGGATCAAATTGGATTATATAATGGTGAAAGTCAGAGAAACAGAAAAAGACTAAGATGAGAGAAGGTCATTCCATGGGCACAGTCATTTCCTTAGAGCTATGGAAGGGTGGTGAGTAGTCCCTTCCTTTCCAAGTAGACATGAGCCATATCATGGATGGTGGAGGTGGTAGTGATAGCTAACATATGTATAGTGCTTTAAGGTTTGCAAATCACTTAGGTGCTACTATTATCCCCATTTTACATATGAGAGAACTGAGACTGAAAGGATTTAAGTGACTTACCCAGGATTTGAACTCAAGTCTTCCTGATCCCAGGTTCAGAATTCTAGTCACTGCATCACCTAGCTAAATGAGTAACAGAATTCACAAGGAGAGGAAATGCCTGTTCAGTTATCCTGATGAGTAAATAGTGTGGAAAATCAGTGAGTTATGAGCCTAAGTATTTGAACCCTTTGAGTCAAGAGAGAAGTCCAGCTCTCAGCCAGTGTTGACTAGTATGAGTAATCGACATCTTCCTAACATGCCACCTTACCCCTCCTTAAGCACATGAATGTTTTGACATGGCAGTAAGTATGGAACAGCCCCCTCTGTCCATTATCCTAACTACACAGGATCACACAGACAGGTCTGTCACACATACCTATTTAATTCATGTATTATGCTATGTTCTATATCATAATTGTATGTTTGTCATAATTTCCTTACTACATCATAAGCTCTATGAGGACAGAAATAACATCATGTTTCATCTCTGAATCTCTACTACTAACTACTACCTAGTACAGGTATTAAATATCAAGTATATTTTTAAAGTATTTTAGTTGAGAAAGCACTATTTAAATTAAAATGTATGGGAAGGCTATAAGTCAGGATAGAACAATAGGCATATACCAGAGAAGTAGCCTGAAGCTAGGGAATGTAGGACAATCTCCATTCTAAAAGACTGATGGTTGGTTTCTCTGCCACAAGTCTTCCCTTGCTTCCAGTTAATTTTCCACTCAGCTATTATGGTATGTGTTCCATCTAGGCTTGCCTTCTCTGAGCAGCATCCCATGTTCTGGAATTTTGCTCCCCCTATTCTGCATCCTCTGAGAATGTTCACTGGATCTCCCTTATACCTAGAACTCTCTCCTCATCTCCATCTCCTGTATTCCCTGGATTCTGTAATATCTCAGCTATAGTCCCATCTTCTGTAAGAAGTCTTTCCTGGTCCTGCTTCACTTTAGTACCTTCTCTCTATGATTATCTCCTATTTTGAGTATCTTCTTTGTACACAATCATTTGTTGTCTCCCCATTAGACTGTGAGTTCCTTAACAGCAGAGAATCTTTTTTATGTCTTTCTTTGTGCCCCACCCCCTTCCACCAGTGCTTAGCATAGTGCCTGGCACTTTAGTAAATGCTTAATAAATTCTTATTGATTTGATCAAATCCAAAGTCAATATACATCAAAAGGTAGAGTCAAGTAAGTAGTCAGAAAAATAGGTTACAAATATAAAGAGTTAAAGACAGAGACATTTCACTTCAAGCAAGGCCTTCCTCAGATAGGAAGCCCTTTATGCTGTCCCCAATATAGTGAGTATTCAAAGACTCATTTGCCATAGCATGGTCAGAATGGCAAGGCTGTACTGCCTCATCACATCTGGCAGATCTTGTAACTAGCTTTGAAACTCCAGATTTGCAGAGAAAAAGCAAATACTCAAGATGGTCAATTTTTTAGATAGACATCATAATGGGAATGAGCTTCCCGAGAGGTTCTTTTCTCATCACCCCTGAGGATCTTCCCCTTCCAGCTTGATTTTTTTCTAATTAAAGGGGCAATCCCTTGAGTCTCTTCTTAAAGAGGTCTATTCAATGAATGAGCCTTACCTCACTCTAAGTGAGAACCTGATAAGGAAAAGAACCAGGGTCTCCCATTGCATCCTGGGTCATCTCCAGTCAACCTAATGAATATCTGGTCACTGGACCCAGATAACTCTAGAGGAGAAAGTGAGGCTGGTGACTTTACACAGCCCTTTCTCACTCAAATCAAAGTCAACTGAAAATCTTGTCATCATTTCCCTGATGCCATGGTCCTCTTCTAAAACGAAGGACAAACACAACCTTTTTCAACCTCATTTTTATAAGACTTCAACACTAGCTAATGTAGTAAAGTAAGTGAAATTGATCATCTTCTATTCAGTAACTGCCTCCTCTTTGTCAATATACCATCTCAGGATCTCAAGGCTCTCTGTCTTCCCTTTGATTATTTGATTATTCCCATTGTAGTATGGGTCCCATCTATGCTTGCCTTTTCTGGGCAACATCCCATGTTCTGGAAATCCCCCCACCTCCCCACCCCCTTCACCATCCTGCAATCTCTGCTAGTGATAATCTGGATATTCTAATGATAATATATTAACAAGTGTCTGGCTCAGTGTGATTCTCTTTCCAGATTGCATTAGCAATTTAACAGGGATCTACAATGTTTTCATTCCAAGGACTCCCACCATAAGAATTTGAGAAACACTAAGAAGAAAGAGGGGTGACATTTTTGACCTTTTAATGCCCCTCAAATCACAGCATGTAGACAATTGTCTTCTCTGACTATGGAATTCAAACCTTTGAATTACGAAGTCCTGCCTCAGAAGACAGAGAAAGCACGTGCATAGCTGGCTAAATTAATTTTGTGCAGTTTCAAGATTCAGTCTTCTGTTGAGCTATGCCTTTCCAAGACTGCAAGAATATCAATATTGTGCCTCAGGGGGGAAGGGGAGTGAATAGCTTGTTAAGAATACAGACATTGGTTTCAGGAAAAATTATCAAATTAAAGTCCAATTTTCACGGCTTTCATCTACTTGATCTCAAGTTTGTAGGAATTTGTTTTGCATTATTGTTTCTAAGATAGTTACAATGTTTAATTTGTGTCTCCGATTTCAGAAAACTGAATGTATCATTTAGATCTCACTGTGAGTTGCGTCAATTTTATCCACTTTTGATTTGTTTTCTTGAGGTCAATTGTTGCACTACCATTTCTGAGGGTTAATAATATTCTCTAAAAATATCTTTTTTCCCATGTTACTTCTATGTTTCTACTACTGACAGTCATGTAGACACAGGATCTGAAGGGCATTTAACATAAAATTGCCCAGTTTCTGAAATTCAATATATATTTTTATAGTGCTTGAAGTATTTCAGCATCTGTGCTAGACATTTTGATTTCCCAAAGAGTAAATTGATATTGATTCATGAGATACCATAACACACACTAGATGATTTTGCTTGAGTATGTTTCAGACTTTTTTCCACCACTGTTGTACTCAACATAGAAATGCTACAAATAAAAATAAAATCACTGTTTTAAAAATTACATACTGTACAATCATGTTTCAGTCAATTCTTAAAAATAGCAACAATGCTGGTAAAATATTATTATATTTCTAAACAAAGGATCCATGATTTTATCAGGGTATGGGACTAATTAACTCAAAAAAAGTGGCAACCAAGAGAACATCAATCACTCCCAACCCATATGCCTACTCTACTATTTATAAGAAATCTTTATGAGGATAATCTCTTTGTGAATAGAGGGCATTCTTCATGAAGTTATTAATAGTAAATAAGTGATATTTAATGCTAGCTCACATTTTTACCATCTCACAGTTAGGAGAAAGATATAGAAAATGTAAAATCTCATTAAGATTGCTTGTAGGCTAAGAAACAGTATTTGATTCAGAATAACAAAATGCTACCTTATAGGGTCTTTTATAGTAAGTTGGTTCCCATCTACACATAAAATTTATTTAATATTCTTTGGCACATGTAATAACCAAAATAACCTTGTTTAGTGACCTTCTAATAATAGACATTAGGCAAGGCATGAAACATGGAGTTGTATGCTCAAACAATGGCATTAATCACTATGATGGAGAAAATCTGGCATATAGTCTGGGTCATGGAAAGATGTCCTGTATATTGTGAAATTTCCTAAATGCTCCTGTTTATGGATGACATTGTGTTGGTTATACCAAGCCCCAGGACATTACATCGCCTCCTGGAAGAGATTAGTAATAATTCAAAGATATTTTGGCCTGACTATCCACACAGTAAAGATCAAGTGGATAAATATTGTCTATTGCTCAAATTTCAACATGCACTAGAATAAATACCCTTTAGATCAGGGGTTCTTCACATATTTTGTGTCATGGACCCCTTTGGCAATCAGGTAAAGCCCACAGACACCTTCTCAGAATAACGTTTTTAAGTGCATAAAATAAAATATATAGCATTACAAAGGAAACTCAATTGAAATGTCGTTATAAAAAGTGCTTTAAGCAAGTTTGTGGACCCCCGGTTAAAAATTCTTGTTAGAAACCTTCTTCAACACAATGTATTTCTGGGACAGAGAGCATAGATAAAACAATGAGCAAGTCTACCACCGAAGAGGCTAGATTGCCTTAAGGAAACTACAACCACTCTTTCTGATTTTCAAGCTCTCCATGAAAACAAAGGCCTATTTTTTCAACATTAACATTGTACATTACTGCCATATGACAGAAAAATGAGGAATACCACAGAGGGAACAATGAAGAGGTATAAGGTGGCCATGAACTGGCTGCAATCCATAGTTCTTAGAAACTACAAGGAATCCTGAAGAATGAGTCAATGATATCATCAAAAAACTGCATGACAAGAATAGAAAATCTGCTGGCCAGATGACAAGAACAAGGAATTACTCTACTGGTGCCCTTGAAATATCAGGAGAAAGCAAAGAAGATAACTCCAGCATGTTTGGTAAAACTCTTGTGATAAATTTGGAGAGAATATTGAAAAAAATCACATATGATAGGTAGGCATGTATAAGTTGAAATTTGCGTCATTGGAAGCAACTCTCAAACTAATGAGATCACAGATCCACTATAGTCACATTTGAGTATATTTTATGGAGCTGACAGGATGAGAATAGCTCCTACCCATTCACCTATACAAACTGCATACCCTCTAGGGTTTAGTAAATAAGCCCTCAGTAGCTGTTAGAGATAGGAGAAGGAAAAGCAACTTGCCCAGAGTCACACATTTAGTAAGCATCAGGCAGATTTGAACACAGATTTTAATTACCATGGGCCCAGCCTTCTCAATCTACTATTCCACACCACTTCAATTATAATTACATAAATTAGTTTGATAGACTATACATTCTGAATTTTCCATTTACAGATTCATTTCAAATTTCACCATATGTTCTATTTGGGAAAAACTAATTTTGCAATCATGTTACTAACCTGTCATTCTCCTTAAATGGGAAAATTATCCAAACACACAAATTTACAGATAAAAATAAAAACTAAAAAGTACAGAAAAGTCTGACAGTTATGGTAGACACTCCATTTCATCAGAGGTATCAAGAAGCTTGGATTGATATAAGACTGAAGAGGAAAAGTCTGGAGAGCAAATGTAAGGAAAGAGAAACAGCTTTCAAAATGATAAAATCAGACAATAAGAAAGTATATTTTAGAGTATCAGGTATAATGGGAGGGTAAAGGACTTTGTTGCCCCTTTTCTAAATGGAAAAATAAAAGGGACACCAAGAGTCAGAAACTTAAAATTGGTTTTGTGCAACTGTTTAGTGGTTGATATTTTTTTTTCATTTCAATTATTTCATTGTAATTGTGAGATAAAGGATGAAAGTTTGGCTAGAATGGTCAAAAAGCTTAGTCAAAAACATATCAGGTGGAGTAGAAGCACAAACCTGGAAGAGCTCCCACTCCAATCACTTCAAATACATATTTTAAAAAATGACTCTAAACAAACTTTAGAGCTGCAGAACCCACAAAGTGACAGAGAGAAACAAATCTTCTGCTGAAGGCAGCCTGGCAGGCCAACAGGAAGGGTCTCTGACACTGACCTGGGAGCCAAGCACAGTCCCACCTGAGCCACAGCAGCTGTGGCGGTTTCTAGACTTCTGAACCCATAAAAGCCAAAGGTCAGTGTGGAAATCTGTTGGAACAGGGAGGAAAGGAAGAGCATGGTCCAGCCCCTAACCCTGGGGATGGGAAGCAGCAGAGGCATGGTGGCTGTGCAGCCACCTCAGCAGGGCTGCCTTAATACCCCTGGGCCTGCAGATGTAGGGAGACCAAGCAAACATTCAAAGGCTAATTGCTCTTGCTTTAAACTGCTTGGATCAGGGTCATAGTCTTGGGTAGTAGTCCTGGGGTATGTGGCCAGTGTGCCAGAGCTTGTGGAGGCTGTAGAGAGGATACCCTCCTAATAGCTCCAGCAGCTGTGAAAACCCCAGCCATTTGGGACAAAGCTCTCTCCATTCTGGAAGCAAAGTTCTACCATGGCAAAGAGTATAAAGTCAAACATAAAGTAACTGACTGGCAATATGAGCAAGCAGAGGAAGTACAAACAGACCATAGAATCCTTTTTTGGGGAAAAAAAGGATCAAGGCATGGAGCTGGAGGAAGACAATGAAGTCATAATTCCTGCATCAAAAGCTTTCAAGAAAAATATGAAATGGTTACAGGCCATGGAGGAGCTAAAGAGGGATTTTGAAAATCAAGAAAGAGAAGTAGAGGAAAAATTGGGAAGAGAAATGAGAATGATGCAAAAAAAAAATCAGGAAAAGTGAATCAACAGGCTACTAAAGGAGACTCAAAAACATACTGAAGAAAATAATACCTTAAAAAATAGACTAACTCAAATGGCAAAAGAGGACCAAAAAAGCCAGTGAGGAGAAGAATGCCTTAAAAATCCAAACTGGCCAGATGGAAAAGTAATTTCAAAAACTCAATGAAGATAATAAATCCTTCAAAATTAGATTGGAGCAATTGGAAGCTGAGGACTTTATGAGAAATCAAGATACCATAAAACAGATCCAAACAAATGAAAAAATAAGAGGCAATGTGAAATATCTCATTGGAAAAACCACTGATCTGGAAAATAGATCCAGGAGAGATAATTTTAAAATTACTGGACTACCTAAAAGCCATGATCAAAAAAAAAAAGATCTCAGACATCATCTTTCAAGAAATTATTGGGGCAGCTAGATGGCACAGTGAATAGAGCACTGGCCCTGGAGTCAGGACGTGAGTTCAAATCCGGCCTCAAACACTTGACACATTTACTAGCCTTGTGACCTTTGGCAAGTCACTAAACCCCAACTTCCCTCCAAAAAGCAAAAAGAAAAAAAAGAAAAATTATCAAGCAAAATTGCCCTGCTATTCTAGAATTAGAGGGCAACATAGAAATTGCAAGAATTTACCAAACGCCTCTTGAAAAAGATCCTAAAAAGAAAACTCCTAGGAATATTATAGCCAAATTTCAGAGCTCCCAGGTCAAGGAGAAAATACTACAAGCAGTCAGGAAGGAATAATTTGAGTATTGTAGAAACAGAATCAGGATAACACAAGACCTAGCAGCTTCTACATTAATGGATAGAAGGGCTTGGAATATGATATTCCAGAGGTCAAAGGAGCTAGGACTAAAACCAAGAATCACCTAACCAGGAAAACTGAGTATAATTATACAGAGGAAAATATGTTCATTCAATGAAATGGAGGATTTTCAAGCATTTTTGATGAAGAAAAAGACAGAATTGAACAGAATATTTGACTTTCAAATACAAGAAGCAAGAGAAGCATGAGAAAGTAAACATGAAAAAGAAATCATAAAGAACTTATTAAAGCTGAAATATTTACATTCTTACATGGAAAAGCAATAATTGTAACTTGTAAGACTTTTCTCAGTATGAGGATAGTTGAAGAGAATATATATGTGTGTGTGTGTGTGTATGTATGCAAACATACATATATGTATGCATAGGAGGGTATATGTGTATATAAATATATATGAGATTGTAGGCATATGTATGTTCATGTTTACATAGACAGAGGGCACAGGATGGGTTGAATATGAAGAGATGATATCTAAAAAATAAAATTAAGAGGTGAGAGAGGAATTTATTGGGAGAAGAAGAAAGGGAGAGATAGATTAGGGTAAATTATCTCATATAAAAGAGGCCAGAGAAAACTTTTACAATGCAGGGGAAGAGCAGAAAGGTGAAGTGGAATGGGACAACCTTATTCTCATTGAATCTGGCTTAAGGAGGGAATAACATACAGACCCAATTGGGTATCTTACCCTACAGGAAAATAGGGGGGTAGGGGACAAGAGGGGTGAAGATGGAAGGGAGGGCATGTTGGGGGAGAGAGTAGTTAGAAGCAAACATTTTTGAAAAGGGATAGGGTCAAAGGAGAAAACAGAATAAGTGAGGGGGCAGGACAGGATGGAGAGAAATAGAGTTAGTCTTTCACAATATAACTACTATGGAAAGGATTTGGGTAACTACACATGTGCAACCTATGTTGAATTGCTTATCTTCCCAGTGGGGGCAGGTAAGGAAGGAAGAAGGAAAAAATCTGGAACTCAAAGTTTTAAGAACAAATGTTTGCCAAAAAAAAAAATGTTTTTCGCACGAAACTGGAAAATAAGATATGTAGGTATTGGAGTATAGAAATCCATCTTTCCTCCTAGAAAGTTAGGGGAATTATGGAGGAGGATATAAGAGAGAACATATTGAGAGAAGGAGTATTCAGTAGGCTTGCTATTTTTGGGTGGGGGTAGGGGAAAGATGGGGAGAAAAAATGTTACTCAAAACCTTGTGGAAATGAATGTTGAAAACTAAAAATAAATAAATAATTTTTTTTCAATTTTTAAAATTGATTTGTTTATTTACTTTTAGTTTACAAGATTCAGTTCCACAATCCCTTGAATTTCAAATTTCCTCCCTTCCCTCTTCCCCTTCCCCCACCCATGGCAGCATGCAGTCAAGTATAGGATCTGCAAATACTTTCACGTTGGACATTATTCTGGTTGTATAGAAGGGTTGTAACCAATGGAGTGAACAATGGGAAAGAAGAAACAAAACCAAACATGGAAAAGAATGATAGCGTATAGATTGCTTCAGTCTCCATTTAAACTCTGTTCTTTCTAGATCTTTCTCTGAATGTAGATATTTCCTTCCATCCTGAAACTTTAAGAGTTTTCTTATAACTGTGCATTGCTGAGAAGAGTCCAGTTTATCAAGGTTGGTCGTTACACACACAATGTGTCTGTGATTGTGTACAAATTTTTCCTGGTTCTGTTCTTCTCACTTAGCATCAGTTTGTATAAGCCTCTCCAGGTAAATATGAAGTCCACATCTTCCCCATTTCTTATATAACACAACTTATTTAGCCGTCCTCCAATTGATGGGCATCCCCTTAATTTCCAATTTTTTGCCACTACAAAGAGAGCTGCAATAAATATTTTTTGTACATATGATGTTCCTCCCACTTCTATGATCTCTTTGTGATACAACTCCAGAAGTGGTATTACAGGGTCAAAGGTTATGCAATTATTTATAGCTCTTTGGGCATAGTTCCAGATTGCTCTCCAGAATGGTTGAATCAGTTCAAAACTACACCAACAATGCATTAGTGTTCCAGTTTTTCCACATCCTCTCCAGCATTTATTATTTTCCTGTTTTGTCATCTTAGCCAATCTGACTGGTGAGATGTGGTACCTAAAGTTGTTTTGATTTGCATTTCTCAAGTCAATAGTGACTTGGAGCATTTTTTCATGAACTTATAGATATCTTTAATTTCTACCACTGAAAAATGGCTGTTTGTAACAGCAAGCACCCTAGCATGCCTAGGGCAGCTACTAGCACAGGTTCTTAGATCTGCTTTTCTAAAGGAAAGCAACTCAAAATGGGTTAACAATCTTACTTTAATCAAACATATCATTTACCTAGTTCAGGAGGAAAAGTCAGCACCCTGAACTTCAGAGAATACAAACAGAAGTTACAAACAAACAGAAA
>CM053585.1:167617271-167680831 GCA_028646515.1 Pseudochirops corinnae
CTTCTACATCTAGACCTGTGTTTTAATGACTTTCTGAGTCAGCCTATTTCATTTTCTGGAGAGCTCTAGTTGTCAAGAAGTTTGCACTTACATAGGCTCTAAATTTGTTTCTTTGCAAATTTTACCTATGTTTTGGGCTCTAACTTTTGGATAACAGCCATTCAAATACATAACATTTATGTGGCCCTCTGAGTTTTCTCTTTTCCTGGCCAAATATACCAGTTCCTTTAACTGTTCTTCATGTGGAAGGAACTTGAGGGGCCTCACCACCCTGGATTTCCTTCTTTGGATATACTCCTAGTTAATCAAGGTCTTTCCTAGAATATGGTGCCTGAGTTCTCTCGATGCCATCTGAACAGGGCAGAACTCAGTAAGGAGTAACATGAATTAGAAGTCACCATACTCTAGATCAGGGATGGAGAACCTGCAGTCTTGAAGTCACATCCCCTTAATTAAAGTATTTGTTCTGTGAAGTTTAGATTCAGTCAAAAGGCCACACACAAGGACTCGATGGCCACATTTGGCCTCAAGGCCACAGGTTCCCCACCCTTGCTCTAGATCTATGATTTTATCATCTTAAGGTCAAATTAACTCTTCTTTTTTTTTTTAGTTACCACATCATACTCCTGACTTTTACATTCCATTGGAACTTCCTATTCTCATTTAGATAAACTGCTGTCTGCCTGTGTCTTCTCTATACTTGGGAAGTTGATTTTTTGAAATGTAAGATTTAACCTTTATTCCTATTAAATTTCATTTGATAAAATTTGGCCCAATGTTCTAGCCTGTTGAGATCTCTTAAATCTGAGCTTTGTCATCCAATGTGTTAGCTATTTCTCCCAGCTTTGTGTCATCTGAAAATTTGATAAGGATGTGCAATGAGTACCACACATTTTTTCCAGGTATTGGACCCTAAGGAAATAACTAGACCATATGGCATAGTCGGAAATTTGTGCACATGTGTAGCCCCTAGTCATGTTATATAAGGTGTAGCCCATTTCATATGTGGATAGTTTGGTTTCTAGAAGGGGCAAGAAAAGAATATTTGTATAAGGAAAAATGATAAAAATCAACTTGTGAAGTTGCAGTCTCTCAGATAAATGTTAGAAAGAGACACAAACTGTTCTGAGGACCATATTAATGTACTGAGAGTATCCATTTGAAGGTAGAACAATGACTCAGGTAATGATGGCTACAGGGTATTGTGATCCCTCAGCTCATTTGCAAAGCACTTTTTTTCAAGACCTTTAAAGGTTACAACTGACAAAATTATAAATTGAATAACTGTTTGGGGATTATAGTAAGATTATGGAAAGGCTGTTTCATTCATGCCTGACAGAAAAATGGATTTTTTGAGTTTTACCTCATCAGGTGAAGATGAGTCACTGACCAACCAGGAGTCCCCAATTTACAGTATTAGAGGTAGTTAAAGCAGACAAGAAAGTTTGAGGAAAAAGATAGGAAGAAATAGAAGAAGCAACAGGAGAGTATGCTGAGTGGAGGAGGTGTTCTAAGAGGCCTGAGACAGAAGACAGTTTCCAGGTGACTCTTCACTTGCCTGGATGAGAACTTGATGATTAGAAAAGAGGTATCTTTTACTAATTGACTGCATAAAGGCTGACATAGTTGCTGGAAGCTCATTGGAGGAGAGGTGAATCCTGTTTCTGTGTACTAGACTGAGCTTATTACTCTCTGAAATCATCTGCATGCTAAGAGGGGAAATCTCTTGGGGTTCCTATGCTACCCTTCATTGCCTTCTTTGGTTTAGAAGAAGGAAGAGAGGGGAGAAAAATAGGCTGTTTTGTTATGAACTGTGCTCTGCTCTGAAAAGAGGCTTGGAATTAATTGGACAAAGTTGAGTTCCATGTTATTTGCTATTCTGAGGAGTTTTGGCACTTCTCTAATTTAAGGGAACTGCTTGCCACTGCAATAACATAACACCTTTTCAGTGCCTTGTTGAGAGAGGCTGTGAGTAAAAAGAGCTTGTCACTACTAAATTGGTTCAAGAGCAAAAGAGGAATAGCTTTGCCCGGCAGGAGAGTATTGAGGATCAGAAGAGGAACAGCTTGTGGGGAAGTGGTTTTGTGGATTGTCAAATACTCTGGAAGGGATGAAAGAATTTTAAGAATGCAGTCTGGAGTTGCTTCATGGGTTTCCCCACTTATGTGCTTCCCTGCTAATTTTCTCTAAGAGTGTGTCCACTCTCCGCCCCCCCCCCCCCTCCCCCGACCCAGGGTGTATTAGTTGAAGATTGTGACTATGTTATCCTTATTCCTGCTTGGGTCTTTTATTGAGTAAATATTACTTTTGAGTAATTGAATGCTTTTGCTTTCTGATATCTAAATGTTATAATTGTTTATTTATGTTTAAGAATTAATGGTGTCATCATGGTCACTGATTTCATCTAAATGGGAAACATTCCAGTTGGCACTCTGGAGCTATAGAGCTTATTTGCCTGATATCAGAAATCCCTTTGGAAAATAAGAGAGAGAGAAATAAGGGAACTGCAGACCCATCAGCATGAGTATTGGTTAAGTGAATAAGCTTGCTTAGAGCATGGGCCATGACTAGTGAGTTATGGTATATTTATGTGTGTGTGTGTGTGTGTATACATACACACAAATATATACATATATACATATTTGTGTATGTGTATGTATACACACATGTATATATATGTATATTTTATGTATATAATATGTATATGTGTATAAATATAAAAACTTATGTGTGTGTATAGTTAATAGTTATATATATACTTCTAGATACCTGGAAGGGCTATGTATGACTATGTTAAACTATCATTTTTTAGATACAGAGAGCTAGCTAGGAGATAGAATCCTATGTGATTCATTTGCTGGTGAAAAGTTTTAAGGCCTGACTTTAGCTTCAAGATGAACCCCATATAAGCCAACACCTAGGAGCCAAACACCTCTTTGGATCTGATACACTCCTCATTTCTATGCAGCCTGCTGTTTTACCGGATGTGGGCACAAACCCATGGGAAATTGTGAGACCTAGAAAGGTATATTCTTCAGTTCATTATGTATTATGCATACTTGTTGAGTGGCTTCATGATCATTGTTGCTATACATAGTAAAATAAATCTTATTTTATTTTTTGACATGGATTGTTGACTCAATTTTACCTTATTCTAACTCTTGGGGAACAGCATGCCATCTATATCTTTATCTAAGTCATTGATGAAAGTGTTAAACTATATGGGTTCAAGCACTGAGGCACATAATTGAATACCTTATTCCAAGACAATACTCAAACTTTGATGACTAAACTTTGGGTCTAATCATCCAACTGGTTGCAAGTATACCAAACTATACAATAGTTTAGCCAATATCTATCTTTTTTCAAGAATATCATGAAAGGCTGTTAAATGCTTGGTTAAAATCAAGGTAAACCATACTTATATTTCCCAGATCTCCTAGCTTAGTAATCTTGACAAAGAGAGAAACGCAGTTAACTTGGCATGATCTGTTGTTGAAGCCATACTGACTCCGTGATCACCACTTCTCTATTTCCTTGATTAGTTGTTAATCATTTATCCTTTTAATGATGAATTCTGGATTGTTTTTCCTCCAGACAATAAAACCAAGCACTGGCAGACTCTATGTTCTTTTATTTTCTTTTATTAAAGTCAGGACAACATTTGCTTTTCTCCAAGACTGGTATATCTTTAACCCTCTACAATCTTTCAAAGATCAATTAAAAATGGCACAGCAACCACATCTCTATTATCTGTGTTGCTTCTGTACCTACGCATATAACTCAGGTCAGGTCACTTGAACTGATCAAGGGCAACTACATACTCACTATCTTCTTTTTAATCTTCTGTATCCATTCCCTATTATCCATTTTTTCCTGTCTTTTCCAATCCAAAGGTCATTCTCTTTGGCTCAGACAGCAGAAAATGAATTGAGCAGCTGTAGTATATCTCTCTCTTACATGATCACATCCAATCTACACAAGGAATAACTTCTTGATCCTTCTCTCCTTTTTTAAAAAAAATATTACTAAATTAAACCTTGGATATTGTTATCCTTAGCTTTCTTCATAAGCAGCAGCTCATTCTGGGTTTTTATACTGCTAATAGTATTCTATACAGCAATATATCATAGTCTTCTATGTGTCCATGGCATGTAAGTTGTCCTGGTGAGTTCTTAGTTCATTCATATCTGCCTCTTTATACAACTAGCCCTTTTCTTCTTCTCCAGAATTGTTTCTCTTTGTGTTTTCAGAATTTCATTTTTGAGAGCATTTGTTTTCTCCTGGGCTGACTTCATCTATAGCATTTTAGTCCATGAGTTCTTTCTTATCCTTTGATATATATTCTCCTTAAATATGGGTCACATGTTAGCATTTTTCCTCTCCTACTACATCACAAATTAAAAGATGGAATGGTCCCTCCTTCCTTCCCCAAGATGCTAATGCTTCTCTTCTTAGTCAAATGAGCCTCCTATTGATAAAGAGCATAACCAGAATTTTGCTGGTTGGCAGGAAAGTCATTTTTTTTTTTTAAATAGTTAGCTTTCAATAGAGAAAGTGAGGGAGAGGGATGGAAGAAGGGAGGAAGAAAAATAAAGAGGTTATAGGACCATAGATTAGAGCTGGAAGGAGCCTTAGAGAGCATTTCATCTATACCTTTCATTTTCTAGGAGGTGATACTGAAGCCACTGAGATTTAAGCTACTTGTCTGAGATCACAAAGCTAGTTAGGGACAGAATTTGAATCCAACTTTATGGACTCCAAAGCCAGTGCTCTTTTACTAAACTATTTTGCATATCTCAACTACTATTTTTCTTCCTATATTGCCAGCTACCTTCCATAATTTTTGGCTCAGCAGATACACACACACACACACATACACACACACACACACACACACACACACTTTCTCCCTTGCTTCTCAGTGTAAAATCCATCTGATTAGATATATGTAAGATTTGAGGCCAAAAACATTCATAACAGCCTTCATCAGGTGTACTCCATCTTAGGCCAGGAAACTGCCAAACATTTATTTTAAATGATTGAGAAATCCAAATCCTGTTCTGAAATACCATCTTCTGAACAAGCAGCTCACTTTCTCAATTTACCTTTCACTCTAAAGTCTTTGTCTCTGACAAACAGCAATGATTAAAACACACACACACACCTATGCACACACACACCACCTCTGCCCCAAGTCTTAGGTTTTCATAGGTATCTTCGAAACCTAGGTTTCTTTTGTAATAATTGTTTGTGCTACTATTAATTACCAGAAATGAGTAGTAGATATCTGGTTTGACAAGTCATAGAAGGTCCCTTATGACTTTGTTATGTGCCCTGAGAAGACTAAAGAGTTCTCTATTGTTATTACCAAGTGAACAAATAACTGCCTCAGTACCCCCTCAGCAAGCAGTCACTATTTCTCTTTCTTTTTTTGACTCTTACTAGATGATTCCTTCCCTGATAACACCCGTGGATCCACGTTCTCCTTGCTTGAAGGATTAGCAGTTACTTCTTTGGTGGGTTTCACTTCTTTTCCAGTAAGAAACTCAAATTAGTTTCTTTGTTCCCAGTATTCAGTGGTCCCTATTGCTTTTTCATTCTGCTTCATTATTCTACTCTACTATGTCCTGATTTATATCAAGATTCTCCTTTGACATGAAAAAAAATAATGTATTATTAGTAAAATATATTATTGTAGGACTTTTTCCTTTTTGCATTGTGGTCACTTCCCAATGACTCTCACCCCCAAAATAAAACCCCCAAACTGGAACCCCTGTCTTGTAACAAAGAAGTACAGTCAAGCAAAACAAAATACTCCATTGATCATGACTGTATTTCATTCTGTGCCTGTAGTCTACCTTTTCTCCATAGCAATCATTTAATCAATAGACATTTATTAAATACCTACTATGTGTTAAACACTGTTAAGCTTTTACAAATCTTATCTTATTCGATCTTTATAATAATCCTGTGAAGTAGGTGCTATTATTATCTCCATTTTATAGTTGAGGAAACTGAGGCAGATAAAGGTTAAGTGACTTGCCTAGGATCAAGCATCTGTGGTGGGATTTGAACTCAGGTCTTTCTGACTCTAGACCTAAAGCCACTTAGCAACCTCTTTGGGGAATTAAAGAAAAAAGTAAAATGGTCCTTTCCCTCAAGGAGCTTTCATTCTAATGGTTGAGTCAAATGTACTTATGCAGGTTGTGTGTAAGAGAGAAGGGAGGTATACTTTCCTGCCCCTCCAAATGATCAGATTCTTTCTCTTTGATTTCACATTGAAAACATTCTCCTTTAAAAGAAAACTTTTCACTTGGAACACTTTATTCTTCCTGATAATCCAGGAAGTGGAGAAGTACTTCTCTAGCCTTTTTGACCGATCTAGGAGGGAGACCAGTATATTATACTTTGAACATAGTTAATAGTCACTTGACCATGGCAGAAATACAAACAGTGCCCACTCTTTGCAGGTCACTGCTAAAATACCTTAGCAGATTGACTTAACCAAAAGTTTTTCTCTGGTGTCCCCTTAGGCTAGGAGAGTTTTTCTCTTTGATAAATGGTCAAAACTCCATGGTATAAAAATAAAAAAAAGGTCCCACAGTTACAATAAAGTGAAAAATGATTAGGCTGATGAAAAATCGACTGGATTGGGTAATAGGCTATTGTTAAGCCTTGAGTTTCCATACCTCAGACAACCATAGACTCTTGCACTCTGAATTCTCCCCTTCATTATATGTCTCAAGGTTAGCACTTAAACATTGTGTGGGTCTCAAGTTCTATATCTATCAAATGGGAGAACAGACACTCTTCTACCCTCTTTTGTGAGGATGTGAATAAATAAGAGAATGTGCCCCAAGTCTGAAGTGTCCTAGGCTGTGAATCTACAGTATTATTCCTGATAAAGAAGTCTAAGCTAGGTCATTGGTATTTAATGCAATGTCAAAGTAGTTTGGAAATACTGTAAAATTATTCTGAAAGAGTATTGTCTGTGGGATAAATCAACTCCCGTTATGTTAAGCTCCCTAATCTGGTGTCTGGCTAAAATTATGCTGAGACAAATTTAATTCTATAAAGATCAATTTACTTTTACATTGGAAGCCCAAATGCCATACTTTGGCTCAAAGTGAATTAAAATGGTTGTTACAAGCTTCTCCAGAAGGTTTATAACAGGGATACTGAAAATGCCAATAAGGAAGACAAAATGACTTTCTTAATAAATGAAATTGAGCTTCCTGAAAATTCAAAAATGATTTCTTCATGAAGTCTTTTGCTATAAATTTACATCAGCATCCCGTTTATCTAGTTGTCAGATTCATGGAGTTATTTGCTATCTGGCAACACAGCCACAAAACTTTTATAAATGAAAAAAGTTTATACTATGAGTAGCAAAGAAAGCAATAGTCATAGAACCCATGCATTTGTGGGTTTACCTTTTGGCCAAGACTTAGTGTGTCATGTATATTAAATTTATTGACTTAACAAGGTTTTCTACTGAACAGCTTTATGTATTCCTTTGTTACAGAGAGATCTAATTAGAAGAACTACCACTCCCATGGAATGGTGGTAGAGAGTATAGAAGTGGTGCCTGGTCTTGTAAATAAATAGATGAATATTAAATATTTTTTGAATGAATTAATGAATACATTCCACTGAGAAATAATGGTCGATAGCCAGATAACGATAACCCATTTTGGTAGCTCTTTAAAATCTGCAAGGTTCTTGATTTCACTTATTTCATTTGATCCTCACCAATAACCTTGTGAGGTGGGGGCTATTATTTTTCCCATTTTGTGATGAGGAAATGGTGTCTTGCTAAAGTTAAATTACTTACCCAGGGTCACATTTAAAGCCTCCATGGTGGTATTTGAATACAGAACTTCCTGGATGCCCAACACTTTACCCACTGTGCTTTGATAGAGTAGAGACAACAGAACCATTATTTATCATTCCATAGATCTATGGTATTATAAGTTTGAGAATTCCCTTCAATGATACAGATTATAATTCAACCATATCTGCCCATCTTGACTGACTTTTGCTCATATCCTCCTATAAGTTGGTCACAACAATGTGTTAGAGGTCTTCCTTATTTTATCCTGACATAGTGAGCATATCTGAAGCACTCTGAATGTCTACTTGTCATTCCATATTTTCGTCATATGATAAGTCAGTGCCTTCTTCCTATTCTAATGCTTTGATGAGTTCTTTTGTTCCTTTGTGGATATCTTTGGATTGTTCTTCACTGGTCATATGTTGTGCACTAACCATGTACATCTCCAATGTACTATTCATATTTAATCTGAGGTAATTGAATTACATAACTCACTGTCATATAGCATCTAACATAAAACTAATGTAAAATGTTAATTTTGAAAAGATGGGATTTGCTTTCATGGAAAGATGGGGTTCAGTTAAGAAGCTTTTCAATTACTCAGAAGCAATCCAAATGTATTATATATAGTTCTCCTTGTATTCAGTTCTGGGCCTACCCCATATGTACTGTCTGTCCCAGAAATATGGTACTGATGGGTAATCTCTATAGGTTTCCAACCAAATACATATTGAAATCTGAACAACCTGAAATAACTTAGCATAGGGTCAAACAAACCTAAATAACTCAATAGTCTTTACCGTGTTGAAATATAGCTATAAAATCAATGATGTTTAATTATACCACAGTATAATCATTTAAAGAAGACTAACTTATACTTAGTATACTTTTATTTTTGCTTTTTGGAAGAAGGAAGACAGGGCAGTTGGGGTAAAGTGACATGCCCAAGGTCACACAGCTAGTTTTTTTTGTGTTACGTGTCTGAGGCCAGATTGTATACTTTTATTTTTACTAAAGCAGGAAGTATGATATGTTTTAGGAATATTTGCACAACAATTGCTAAAATAAAGTAAGTTAAGGTCCTTAAAAGTACAAGCTTTTGGTATCTGGAAAATCCACATACGTAGAGCACCTTATTCCCTGAAGATTCTGATTTAACAAGAAATCATTGTATTAGGAAACCATATGCTTTAATTTATTGTTCTGGAACATTAAAAAAGAAATGCTTTTTCTTTTCTCCTTTTTAAGATTTAAATCAAGACTTGTGAAGATTACACTAGAAACAAACTCTCCCTGGGTTAAAGGAAACCATGTAATTTAAATGGAAGCTAAGTTTAAACCATGCTCCTCAATTGCCTGATTTTAATGAAAAAAAGAAAGTAAATTCCAATCTCCTTTTCTGGGAATCATTCCAGCTCCCAATAATCCTTTACAGCAGGATTCTAGGCAGCTGTTGCTCATAGTGGTCTATCCCAGAGTCCACATTTATTCACAAAAGCAGTTGACTTTCTTGGTGGGGTTATCTTTGGTTAAAAATGAAAAGCAAGTTATTTTAATATCCCATTGCTTTATAGACATAATACATTGTAAAGGGTATCTAAGTACATTCCATGATTGATGAATTATGAAGTCACAAGTAACACCTTATTCATTAGCAGTCCATCTTACAATTGAACTTTTATTCCAGAAAAGCACTGAGTTCCATGGTTCCTCAAAGTCACATCCCTTTATTACCTCATCCCTTAAATATTAGTTTACCTCTCACTGTATTTTATTTTACTTTTCAGCTCCAAAATTCCTACCTTCTACTCCCAGTCCTAGGTCTTTTATCCCTTTTTTGTCTTTTATTTGAAATTTGATGCATCATTAGATTCAACAGAGTATCACCTCAATAATTATGAACTACAAATTTAGAATGAATGACATTCAAGGTGTTTTACCTTGGCAAAAATCTCTGAAGAAAGGATTCATAAAGTAAAATTTACCATGGGATCTTAAAATGGGAAAAGGTCTTAAAATACAATTTCATACCCAATGCAATAATTCATTCTCCAGCATTTTTCAAGTATAAATCTAGCCTCTTGTCGGATATCAGTGACAGAGTTAATTATCTAATCCAACAAGCATACATTAAGAACCAATCAAATGCAAGATATTGCTCTAGGCACAGGATCCAAAGAGGAAAGAAACCCTAAAATGATTTCAGTCCTTAAGTAATTTATATACTACTGGAGAATGCAACATGGAAATAGTTGGTCAATTTTTTTTTAATTTTCAAAAATTTATTTATTTATTTTTAGTTTTCAACATTCACTTTTAGAATATTTTTAGTTCTAAATTTTCCCCCTTTCTCCCCTCTCTCCTCTCCAAGACAGTATGCAACCTGATATGTTGTACATATACAGTCATATTAAACATATTTCTACATTAGTCATTCAACAAGCATTTTTTAAGTGCTTACTATATTACTAGGCACTATGTGAAGTCTGGGAATACAGATACAAGTGGAAAGAAGATAAACAGTCCTTGTCCTTGAGGGGTTTATATTCTAATGGAGGAAAGACTACACTTAAAAGGAAGCTAGAAATGGGGTAGGGAGGAGAGATGAAGACAAAGGTATTCAGCTCAGGGACATAAATTTCAGAATGCAGGCTGCAGAGAAATGAAACATGGGTTACCTCCTGAAATAGAGATTCTGAGAGGCTCCTTCCAATTAGAAGGAAAGGCCACAGAGGCAAAGAGTACTTACAATGTGAAGAAGTCCAGAGTGCAGCCTGGAGAAGAATGAGATAAATAGATAAGTAGAGCACATAAAGAAAACTTGAACAAATCTAATTGTTAGGAAGTTATCCCTCACACAGAGCTAAAATTTGCCTACCCAAAGCATCACTTTGGTCTGGATTATGTCCCTGGAGCGATGAAGAACAAATTTCCTCATTCTTCTGCATGGCTCTGATACTTCAAATGAATGGCAACTTTCTCAGTGTGTCATTGCCTATATCAAAAGATAAGTTGGTTTTCTTGAATTGCTATGGTACAAGAATTCTGATGGAAAAAAAAAAGCCATGTCTACGTGAAGAAAAATAGTTTTATTTTTATGACCTTCTGATCTCATCAATTTGGGCATTCTCTATACTGATAGCAATGATAATTCATTCATGCTTTCTCCTTTCATTTGATTCTTGTCTGTATTTTTCCATAAATCCTTCATAAGCGATCTCAGTGCCTTGGAAAACCTCCTCTAAATAGTCTAAAGAGGAGTAATATGAAGCTCAAATAGGATAATAACTGTAAATCACAAACCTTAAGGCAATAATGTCTAAATGTCTGTTATTGTTATTATTCCTAAAGTTGTGATGAGGTCTTCTTAGAAGACATAAGCACTATTTCACTTTTTGAAACTGCGCTTTCTCAAGTTATAGTTGTACCATGATTTCAAATATAGCCTTAACCATCCTATCATCAGTCATCTTGTATTTGCTGATAAATATGGTAATGGTATGTGTGTATTCATGCCTATTTATGACCCAAGGTAATCCCAACAGGATCTATTTAAAAACAAACAAATAAAAAACAACAAAACAACAGCTCATTTTACAACCAGTTGCAATTAAAAGGTTTTTTTTTTTGTGGTGGTGAATACAATTTCTGAGCAGGAATCTCTTTAGAACCTTCTCTTGGGTAGCATTAAACTCTCTCAGGAATAATCTGTAGGGTCTCTTGGTTCACAATAGTGGGTAGGACTAAAACCAGGGCAACATTAGACTGGCAAGGGGAATCATATAACACCGAGAAAGTTTCCATTCATTAGAGTATCAGAGCCATGCAGAAGAAGGAGGAAATTTGTTCTGCATTGTTCCAGGGGCATACTCCAGTACTGTGGTACAGTATTAGAAAAGGGTGTATTAGGACTAGTTAATTGTCCTACAGTCAATAAATCAATAGACAGTTGGGGAAGCATTCACCAAAAGTATTTAATACACAAAGCATGCTTTCTAAGAGCCTTATGGACTAAGGTGGGTTCATGTCAATCTTTTCCTTTTATGGAACTTTCTTATTTAACTTTGCATTTGCTGGACTTAGCCCACTGAAAATGTAATTCTCTTGGAGGGAACATAGTCTTTGTCAAACCTCCTGGCCTAGGGTAGAAAGTAACCCCATAAAATGGTCAACATGGATTTATTAAGTCTCTATAATGTTCAGGCAGGCACTGTGCTAGGTGCAAGAAATACAAAAAAATCCAAAAAAAAATAGTTCCCATACTCAAACCTCATACATAGCATTAAAGATAGCAGAAAAAGCCCATAGTTAACTTGCCAACACCCATCCCCCCCCTCCACTGAGGTCATAGAGACCCTTATAGAATAGCGAAAAAGATTACCCTATCTTTCAATGAAAATACCCCAAGCTTTTGAGGGTAGAAAGATGACTCCTTGGCTCCAAAGACATGATGCTCTCTAACAGTCACTTTTCTTCATTATGTTTCCTTGTTATGTTTTCAACTGGCCTTTAAATCAGCTTCCTGTTCCAACCTGGGCCCAGCATTACATTGATCAACCCTTGTGACTTGCTTTTGCTATACTCAGTCAGTAGTTTCTTTCCAGACCAGATTTCTGGCATTCCTCACTCAGTCAATGTCAGTAACTGCTATGAGACCTATATCCTTTGACTGAATTGAGGACTCAGCTGTCACATACAGGTTCTATCCAGGTATGTAGTAGTCAGCTCTTACTGGCCCTACTTTGAGGTCTTGATTTACTGGGGGGAGGTATCCCCTTGACTGGATCAATTGAATTCCAAATTAAAGCGATAGTAGGTCCGAGGAGTCAGGGTCCTAACACTTGATCTATCTTTCCACGTTTTGCTGACAGATAACTAGGTTATGCCTTTCTGTGGTATAACCAGCTGAAAGCTGTGTTTGGTGGACCAGTGTCTAAGAATTCTTACCAGCTAGAAACACTTCCATTGTCATTTCAAATACTTTCTAAGCTTTTTCAATGATCCTGGAACCTGTTAGTAATAGGTGAATGAGCAGCATACTGTCTAGGAAAGCACACATTGGGGATGGGGTGAGGAGAGGAAGTGTAGTTGGCAAACCTATATTCGTTCTAATAGTAGTAGACTGTATGCTCATTTGCATGGTTGTTTACATGTCGTCTCCCCCATCAGAATACGGGCTCCTCAAAAGTAGGGACAGTGTTTTTTGCTTTTCTTTCTATGCCTATATCTTAGCACAGAGTTTGGCACCTAGTAAGTGCTTAATAAATGCATATTTACTGATCCACTATTGAGTGACTTCATTCAAGATGGTTAGATCCAGGTAGGTCAAGGACTTCTCACAGTAATTGAAAATCAAGAAATCACTGAGTTGGGAAAGATCTTCAGAGGTGACTGAGTATAATCTATGCCTCCAAAGAAATCTCCTCTGTGTCATTCCTGAGAAGTGGTCATTTAGCTTTTCCTTGAAGACATCTCATTAGGAGAAACACACTACTTTTCAAGGCAGCCCTTTCCAATTTTGAATTACTCTTATTATAAAGAAGTTTTTCCTTGTATCAAATCTCAGCTTTTATCTTTTCAACTCCAACCTGTAGCTCCTTCTTCTTACCCCTTGGGACAAACAGAAAGAGACTGAATTTCTCTTTTATGCAAATGTCCATCAAATATAGCTATCTTTCCCCTGTTAAGTCCTTTATTCTTCTCATTATATAGTACACACCTCTTTCCTTCCACTGATTTTCCTGTGGTATGAATCCAAGGTATTTCACCAGCCTAGTTGCTTTTCTCTAGAGCTTATCAATGTCTAATTCCAGAGTTCTAAAAGATAAGCTGACAGATCTAGGTTTTATAGACAATGATAAAGTTTCTATATGTTACATAAATAATGCATCCAAGAAACAGCGGAGTATATGAATGGATTTAATTCTTGGTTTTATAGTAGGCTACCATGCTTAGTATTATATCTACATTAATAGAAGATATCTGCCTGACTGATAACATTCTTCATTTTTATGTTTGGGGGAGAATAATTATAGCCACATCTATTCAACTCTTGATTTTCTATGGCAATGGAGGTACATAGATACACAGATTATTTAACAAAACAACTAAAAAAGAACACCCAAAAATAATCAAGCAAACATTGGCTTATATAGTTAATCATTCAGGTATATATCCTTTTCCATGAGTAGATTCTTTATTTTATCATTATTAGTGAGCTGGATGGAGGGAGGGAAAGGAGACTTCCTTATGCATAATTGAGGGATCATTGTATGTGGGCAACTCTTCAGAATGGTTTTTAAATGAGAGAGAAGAAAAAAAAAATTAGAAATAGGAAATATTAGGTGTTTAGTCTTAGACTTTAAAGAAGATAAATAGGAGTAATTAAATAATTAAAAGTAACCAGTTTTTCCTCGTACAATACAGACCTAGAAGAATATGTTGCTAAGCAAACTGGTATGATAGTTTTCCTCAAGTATTTGAAGTGCTGCCATGTGGAGAAGAAATTAGACTTACTCTAGTCTCTGAGGGCAGAACATGTGATGCAAAATGGACAGGACATGTGGTGAGACAAATTTATATTTAGTGTCAGGAAATAAAATAAAACTTCCTAGCAAATGGTGTGTGTGTGTGTGTGTGTGTGTGTGTGTGTGTGTGTATGTGTGGTCCTCATGTGTTTTTTCTAAGTGGAGGTCTTTATGACAAGGCTGGATAACCATTTATCAGGACTGTAATGAGGTATGGGTATGGATAGACTAGATGGCTGCTTTCTAATTTTCAAATCAATTAGGTGATTCTGTGATTTTGTAAAGTTCCACTCTCTATTACTTTATCATGGTATAGAGGTGCCCCAGATTCTTGAAAGTTGTGTCTGGTGGACCAGCCTCTGAGAATTCCTACTAGCTAGAAAGACTTCCACCATGGGTATAGAATGGATTCTATCTCTTATTGTTATCTAGAGATCTACCTAATTAAGTTTGGAGGGTTTTCTTTAGTAGGCAGTGCTTACTAAATGCTTGCTGATTGATGAATGGTTGGCCACTGGGTAGTTACTATATTTGACCAAAATAATTCATTCAACATGTTTGCTGAAGTTGCAGTCAGTCTGAAGGGGTACTCATTCTTGTTGGAGTACCAAAGAAGAAAGCAGACAAACTTCATCTCCCCCAACAAAAAACCTGCAAAAAACAAATACCAATCCCTCCTATTTCCACATCCAGAACCAGAAAGGCTGGGACCAGTTCCTCTTTATTCCCATTAAAGAACCCCATTCTTCTGATAGCAATGCCCTCCCCTGCTACTAGAGGGTTGAAAGGCAGGTAAAACTTCTTGGCCTCTGGAACCAAGGGATTAGCATTCAAGGCTTATAGGATTCTGAGATTTGAGGATTCAGAGCTCAAAGGGGCATTTGTCTATGAGTATGCAGTAAGGAGTAGGGCTTAGAAGGTTTTAGAGCTCAGAGTTCTCATTATCACTGTTTCAGACATTTTTAACATTGTTTGTATAAAAAAATGCTTCTGATTTCTAAACTGACAAATAGAGTTTTTGAATGCACCCTGTTAGTCAACTGAAGATGCCCATATGTATCACTGATATGTTAGCTTGGCTATGAATGATGTGTGTGCCTATGTAAGAGTAATACTCAGAATGCTTGAGTGTCACTTAGTGGCTGTTTCCTCATTCTTGTCACATTAGCTATGTATTTCCCAGAACTTAGAGTTTCTTTGGAGTTTAATTTTCAACCAGTCTTAAAAAACTGCCAATCATTAAAGAGTCAGTAAGCATTTATTAAGCTCCTACTGCATGTCAGACTCTGTGCTAAGCTCTGGAGACACAAAGAAAAGCATAAGACTGTCAATTCCCTGTCCTCAAAGAGTTCACAATCTAATTGAGGTAATACAACACACAAAAAGATAAAAAAAGAGGGAGAAGGAGGGGTTATTTGGTGCAAAGAATGATGAAATCCTGTAGCTAAGGAGAGAGATGGTCTAAGGAGGTAAGAGTTTGAGTTGATTTCACCATGGAGAATGATGAGTTTCTTGAGATCATAAGTTCAGGAAAGTCCATCAAAGAGTGTTTTTTAAAAAAAAATTATTGCATGTGTTATACTGAGGCAACCAATCAGATGCGGTTCTTATCCTCTGGATATTTACAATACAATATACATAGACAGACTCATACTCTACTTGAATATCCATGGAGTTAGAAGGGAACCAGGTGAGAGGCAGTGTATGATACTGCAAAAGGACAAACACATAGTGGACTTGAAGTTATAAGACCTGGGGTGCTAGGTTTGTCTCTGATATTTATTAGCTATGGGACCTTGAGCTAGAAATGTTATTTTTCTGTGCCTCAGTGTCTTCTTCTGGAAAGAAAAAATGGAGGGATTAAACTAGATGAGTGTCAAGATTCCCTCCAGCTCTCAAAGTTCAAATATATGAATGAAATATTCAGTCATTCATATGTCTTGTCTACATGACATAAGCACCTGGGTATTTGGAAATGTTGGGATGGTTGATACTTAAAAATTCTTTCCATCCAGATGTTTGGCATCCTATTGACAGAGCTAAAGCCTACAATTTCAACACTAACCAATAAATAAAATGTATAAACAAAGATGTTTGCTATACTTATTTCCTGTACTGAGAATGTTTTTTTGGGGAGAGGGTGAGGAGATAGGGTGGGGTGCAGTGAATAGTAGAAAATAGAAAACAATTGGAAGAGAAAGAAAAGATAAAAAAGTTAGTCTCATCTTCACTGGGGAAGAATATTAGTAAATGAATTAATAATAACTATTAACTAATCATACATATAAATGTGTGTGTGTGTGTGTGTGTATCTATAGCCCACTGTGAAAATAATCTAGGAGAAACAAAAATACTAGGAGTAGCAAAAATACTGTACAAAATATGAAAATTTGAATCCAACCAATTAATTATCAGAGTAAATTGAACTATTTTTCTCTACTATATTCAAATTTGATCATGTCTTGATATAGCTTTAACTAAAATAAATATTTCAAAGATTATACTTAATTTAATTCAACAAGCACGCAGTGTTTGGAGTACTGGACCTGAGACCAGGAAATCCTGAGTTAAAATGTGATCTCAGACACTAGTTATGTGACTCTGGGCAAGTCACTTCATTTGTTTGCCTCAGTTTTTTTTACATGCAAAAAGGGGGATAATAATAGCACCTGTCTCCCAGGGTTGTTTCGAGGATGAATAAAATACCATTTGTAAAATGTTTCGCAAACTTTAAAGCATCATGGGAATATTAAGAGCTTGCTGGACTACAAATAAATTGAAAGGTAGCCTGACACAATGGATAGAGAGCTCAGAGCCAGTAAGACTTAAATTCAATTCACACCTTGACCAGTATTTTCTCTACGACCCTGGGCAAATCACCTACTCTCTAAGACTGTCATTTACAGAGAAGTTACTGAACTTCTTAGGCTCAGAAATCATAGACCCAGCGTCTCTCCCTAACCCTGGTTATTATGTACTGTCCAAGACTCTAGGGCTACAAAAGTGAGAAATTATATAGATCTTGCCCTCAAAGAGGGGAGATAACCTCATATGTCCTCCAAGGCACCACTTAAATATTTTTATATGAGCCTACTGAACACAGTGTCTAAACACAAAAGATTAGATGGGAATTTCACCATTGTGGTAGGCTGGTGGACAAGCATTTCAGATAGCAGATTTCCGAGAGCTCCACAAAGTTGGAGAAGGTAGCTGCTTATTTTCTGCTGATTTAATTTAATGCTAATTTACCCTAATTTCTGAATTTAGCCATTTAAATACTTTCCTACTTTGAATGACACTTATGGATCGGGAAATAGAAAAGTCAATCAAGATGGCAGCTGCTAAATAATTACTATGTGTCAAGATATGTGCTAAGGCCTGGTTAATCTTTAAAGTATTTATTTTGGCTAAAGCTATATCAAGACTTGTAATCAAATTAGAATACAGTAGGAAAAAATAGTTCATTTCAGTCAGATAATTAATTGGTTTTAATTAATCAGATAATTCAAATTTTCACATTTTGCACAGTATTTTTGATACCCCTAGTATTTTTGTTTCTCCTAGTCTATTTTCACAGTGGGGTATAGATACAGATACACACACACACACACACACACGCACAGATATATACATATATATATATATGTATAATTAGTATATATATATATACACACATATATACTAATATATATGTATAATTAGTTAATAATTATTATTAATTCCTTTACTAATATTCTTCCCTAGTGAAGTCTCATACTAACCTTTTTCATCTTTTCTTTCTCTTCAAATTGTTTTCTATTTTCTACTACTCACTGCACCCCACCCTATCTCCTCCCCTCTCCAAAAAAACCCAAAACATTCTCAGTACAGGAAATAAGTGTAGCAAGCATCTTTGTTTATACATTTTATTTATTGGTTAGTGTTGAAATTGTTGGCTTTAGTTGTGTTGATAGGATGCCAAAGAAAGGGAAAAAAGAAAACAGAAAGGAATTGTTGAGGTTTAGGGTTTAGGGGTTCTTGAGACCGCTAAATACTGATACCTCAAGTCCTGTAGAATGAATTTGACTCAAGTCTTCTCTCAGCCAAAGTAAAGCAAAGTTTATTAAAGATTCACCTTAATGGATAGACTCTTAAGTAGCCTAAGTATATGTGAAGCTTGTATTGACAAGCTGGCCAGAATAATCTAACACAGAATGAGTCTGCTCTAGATTGAATTCTTGGCCCCTTCCTGGAGGCAAGATATATTTTATATACAGAAAGATTGTGGGAGAGATCTAGGGGTGGTCGGAGGAGTTTGGGGAGGGTCTTGAGGAGGAGTCTAAGGAGGATCTTGATGGGACTGAGGTCAGACTTCAGTAATGAGATTAAGGGAAATAGCTGAACTTCCAACACTGATCAACTCTTGCCTATACTAATGCAATAGCCTTCTAACTGCTCTCTCTCTTTTTTTCTCTCAAGTCTTTCCCCACTCTAACTCATTCTCCAGTATTTGTCTGCCTCAGTTTCCTTATATGTGAAATGGGGGTAATAATAATAACATCTACCTTTCCTGGTCCTCCAGATGCTAAAACTTTTTAAAGGCTGCTTTCTACCCTTGATCCCATCAAAATCCCATTCTCTTGATTCCTGGAATCTGACCTCTAGTCACCCCAGTCCTGTCAAGATCCTCATTAGACTCCTCCTCAAGACCCTCCCTAAACCCCTCCTCTAGTCACCCCAGACTACTTGACCACTCCTAGTTCCCTCCCATATTCTTTCTGTATATAAGATCAATCTTGTCTCCATGAAGGCACTCAGATTCAGTGTGAGATTCAATCTGGTCTGCTTGTCAATACAAGCATAAAAAATACTTAGGCTCCTTAAGAGTCTACCCAATATAGTGAATCTTTAATAAACTTTGTTTTTCTTTGGCTGAAAAAAGGCTTGGGTCGAATTCATTTGAGCAGGACCTGGCATGTTGTAATGTTGGGATCCTTAAACCTCAACATTCTAAACCTCACCACTTTGAAGGCCTCACATGGATGGAGAAACAGCAAAGGAGACAGAGGAAAGGTTATCCATTCATATAGGAGGGGATCCATGAGAGAGAAGTGTTACAAAAACCCAGGGAAGAGAAAGTATCCAGAAGAAGGTGACAGCATCAAACACTGCAGGGAGGACAAGAAGGATAAGCATTGAGAAAGTTTCTTAGAGTTGGCAATAAAGAGATAATTGGTAACTGGAGAAGACAGTTTCAATTCAATGATGATTGCAGAGGGGTTAGAAGGGAATGAGAGAAGAGACATGAGTGGTGGACTATTTTTTCAAGGAGTTTAGCCATAAAAGAAAGAATCATAAATAGCCTGTAGAAATAATCATATTAAGTTTGAGTTTTTTGAGAATGGAGGAGACATTGGGGTGGATTTATAGGCAGCAGGAAAGGAACTGATAGGGAGAAGCTTAAGATAAGAGATAGTGGGATGATGATAAGGTCAATTTGTTGGAGAAGTAAAGAGGGAATGAAATTACTGGTACATTTAGAGGGATTTACCGTGGCAAAAAGAGTCACCTCTTTATCTGAGAACAGATTTAAGGAGTAGAAAGTGGAGGGAGCTGAGTGATGTGAAATGAGGAAAGGAAAGGGAGTTCTTTGAGAAAGGTCTCAATTTTTTTTGAAGTATGAAGTCCTTAGTTGAGAGGGCAGTGTGTGGGTTCTTATACCTTCTAGAGAAGAGGAGAATGTTTGGAACAACCACTACTGAGAGTAGTTAAAAGAAATTAGGGAGCAATAGAATGGCCCATTTGAATTTAGATAACATAAATTTGCAGTGGGCCCAGTCATCACAGTTTTGAGATTTCCTCCAGCTCCATTCAGTAGCATGTGAATAGGAGGAAAGCAGGAATGTGTGGGAGGAATCCAGAATTGGGACTTGGCAAGGCACAATTGGTGATGACGAGAGGAAAAGTGAATTGAAGGTGGAGAATAGTGTAGAGTGAGGTTGATTCATTAGGGGGTTGAGATAACAAAGAGAGGAGAGTAGCACAGGAGATGATAGCCTGAGATAACAATTGATGGGTAGAGGGAATAGAGGTAAAATAGATTGTAATAGGATTCTTCAAATTTTTCAAAGTATTTTCATTATAATAATTTTGAGAGGTAGTGAAAGTATCATAATTTCCATTTTATAGATGAGGAAGCTGAGGTCCAAAAAGGTTAGGTGATTTTTCCCATGGCATACGGCTAGTAAAACCACATTCAGCATTGGAATATAGATGTCCTGACTTTAGGGTAGGTGTTCAAATCATCTCTACAAAGTAAGATAATTCAGCAAATTAAAAAAGTGTGGAAATTTTATATAGTGCTTTAATAGCCTAATTCTGACACATCCTAGCTTTATGTTCAAACTCTCTAAGACTGTAACAGCTAACAACTCTGTAAGATTGTAAATTGCAGAGAAGATACTGACCAAATTATGTCCCTATCCCTATAATGAAGAGTTTTCCATGTGTTATCTCACTGATCTTCACAACAACCCTATGAGGTAGATCTTATAGGTATTGTTATTATTCTTATTTTACAGATGAGGAAACTGAGGCTCAGCGAGGTTAAATGACTCGACCATAGTCACAGTTTATAAGTGTCTGAGGCAGGATTTGTATTTAGGTTTTCTTTATTTCAAATATATCACTTTATTCCGTTTATGTCCCAGTAAGGTCAGATTTCTTGCTGAACTAATTCATATGAAGTCAAGAAAGTTGGGAGGGGGTTGGGCTAAGTCACAGATACTTGCTAATTTGAACTGAATAAGTTTCAGATAGAGGTAATGATATGAGGGAATAAGGACAGCGAAACAGGAAATCCCAATGGTGCAGTTGTGGAATGGCAGTCTAGTTTGGGGGAGATACAAGCAGAGATATGCTTTAGTCTGTCCAATCTTCTTTTTTATTCTCCAAAGAGTAGTTTATGCAAAGGGAAGGCATTGGAAATTAGTATGTAAATATCTTAGGTTAATTAGGAAAGTTCAATGAGAAGGAAAGAAATGTAGTTTTATCAGCAAGTTGTTTGAATGTCCTTGTGATATCTAAAGCTCTTGTGTCTCAGCACCTTCCATAGTACTCTGCACACTGCAGCTAATAAATACTTGTTGAATAAAAATGAGTTGGATTGTGAAAAACTACATTCAGTAAAACATTGGTAAGAATAATGGTCTTTGACCATATCAACAACAAAAACAACAAAAATCATATGATTATATCAATAGATGCAGAAAAAGCTTTTGACACAATATAACACCCATTCCTATTAAAAAACACTGGAAAGCATAGGAATAAATAAAGGCTTTCCTAAAATGATAAGTGTATCTATTTAAAACCAAGAGAAAATACTATCTGTAATGGGTGTATCCTGAAAGCCTTCTCAAAATGATCAAGAGTAAAGCAAAGATATTCATTATCAGCACTATTATTAAATATTGCATTAGAAATGTTAGCTATAGCAAGACAAGAAAAAGAAATTGGAGGAATAAAAATAGACAACGAGGAAACAAAATTATCAGTCTGCAAATGTTATGATGGTATAGTTAAAGAATCCTAGAAAATCAAGTGAAAAAGACTAATCGAAGTAATGAGTAATTTTAGTAAAGTTGAAGGATATAAAATTTTTGTTGTTCAGTCATTTTCAGTCATGTCCAACTCTTTATGACCCCATTTGGAGTTTTCCTGGCAAAGATAATGGAGTAATTTGACATTTCCTTCTCCAGCTCATTTTACAGATGAGGAAACTGAATAAAGCAGATTTAAGTGCCTTTTTTGGGGTCACAGAACTAATAAGTGTCTGAGGCCAGATTTGAAATCAGGAATATGAGTCTTCCTGACTACAGTTCTGGCACTGTATCCACTATGTCACCTATCTGCCTGAGGATATAAAATAAATCCACATAAGTCATCAGCATTTCTATATACTACCAAGAAAATTCAGCAGGAAGAGATAAATTCCCTTTAAAAGAACTGCAGACAATATTAAATACTTGGGAGTCTACCTGTGAAGACAAATCCAGGGACTACATGAATACAGTTACAGAACACTCTTTACACAAAGACAGATCTAAAAAATTAGAGAAGAAGTAATTCCTCATGAGAAGGCTGAGCCAACATAATAAAAATGTCAATTCTACCTAAGTTAACTTATTCAGTACCATGCCAATTAAACTACCAAAGAATTATTTTATAGAGCTAGAAAAAATAGCAATACAATTCATCTGGAAGAAGAAAAGGTCAAGAATATCAAGAGAATCAATGAAAAAAATGTGAAAGAAGGTAGCCTAGCAGTACTAGATTTTTAACTATATTACAAAGTGGCAATCATGAAAACAATATGATGCTGGCTAAGAAACAGAGTGGTAGATCAGTGGAATATATTAGGAACATAATACACAGTAGTTAAAGACTATAGTAGTCTAGTATTTGATAAACCTAAAGATCCAAGTTTTTGGGGTTAAAAACTTGCCATTTGACAAAAATTGCTGGGAAAACTGGAAAGCAATTTGGTATAAACTAGGCAAAGACTACCATCTCAAATCATATACTAAGATAGGGTCAAAAATAGATAAATGGCTTAAACATATGGTTGATATCATAAGTAAATTTGGGGAATGTGAAAAAATGTGCCTGTCATATCTATGGAAAAGGAAAGAGTTTATAACCACAAAAGAGATAGAATTACAAAAATTAATTGTATAATTTTGATTACATGAAATTTAAAAAGTTTTTGCCCAAACAGAACTAATAAAGCCAACATTAGATGAAAAACAGAAAACTGGGGAAAAAATTTATAGCAAATTTCTCTGACGAAGGGCTAATTTCTCAAATATATAGGAGACTAAGCCAAATTTATAAACATGAGTCACTCCCCAATTACGGTCAAAGGATATGAACAGGTAGTCCTCAGAAAAAGAAATCAAAGATATCAATAGTCACATGGAAAACTGCTCTAAATCAACATTGAGTAGAGAAATACAAAATAAAACAATTCTGAAATATCACCTCACACCTATCAGATTGGCTAATATGACAGAAAAGGAGAATGACGAATACTAGAAGGCATGTGGAAAAATTGGGACACTGGTGCACTGTTGGTGGAGTTGTGAACTAATTAAACTGTTTTGGAAAACAATTTGGAACTAACTATGCCCAAAGGGCTACAAAACTATGTAAACTCTTTGACTCAGCAAAACCATTACGAGTTCCATTTCCCAAAGAGGTCAAAGTAAAGGGAAAAGGACCTATTTATACAAAAATGTTTATTTTGTTGTTGCTGTTGTTGTTGTTCACTGTCTCACTTGTGTCTGACTCTTTGTGGCCCCATTTGGGGCCTTCTTGGCAAAGATAGTGTAATAGTTTGCCATTTCCTTCTCCAGTTTATTTTACAGATGAAGAAGCTGAGGCAAACAGTATTAAGTGACTTGCGCAGGGTCACACAGCTGCTCTTTTTGTGATGGCAAAAAAATTGGAAATTGAGGGGATCCCCACCAACTGGGAAATGGCTGAAGAAGTTGTGATAAGTGAGTGTGATGGAATACTATTGTGCTATAAGAAATAAAGAGCAGGATGTTTTCAGTAAAACCTAGGAAGACTCATAGGAACTGATACAAAGTGAAGCAAGCAGAAGTGGGATATCATTGTACACAGTAATGGCTAATATGGGGATATCTTTTGCATGACATCACATGTATAATTGATATCATATTGCTTGCCTTCTCAAGGAGTAGGGGAGGGAAGGAGAGAATTTGAAACTCAAAAAAAAAAAAAGAATGTTAAATTTTTTTTTAAACATGAAATTGGGAAATATTTAATGAAATAAAAAAATACTATTTTGTCAAAAAGGAGCAAAAAATGGTGCTCTTCAGAGGCATTAACAATGTCAGATTGTCTTAATTTAGTTCAATTCAATAAACGTGTCACATTTCTACATGCCAAGCACTGTGCTAGGTACTGGGGATACGGTCAAACACGAAACAGTCCTTACCCTCAAGTAGTTAACATTCTATTGGAATTTGGTATGGACATGATAGATCCTTTTGGCTTCTGCACAATAGATATTGCCTATTTTCCTTTAATTTTTATATTTGTGGAAATAAAGAGAAATATATTATAGAAATTCCCCACCACAAAGAGAATTTTAGTCAATATTTCAAGTTGATTATAAACTCTAGCATAAATCTACTAGGACAAACCAATGCAAAATTGGACAGTGGAATAAAGAAAAATAGCTAATAAAAATTCATCATACCTGCCTTTAATTGCACTTTTAGCTTGAAATGTGGTGTATATTAATAACATTGCCTGGCAATTAGGAAAAAAAAGCTTTTCTGTTAAATTGACCCAACTTCATTAACTCCTGTCTCTTAAGAACATCAAATGAAAAGAATGGATTTCATCAGAGATGAAAAAAGATAACTTTGGAAAGGAATTGCATAATTTAAGACAAAAGTAGGGAAATCTTGAGGAAAGCAGAAGGGAGTATAGCCAAACATGGCAAATATTTCATTTTATCATAATATAGTTGAATTGATTCAGAGCAAGCTGATAAGACTAAAATAAATTTGATTCAGAGGCATCAGTTCTCAAACACTGTAATTTTCAAAGTAATGCAAACTAAATCATTTGTTACTGGTGTTAGAATATTCAGGTGTTTGAGAAAAAAATGCTATTTTAAAATTATGTTTCTTCTACATGCTGCCTATGAATTATTCAGTAAGTGTGTGTGGGAGAAATTGTTTACAACACATTTCCTGCCAACTTCTGTTTTTCTCTAAATGTTAAAAAACTTTAGGCAGCTCTACAATATAATCAGTAATAGAGGCAGATAGCATGTTTCTGACCCTTTATTTCAGCTTGCAGGCATATCCAATCACTTACAGATAAGATATATGGAGAGACTACATACATTAAAATTAGTGCAATCTTTTGCAGCTTTCAGAAAGTAGAATGACCATAGAATCTTAGAGCCAGAAGGGATATTGGAGAGATCATGTAGTCCAAGCCCGTCACTTCCCAGATGAACAAAATGTATGCCAGAGTCTTGCTCAAGGTCATATAGCTAGTTGGTATGAGAGCCAGGAATGGAAGCCAGGCACCTTAATTCCTGGTCTAGTGGGGTTTTTATTTTCTTTTCAGTCAACCATACTTCTGCATATTTGTGCTGAACATTACATTTTATTTACCAGGTTAATACAAATGTTCACGTATCAACCAGGTCCATCAGACTACGTGTCTTTGAAAGTAGAAACTGCTTTTTAACCTTTCTTTGTGTCCACAGTACTTAATGCCATGCCTGGCATACAGTTGGTACTTAATAAATGCTTATTGCCATAATGACTGAGTTTTTGTTTTTAGCAACAGATGTGTTGGTTCGGAAGGGCAGAATGGAGAGCAAGTTGCCCCAAGGCATAGACATGATGAAAAGAAAAGTTTCCAAAAATTAGTGATATCTCTAAGTAGAATGAACTATTTCAGAAGGTCTTGGTGTTTCTCTCTTTGGATGTTGTTAAGCAAAGGCTGGATGACTACTTTTCAGGTGTGTTGCTGTAGAGATTCCTTTCAGATAAGAGTAGATGGGCACTGAGATGTCTCTTGACTCTTAGATTTCATGTTTCTCTTGATATAAGTTTATCTTCATTGCATTGAAGATACATTTTATATTGTAATAATGCCCAATTATTTTTATTTTTCTTTCATTCTTATGTGTTTCAACTGTATAGTTATAGTAATATATAGTTAGTATTTTTGTGGTATTTTAAGGTTTGCAAAGCATTTTAAACAGATTAGGTCATTTAATCCTCATGACTGTGGGAGGTGGGTGCTATTTTTTGTTCAGTCATTTCAGTTGTGTCCATCTCATTATGACACCATTCAGTGTTTTCTTGGTAAAGATACTGAAGTGGTTTGCTGTTTCCTTTCCCAGCTAATTTTACAGATGAAGAAACTGAGGCAAATGGGGTTAAGTGACTTGCTCAGGGTCACAAATCTAGTAAGTGTTCGAGGCCAGATTTGAACTCATAAACATGTTTGCTTGGTACTGTATCTACTGAGCCACCTAGCTGCCCCCTAGGTGCTATCACATCCCCATCTTACAGGTAAGGTAACCTAGGCACCGAGTGGCTAAGTGATTTATTCAGTCACACAGCCAGGATTTGAACACAGGCTCTAAGTCCAACACTCTATCCACGATACTGCCTAAGTAGTAATAGTTCTTATGAAGTCTCTCTCTCTGTCTCTCTCTCTTTATCTCTGTCTCTCTCTGCATGTATGCATTTGAGACAACCAAAGACAGTGAGTTCTCAGATATCCAACTAAGTTTTAGGGAGAAGAGACTTATGATTTGCAGAGTTGTAGAATGGTCTCAGAAGAATTTCTCTTAGACTTTGAATTTGTATTTACATGTGAATATGGGTGTGTCTGCCATTCTGGGAATTCACTTCAAAGAAAATGATCAAACTGCTCTGCTAAGACTGATTCAGGAGGAGCTGGGAATCTGTCCAGTTTTTTCATCACACCTCTTACTTGATTTCTCTCAGAAACCAAACCTTTCCTGGAATGGAATCCAAAGTTAAGTCAATTCAATTTGCTAAAGATTTATTAAAATAATTTGCGAGACAGGATGATTGAATTTCAAAGGACTTTTCTCATTAGATTTTGGCTATATGTGACTGGGTGGCTGCCTATTTTGTGTGATTGAAGGAATGATGAAAGGGTCCTCCCTAACCCCAAATATTTCCCCTCCCCAGCCTGCCATTTTTCTAAATTTGGGATTAAGCAGAAATGGGGGTATTTTGTCTTGAAGGTAATTGTTTATTCTCTGGGAACCTGGGTATCACTATATCTTTTGTTAGCATATTAGCAAAGATAAGTTTATTAGCTTAGTGGCAAATACAAAGGTCATCATGACATGAAAGTTCATTGAGACAGGCAAATTCGAAAGTAGTATAACCTAGGGAGTTAGGGAACTGGTGACAACATGTGGACAGTAGGCATTGGAGGAGGCAGCAATGAAGACAAACTTTGTCTTGTTTTACAGCTTTGTCTTAGGCTCAGATTAGAATAAATAGAACAGCTATTACTAAAACAAGTAATTAAAAAGAATGAGTACAAATTGCCAATCAAAGGAGTTAGAAATGTCAGCAAAACAATTCATTAAGTAGAATCAGTGTCATTTATCAATGAACTTACTAAAGATCAAAACTTGTCAAGAATAGACCCAAATGTTCTAATATTTCACCCAAAAGTAATGAACTATATTAAGTTAAAAAAATAATATATTACTTTAATTAGAAGCATAATAATAATACCTCTTGGTGAAAATAATGTGAAAATATCAATCAAGAAACCAAACAATTTAGGAAGATATATGTATAAGATATATGTATTTGGACATGAAATACATTTGGCACAACATATTTTGGGGAAAAATATGCTGAAAGTGAAGGCAGCATAGTATAGTGTTCCACATTCTAGGTACCTGATCTTATGTAAATTACTTAACCTGACATGGTTTCAGTTTCCTTTTCTGTAAAATTAGGGGATTGGATGAGATGACTGGTTAGTTCTAATCTGGGATTCTTGGAGTTCAGGAATGAGCACATTAGCAAAGATAGACTTATTTGTAGTTTGTAGTTCTGTGATTCCTTTCTGGCTTATGTAGATGAGACTCATGGGTTATAATACAGAGTGGGAAAATGCATCTTCTCTGCAAGGGATCTCTGCTTTCATTCCTGATGCAAGAAACTTCAGTGAAAATACCCAGTATCCTAGAGCAAGGGTTGACAGCCTCTCAGTGGTGGCATGCCAAGGCTCTGACTCCTTTCCTTCTCATGTATAGGGGAATAGGAGTGAGGCTAATTGTTCACTGACACTGGGGAGGCTGTTGTAAGGAGTATGTGTCTGGGGTCAGGAAGTGCTGCTGAATGTGTGATAGCTTCAGTGAATAGGGTAGAAGGAGCAATGACTATTTGCCAGCTAGACTTCCAAAGCAGGCAGTCAGGGTTATGTCTATAAGTGTTTTTTAAGATAGAGAATATTAGAACTAGAAAAGATTTTCATATGATCATAGAGATAGAGTTGGAAAGTAACTGTGGGGTCAGTTAGAACAAATTCATCATTTTATGGATGAAGAAACTGAGGCCCAGGAGAGCTAAATGTGTTGCCAGAAATCACAAGGTTCTAAGTGACAGAACTGGGATTTGAGCCCAGGTTCTCTGACTCTAAATGGAGCAAACTTTCTATTGCGTCAAACTGTCTCCCTGCACCATGTTGCCTCTTGGTCCCTGCACAGGGTTAGTCCACATGATGTCTTTGGTCCCCAAACTAGAGGTTGCTGATACCTCTACTTGAAAAATAAGGAAATAACAAAAATACTCATTCCTCCACTTCAGTACTTCAAGCGTCTTTGATTTTGTCAGCGTGGTTACTATCCTCTTCATGGACACTAGTTGTAATGCCTCTAAAACTTAGTCAATGGTCTTTGAGAGTTGCTTTGACTGAAAAATTCATGGCCCTTTGGCCAAACTGGTGATTGATGAGCCTCCCTGAAGTAAACTTGACTGGTCATCAGATGATAGATGTACAATCCATCACCAGGCCCAGACTTACGGCCTTTTCTTGCTTGATAGAATCTTCAAGAGCTTGTGTTTCCCTGTCATTGCCATTATAACATGATGAAGTTTCAGAGTGGAAATGCTACTGAGAATATAACATTATCAAACTACATAACCAAAGAAAAGTAATAACAACTTTAAAAAATCCACCAGAATGTATTTTTTTCCTATGAGTTTGGACAATTAGAACAAAAAGAGTGAGATATTACGCCACTGCCCTTTGGTTGCTTAAACACTTTGTAGTAAATAGTGTCAATACAGAATTGAGAGATTCTGGAGGAAGAGGGGTACCTTTCTTTTAAATCAGGGAGTTGTTGCATTTTTTTCCCCTGGAGGGAGCATTAGCAGCTAATTGATATTCTTTGGAAATGAAATGATTTTGGACTTGAGGATTCAGAGCACGGAACATATTTGGGGATTTAGCATGATCTCTGTTTTATGTCAGAAGCAACCTAAATGGCAGGTCCAGGAATTTTATTCACTAGAATTAGAATGTGACCTATCATGTTGCCTCCTACTTTAAGAATCTATGATTCTATGATGAGTTGAATTCTAAAGGGAGGATGGGCTAAAATGTGAATTTTTATGGAGAAAAGCTCAGCAAGACATGCTAGGTAACTGTACAACTTTTGACATATGATATAACCTTAATGAATTCAATTATTTTTTAAGGTGGAATTGCCTCTTGAGTTTTGGATTTCTTCAATTTTATTACCCACCACATTAAATAATACCTCCTTTGAATTTTCCTGAACTAAAGTTTTCTGACCTCAGAGGATGACCTCTAGTTCTAGTGTATTTGAATTTTGTAAGGAAATTCATACATATCCTATTAATAAAACTTACCATTTTATAGACTTTGATAATAACCCTTTTCTGCCTCTGTCTTTCAAGATAGGGTATTTCTACCATCTTAGTTTATCACTGCAGTTTTGTAGCTGAATTAAAGTGCCTCAAAAGAACCTTTTTTTTTTTTTGAGACTGGATCTGCTTATCTCACTCAGACTCTAAGTACAGTGTGGCTACTCAGGAACCTATTTTCATTACTGAGTGGCAGTGCTCTGATTCTGATATGACCTAGTATAGGCTTAGTAGTGGTATTTCTTAGTCAAATTATATATAGTCACGTAGTTTAAAAACTTTTTTGAATAATGATGATAATTATAGCTATTTCTATAGTGCTTACTATGTGTTAGGCATTGTGCTAAGCAATTACTATTATGATGTCATTTAATTTTCACAACAATCTTGAGAGGGAAATGTTATAATTATTTCAATTTTATAGATGAGGGAACTGAGGCAAATGAAGTTGTGACTTACCGAGGATTGTACAGCTAGTAATGTTTGAAGCTGGATTTGAACTCAGATTTCTATGACTCAAAGTCCAATACTCTATCCATTGTGCCACCTTTGGGTAAATTATTTTTACGTATAGCTATACCAACAATGTGTCAATGTTCCTATTTTCCTGTAGCCTCTCCACCTTTTGGCTTTTTTATTTTTTTGGTCAACTTTGCCAGTTTTACCTATGTGAATTGAAACAACAGAATTGCTTTAATTTGAATTTCTCTAGTTATTAGTGATTTGTAGCATTTTTTATAAGGCTATTATATCACCAATGTGATACTCACACTATGAACATGCAAGTATATTTCCAGGTTTGAATTGCAAAATATAATGAACTCTCTTCTTTGAAGACAAAACCAAGAAATTTATTCGTATACAAGAAAACCAAATCCATCATGGTAATAAAGAAATTGGTACACATTACTAATGCAGGGAGCACTGCCACCCTCAAGCCTTCCCTCCATCAGGCCTCCCCACAAACAAGCTCTCTTGGGCAAAATGTCCCTCTCTTTCCTATGCTACCTGCTCTGCCTCTCTTTACCTTCTCTCTCTCTCTCAGCTCCACCTCAGTCTCCCACTTTCTACTCTACCCATTCCTGCTCCATCTGTTTGACAAGCTCCTCTCACCACAGGCTCCATGTGACTCAGGCTTCCACGTGACTCAGGTTCAAAGAAGGTTACATAGGTCTATTAATGGACAAGAAAGATCTTCCCATTCCATTAACAAAAAACTATTGATAGCCTGGATTTCTTCCTTTGAAAATTGATCACATCCTTTGACTATTTATTAGTTGGGGGATGAATCTTCTTATAAAGTTGAGTCAGTTCATTATATATTTTGGATATGAGACCTTTATCACAGAAACTTTCTACAAAGATATTCCCCAAGATACATTTTTTTCTTTTCAATTTTAACTGCATTGGTTTTGTTTGCATGAAAATTTCTTAATTTTATGTAATCCAAAACTTCTCATTTTATCTTTTTGTGATCCTCTTCAAGAGGCTGTTCATCAATTTCCGGATGGCTGAACAAATTATGAAATATGCATGTAATGAAACACTATTGTGCCATAAGAAATGTTGAAAGAAATTTTTCAGTGAAACCCAGGAAGGCTTTTATGAACTGATGCAGAGTAAAGTGAACAGAACTAACAGAACAATTTATACGATAGCAAAAATATGGTAAAACTAAACAAATTTGAAAGACTTCGTAACAGCAATTAATGGATTGAACAATTATAATTCCAGAATACTGACAATGAAGCATGATACTTATCTTTTGACAGAGAGGTAATGGATGCAAGATAGAAAGTAAGACATTTTTTGGACTTAACCAAGGTAGGAACTCGTTTTGCGTTATTCTGCATGTTTATTCAAAGGATTTTGTTTTTCTTTCCTTTTTTTAATTTTGAAGGCAGGTAAGAAGGTAGGTTTTTATTAATTAAAAAATTAGATAAATATAAATATTCTACTAGTTCTGCCAAGTTTTCTCCTTTTGATTTTCTGTTTTTACTGTAAACTTAATAACCATGAACAATCACAAACATTTTGATTACAAAAATAAGAAAAAAAGATTGCGTAAGAAACTACGAACTATTACAGATTTTTAAAAGAAGCATGCATGCTTAGAGTTTTTTAATATACATACATAAGTATGTATATTAAATTTAACAAGACAGAGCCAAAATTTCTCTATTTGTATTCCATTTTATACTTTCTTGGTTTTCTTCTGTGTGCTAAAGACGTTTTATGAATGCTCATTTTTAAATGTATGTAATCAACTACTAATTTACAATGACTGTTTCTTGCTTCTTCCCCCTCACACAACCAAGATACCCTTTACAACTACTATTTCTTGTTTCTTCCCCCTCATGCAACCAAGTACCCTTCTTTGTGACACACACACACACACACACACACATACACACATTTAAGCAAATGAAATTCATACATTATCTTTGTTTAAGAATGCATTTCCATTTCCCAGTACATGACGCATCATTGGAGAGGAAGTCATATTTCTAATGAAGAAAGGTCAACTACCAACAGCTATGTGAAAAAAAATGCACCAAATCACTAATAATATGAAAAAGGCAAATTTAAATGAGCTCTGAGATTCTACTGTGCATAAATGGTATTCATAAGATGCAATGTCAAAATATTAATTTTTATTCTGTACTTCTCTGTGGATAAGTGTATAGCATGCTTCATCAGCAGTCTTCTAAATTGTTGTTGGTCATTATGTGGACTTCTTAAGTCTTTCAAAGTTGTTTATTTTCATAATGTCATTGTTTAAATTACTCTCATTTCACTCTGTGCTAGTTTATACAAATCTTTCTAGGTTTCTCTGACCATATCCATTCATCATTGGAATATTATTGTGTTCCATTACATTCACAAACTATAATCTATTAAACTGTAACCAAGTGAATGGGTACCCTCTTAGTTTCTAGTTCTTTGCCACTATAAAAGAGCTGATATCAATATCTTTATACACAAGGGTCCTTCTACTCTTTCATTGATCTTTGATTTCTTTGGGGTAGTTCTAGCCTTTGGTATAAAAATACAACTTGGTTATAGTGAATACATAGACATATGTAAATATATAAACGTGTAATATAGGTACAATAGTGAATATATAGACATATATGTTTATATATGTGTGAATACACAAATATCTTTCTTTTGTCAGGATTTCATTTAAACTTTTTGTATCAATATTCATTAGTGATATTGGTCAATATTTCTCTTTCTTTGCTTTATATTTTCATAGTTTAGGTATTATAACCATATTTGTTTTACAAAAATCTTTGTAAAATTCATTATTTCTCTATTAATGAGAATAATTTTTGTTGCATAGATATTAATTTCTTTTTAATTGTTTGGTAGAATTTATTGGCAAATGCATCAGGAAAAGGATTTTTCTTCTTTGGCAATTACTTTATCTCTGTTGTCCATCAAAGAGTGGACCTAGGGAGTTTAGCAGATTGACCCATCCAGTATAGATGCCACAAATTGTGAGGAGTCCAGCAGCATAGTGTCTTGCCTGGCACAGTCTGGCAGCAGTTTCCTATCAGCAGAGCAAGCTGCCTTGTCCAGCCTAGTATTTGCAAGTCCAGTGAGGAGACAGCTCAGCAGCTGAGCGAACTGTATGCCCTAGTCCAGCAATGACCTCTCTGACTGCGATGTCAAACCTCGTGAGGAGCAAGCTTGGATAAGCTCTCCAACTAGTAGCAATGTGATTTCCTGTGAGGAACCAGCACAGCTGAGCAGTTCAGTGACTTATTCACAACTGCTATTATACCTTGTAGCGAAGTTTGAGAGGACCCTGTGGAGAGAGAATGGATATCAAGACCCTGAACTATTAGGGATTGAGTTACCTTAGTCATGTGTATTCCCTACACATTTTCCTCATCACCATTGTACTTTACGTTTGCTTGTCTACTTCTGGAAGAGGTACAATGAGATCCCCAGCTATTAAAATTTATTGTCTATTTTGCCCTAAAATTTGATAATTTTTTCTCTTTAAGTATTTAGATACTATGCCATTTGGTGCATATGTATGATTATTGATATTTATTTGTCATCTATGGTGTCTTTAACATAAATAAAATTATCTCTTTTAATTTTAATCTTTTACTTGTCTGAGATCTTGATTGACACCCCTGCTTTTCTGAATTCACCTGAAGAATAGTAGATTTTATACTAACCGGTTACTTTTTGTGTATTTTTATGTTTCAAGTGTGTATCTTGTAAATAACAAATTATTTTATTCTTTTCCATCTTATGGGTTACTTTATCTCAATTACCCCCACAGTTGTAATAGTTAATTATGTATTTCCCACCATCTTATCTTCTCAAACATTTTCTTTTGTCTCCTTTAGAAAGCAGATCTGACAGAAATAGGTTTACTATCTGAGATTTATAATTGACTTAGCTGTTTCTGCTCCATTGTACATCTTCTTTTCCTCTTGTTCTGCTCTTTATCACAGGGTTTTACTTTTGCTTTCTTTTCTTGTTCTACCCTCCAATGCTAGCTACTTTTTGTGATGGCAAAAAACTGTAGACTGAAGGGATGCTACAGAAAGGTGGAAAAGGATGAGGCCTTGTTTTATTGTTTCTTGATGTTTCATGTAGGTCGTTAGCTTCCCCTTGAGCAATTCTAATTTTTGAGTTATTTTCTTCTGTGAGGTTTTGTACTTCTTTTTACCTTTTGTTCAGTTTTTATTTTTAAAAAATTATTTTCTTCAGTGTTTTTTGGTGTCTCTTTAAAAAAGCTTTTAATTTTCTTTTTATTATTGAACACATTGTGTTCATTTATTTATTGAATGCATTATAATGAATGCATTATGTTTATTTCTTTCACCATTTTTTCCTCTACTGCTGTATTTGACTAAATTTTTTCTATGTATGTATTTTATTTTATTTATTATTTTAAAAACTTAAAAGGCCCTTTTTATTTATTTTATGTGCCCTTATCCTTTCTTTATTTAAAAAAAAATATTTATTTACTTTAGTTTTCAGCATTCATTTCCACAAGATTTTGGGTTCCAAATTTTCTTCCCATCTCTCCCCTACCAACCACCCCAAGATGGCAAGCATATAAATTACCTGGTCCCTAAGTCTTCCATCTCTTCTGTCCCTCTCCATCTTTTCCTTATCCTTTTCCCCTTACTTTCTTATAGGATAAGATGGATTTCTATGCCCCATTGCCTGTATGTCTTATTTCCCAGTTGCATCTAGAAACAATTTTTAAATTTGTTTTAAATTTAATTTGTTTTTAAAACCTTGAGTTCTAGATTCTCTTCCTTCTTCCCTCCTCACGACCCCAACTGAGAAGACAAACAATTCAAAATAGGTTATACATGTGTAGATATACAAAACAATTTCATAATAGTCATATTGTGAAAGACTAACTCTATTTCCCTCTATTGTATTCCACTCCTCATTTATTCTATTTTCTCCTTTGACCCTCTCCCTTTTCAAAAGTGTTTGCTTCTGACTACCCCTCTGCCAATCTGCCATCCCTTTTATCGTCTCTCCCTCTTATACCCTTTCCCCCTATTTTCCTGCAGGTTAAGATACCCAGTTGAGTGTGTATGTTATTCCCTCCTTAAGCCAAATCCAGTGAGAGTGAGGTTTCACCTCCCTGCTCTTCCCCTCCATTGTAACACCTTTCTCTTGCCTCTTTTATGTGAGATAATTTATCCTATTCTATCTTTCTCTTTCTCCTTCTTGCAATACATTCTTTTCTAACCTCTTAATTTTATTTTTTAGATATCATCTCTTCATATTCAACTCACTCTGTGCCCTGTTGTAATGCCATGCATGAGCAGCTTCCCAAAAGAATGCTACTCAAACAGCTTTTAAGGTTCTGATTACACAGTATAGTGAACATTCTATTTATTCAAGAACAAATCAAAGGAAAACATTCAAAACAAATCAAGATACACTATTCACAACATTACATCTTATCACAGAAAATCACAATATAGTGTTCACAACAGCTTATCATTAAAATGGCCACATAGTTTTCACCAAAGTGGTCACAGTATTTAGAACAAAGAACAATCATCTGGTATCCCTAAGGAGGTTTGCCTCCTTACTTAGTCATTCAATCATCTCAGAATACAAGTCAGTCTTCCATTAATGGGGCAACTAGGTTAACTTAATCAGTCACTTATTTAGCAATCAGTTACTAAGTATCACTAATCACTAAATACGATCACTAGAAAATACACAAACTGGGGAGGCTAGGTGGCACAATGAATAGAGCATGGCCCTGGAGTCAGGAGGACCTGAGTTCAAATCCAACCTCAGACACTTAATACTTACTAGTCTTGTGACCTTGGGTAAGTCACTTAACCCCCATTGCCCTCCAAAAAGCAAAACAAACAAACAAAAAGAAAATACACAAACCCTCTACTAGTTAACTCAATGAGTCACTTATTCAGATTCACAATTACTAAGGATCATTAATCACTAAGTACAATCATTAGAAAATACACAAACCCTCCACCCCTAGGTCTCTAGTAAACTTCAATTTCATCTCAGCATTCAATACCCAAGGAGAGATATTTTCTTCATTTTGCCTCAGGATGGTCTCTCAGATTCCCTGGATCCCCTTCCATGGTCCCAGCTCCTACCTGAACCCTCCAAACAGTCATCTGGATTTAGAGGCAGACAGTTCCCAGGTCCTTGTCCAGTCTTTTGCACAGTTCCTGCTATACACTGAAGTTCACAGGGGCCAGTACATCGCAAAACCTTCATAATTTCTGTTCCTGGGAATTCAAGGATCAACCAAGCCACAAGCAAACAAAGTCTTAGCATCCTGGTCATGCTTCCTCAGTCTTCCAGCAGTTTGGCTGACCCTAGGCTCCAGAAGAAATCTCAGCCTTCCAGGCAGCAGCAGCATCACTGGCTTCCAGGTGGCAGCAGCAAGACTGGCCTTTTCAATAGCCTTCCCAGCAGCCTTCCGAGCAGCAACTGCAGCCTTCACCAGATCTCTCAGCAGAACAGCTTCTTCCACCAGGAACTTGTCAGGAGAAAATTTTGACTGTCTCTCTCTGGGGTTTTTCTTATATACTCACACAGCATTGGTTTCCTATTTCACTCAAGCCCTTCCTGTTAAGTTAGCAACAGGAGAAAGAGTTCACGCCTTCTATTTCTTTCACAGAGGTTTGATTAATTACTAAGGGCTAAGTACCTGCTTACTAGACATAACAAAAAGGGGCCTTCAAATTTAAATTAATTACCATTACACCTCTGTCTACACACACACACACACACACACACACACACACACACACACATTCCCTTCAACTATCCTAATACTGAAAAAAGTGTCATGAATTTAAGATATCATCATTCTATATATGAATGTAAACAGATCAGCTTTAATGAATTCCTTATGATTTCTTTTTCCTGTTTACCTTCTCCTGCATCTTGTATTTGAAAGTCAAATCTTCTGTTCAGCTCTGGTCTTTTCATCAAGAATTCTTGAAAGTCCTCTATTTAATTGAATATCCATATTTTCCCCTGAAATATTATACTCAATTTTTTTGGGTAGGTGATTCTTGGTTTTAATCCTAGTTCCTTTGACCTCTGGAATATCATATTCCAAGTCCTTTGATCCTTTAATGTAGAAGCTGCTAGATCTTGTGTTATCCTGATTCGGTTTCCACAATCCTCAAACTGTTTCTTCCTGACAGCTTGAAATATTTTCTCCTTGACCTGGGAACTCTGGAATTTGGCTATAATATTCCTAGGAGTTTTCTTTTGGGGATCTTTTTCAAGAAGTGATTGGTGAATTCTTTCAATTTCTATTTTACCCTCTGGTTTTAGGATATCAGAGTAGATTTCCCTGATAATTTCTTGAAAGATGATGTCTAGGCTCTTTTTGTGATCATAGCTAGTGACTGACACTAGGCAGTCCAATAATTTTTAAATTATCTCTCCTGGATCTATTTTCCAGGTAAGTTGTTTTTCCAATGAGACATTTTACATTGCTTTCTATTTTTTTCATTTGTTTGGATCTGTTTTGTAATATCTTGATTTCTCATAAAGTTATTAGCTTTCATTTGCTCCATTCTAATTCTGAAGGAATTATTTTGTTCAGTGAGCTTTTGGACTTCCTTTTCCATTTGGCCAATTCTGCTTTTTAAAGCATTCTTCTCCTCATTGGCTTTTTGGTCATCTTTTGCCATTTGAGCTAGTCTATTTTTTAAGGTGTTATTTTCTTCAGTATTTTTTAGAGTTTCCTTTAGCAAGCTGTTGACTTGTTTTTCATGATTTTCTTGCATCTCTCTCATTTCTCTTCCCAATTTTTCCTCTAGTTCTCTTACTGGATTTTCAAAATCTTTCTTAAACTCCTCCATGTCCTGCAACCAATTCATATTTTTCTTGGAGTATTTTGATGCAGGAATTTTGACTTTGTTGTTTTTTTTTTCTGGTTCTATGTTTTGATCTTCTTTGTCACCAAAGAATTCTATAATATGATTTCTCTTCTTCTGCTTGCTTATCTTGCCAGCCAAATACCTGACTTTAAAAAAAATTTTTATTTTTTAAAATTAATTTATTTATTTTTAGTTTTCAACATTCATTTCAAAATCCACAAAATTTTGAGTTATAGTTTTTTCTCCCTGTTTTCTCCTTACCCCATCCCACAACAGCAAGCTTACTGAATCCTCCTTCCCCCTATCTGTTCTCTCTTATATCTTCCTGCATTACACCCCACCCCCAACTTTCTAGTAGGACAAGATGGATTTCTATACCCAAGTGCCTGTATATCTTATTTCCCAGTTGCTTATGAAAGGCAAAAGATTTTTTTAAACATTTGTTTTTAAAACTTTGAGTTCCAGATTTTTTTCCCTTTTTCCCTCCTCACCCATACCCACTGGGAAGATAAGCAATTTAATATAGGTTGTACATGTGTAATTACTCAACTGATTTCCATAATTGTTATATTGTGAAAGACTAACTCTATTTCCCTCCATCCTGTCCCACCTCCCCCCCCCATTCTATTTTCTCCTTTGACCCAATTCTTTTTAAAAAATGTTTGCTTCTAACTACCCACTCCCCCAATCTGCCCTCCCTTCTATCATCCCCCCTCTTATCCCTTACCCCTCTATTTTCCTGTAGGGTAAGATACCCAATTGAGTGTGTATGTTATTGCCTCCTTAAGCCAAATTAAATGAGAGTAAGGTTGTCCCATTCTCTTTCACCTTCCTGCTCTTTCCTTCCATTGTAACAGTTTTCTCTTGCCTCTTTTATATGAAATAATTTACCCTAATTTATCTCTCTCTTTCTCCTTCTCCCAATAAATTCCTCTCTCACTTCTTAATTTTATTTTTTAGATACTATCCCTTCATATTCCACTCATCCTGTGCCCTTTGTCTATGTATACATGAACATACATATGCCCACACTCACATATATATTTATATACACATATGCCCTCCTATGCATACATATATGTATTCCCTTCAACTATCCTCATACTGAGAAAAGTCTTATGAGTTACAATTGTTGTTTTTCCATGTAGGAATGTAAATACTTCAACTTTAGTAAGTTTATGATTTCTTTTTCCTGTTTGCCTTCTCATGCTTCTTGTCTTTGAAACTCAAATTTTCTGTTCAGCTCAGGTTTTTTTCATAAGAATGCTTGAAAATCCTCTATTTCATTGAATGACCATATTTTCCCCTGTTATACTCAGTTTTGCTGGGTATGTGATTCTTGGTTTTAGTCCTAGCTCCTTTGACCTCCTGAATATCATATTGCAAGCCCTATGATACATTAATGTAGAAGCTGCTAGGTCTTATGTTATCCTGATTATATTTTCACAATACTCAAATTTTTTGTTTCTGACTACTTGCAGTAATTTTCTCTTTAACCTGGGAACTCCAGAATTTGGCTATAATATTCCTAAGAGTTTTCTTTTTGGGATCTTTTTCAAGACACATTTGCCCTATTTTGCCCTCTGGTTCTAGAAAAGCAGGGCAATTTTGCTTGATAATTTCTTGCAACATGGTGTCTAGGTTCTTTTTTTGATCATGGTTTTTCAGTAGTCCAATAATTTTTAAATGATCTCTCCTGGATCTATTTTCCAGGTCAGTGGTTTTCCCAATGAGATATTTCACATTGCCTTCTATTTTTTTCATTTGTTTGGATCTATTTTTATAGTATCTTGATTTTTCATAAAGTCATTAGCCTCCAATTGCTACAGTGTAATTTTGAAGGAGTTATTCTCTTCATTGAATTTTTGAAATTCCTTTTCCATCTGGAAAATTTGGCTTTTTAAGGCATTCTTCTCCTCATTGGCTTCTTTTGGGGCCTCTTTTGCTATTCAAGTTAGTCTATTTTTTAAGGTGTTATTTTTTTCAGTGTGTTTTTGAGTCTCCTTTAGCAGGCTGTTGACTTGCTTTTCATGATTTTTCCTGCATCGTTCTCATTTCTCTTTCCAATTTTTCCCCCACTTTCTTATTTGATTTTCAAAATCCTTCTTGAGCTCCTCCGTGGCCTGTAACTACTTCATGTTTTTTTTTGGAGGCTTTTGATGCAGGAGTTCTGGCTTTGCTGTCTTATGCCTGCTCCATGCCTTGATCCTTTTTGTCCCCCAAAAAGGATTCTATTATCTGTTTGTGCTTCCTCTGCTTGCTCATATTGCCAGTCAATTACTTGACCGTTGAGCTCTTTGTCATGGTAGAATTCTTCCAGAATGGAGAGAGCTTTGTCACAAATTGATGGGGTTTTCACAGTTGTCAGAATGATTAGGAGGGTGACCTCTTTATAGCCCCCACAATCTCTGGCACACTGGCCACATACCCCAGGACTACCACCCAAGACCGTGATCCTGATTCAAACAGGTTAAAGCAAGAGCAGTTAACCTGTGAATGGTTGATTGGTCCCCCTACACTGCAGGCCAGGAGCTCCTGATGCAGCCACAGGGTGCAGCTGCTGCATCTCTGCCCCACTTCTTGCCCCAGGGGCAGCAGTCAGACCATGCTCCTCCTTCCACCCCTGTTCCCACAAAGTTCCACACTGACCTTTTACTTTCTCTTTGGTGTTTATGTGTTGAGAAGTGTGAAAGCTGCCACAGCTGCTGGTTATTCAGTCCCTTAAAGTCTGCTCTGGCCACTGCTGTTGGGGCTACCTTGTGGCTGTAAATGCATGGCTCTTGTGGACTGTGCTTGGCTCCCAGCATGCTGTGATAGACCTTTCCTGTTGGTCTGCCAGCTGTCTTCAGTGGGAGATGTGTTTCTCTCTATAACTTTTTGGGTTCTGTACCTTTAAAATTTGTTTAGAGTCTTTTTTTTTACAGCTTTAGAATTGTTTGGAGCTGGAGCCCATGTCAAGTTTTTACTTCTACTCTGCTGTCTTGGCTCCACTCCCAAATACTTTACTTTTGAGCTCTTTGCCATGGTAGAACTCCGTTTTCAGAGTGGAGAAAGCTGTGTCCCATATTTCTTGTGTTTTTCACAGCTGTTGTCACAGCTTCATCTAGGCACCTGCCTCAGAACTGTGAGGAAGATTCTCTCTCCATAGCTGCCACAAGCTCTGCCACACCAGTGCTCCTCCTGACCCCACGGCTGTCACCCAAGACGGTAACCCAGATCCAAACAGGGCAAAGGAAGAGAATCTTCCCTAAGTTCCAGCAAAGAGATTTCTGCAGTTGCCCTCTGATCAGCTGCTTGATCCTTCCACCATATGTGAACCTGGAGCTCTGGAAGCAGCTGCCTGCTACTCCAGACCTCTGCTGCCTCCACCATCCTTGGGATATAGATCGGACCATGCTCTTCTCTCACCAAGTCCAACAGAGTTTCCCCACTGACCTTTTACTTTCTCTTTGGCATTTATGGGTTTAGAAGTCTGGAAACACAGCTGCCAGTGATTCAGTGCCCTGAGGTCTGCTCAGGCCAGTCTGTTTCATCAGTCTGTGCAGGCATGGTCCAGGTGGAACTGTGCTTTGCTCCCAGCCTGGTGCAATAGACTCTTCCTTTCAGCTTGCCAGCCTGACTTCAGCTGGAGATATATTTCAGTCTGTCATTTTGTGGGTTCTGTAGCTCTAAAATTTGTTTAGAGTAATTTTTTACAAGTATTAGAGATGGTTGGGGCATGAGCTCAAGCAAGTTCCTCCTTTCATTCTGCCATCTTACCTCCTCCCCTAAATTTTTTTTTGCCCTTTTTATTGCTTCATTAAGCTTTTACAGAAGTTCATGTTGAGCCTATGGCCAAGTTGTAGTTTTTCCTTTGAGGTGTTGCTTGTCGATGTTTTCAAGGCAATGTTTTCTTCTGAGATTATGGTTTTAGCTTCCTTGCCACTCAAAGTAGTATTTTTTTTTTATGGTCAAGTACTTTTGTTGTTGTTGTTGGCTCCTTTTTCCAGTCTGTTTTTTGACTTTGGACTTTGTTAGAGATGGACTCTACTTACCTCTGAGTGTAGGGGCAATGTCTGGCCTTATCTTCTGTCTTTTATGTCCTGATGTTTTCAGTGAGGTTCTTTAAATTGACCACAACCACTCCTCTTTACCTTGGAACTGTGACCCATAAACAGGTTGAGCCCCTGCTCCCTTGTGACTGCGACAACTTAGATCCAAAATTAGATAATGAGTGATGGTTCTATCAAATTGGGCCTGATCTATGCTCAGTGCTGGTATAGGAGGCCCCTAGAATTTGTTTCTGATTAGGTGTTCTGTCCCTTTATTATTCCCTGGGTGTTGTGTGCTCCCAGAGCTGCAGCAACTGTTGATGCTGCCTACAAGTCCCATCACTGGTGCTGCTTCCACTGGGCTGTGCTTCTGGCCAGCCCCTATATCAATATCCACAGACCTTTCTTTCTGTCCTTTTAAGCTGTCCTGGAAAAATGACACACTGTTATTTTTGTTGGTTATTCCACTCAGAATTCAACTTGACGTGCTTTTAAGAAGTTGTTTTAGAGGGATATGTTGAGAGAACTTGGCAAAAAATGCTGACCTTACTTTACCATCTTGGCTCTATCTCTATATCACACTTCTGTAGCACTTTAGATTTTACAGAATACTTCCTCACAATACTCCTTTAAGGCAGGTGGTATTGGAAGTTCCTTTTTCAATTTTCCATATGTCATAAAGCTATTATCATTAGATAATCCATTAAGGGACAAAATCCATATCTGAAAAAATACCTGGCAGGCCTGAGCATAGGTTGAATCTGACAAGATGAAATTCAGTAGAGATGAATGTTTAATTATGTATTTAATTTCAAATTTTCACCTGTACAAGTATAGGCTTAGCAAGACCTATGTTATAAATATTTCATGTAAAAATAATTTTATTTGCCTGTGTACTGAGTAAGAGTAGGTAATTTCATTTGACTTATGGAATCCTGACTAATAATATTAAAGCTACAATATTATAGGGTACAAATTAGGGAGCACCCATCAGATTTCCTCTGGGATAAATAATGTGCCTAACATTCCAGCTGTCGCACTTTTGGAAGGACATTGATAAACTAGAGCATATTGAGGAGCCTGCCCATAGGTGTACTGTAGGATGGCTCTCAAAATTATATCACAAGAAGAAGGAATTGGGGATTTTTATCCTGGGGAAATAAAGAATTTTAAGAGACACTATTGCTCTACTTAAACATTTGAAAACATATCATGTAAAAACAATCTAGATTAGGGGAATCTTCCCTTTTTTTTTTAATATTATTAATCCTGTTGGAAATAAAGTTTTTTAAATGCATAACATAAAATAAAAGGAGTACAAGGGTATAAAGCCAAGCATGTACAGCTTTCCAGAGGACTGCTGTTGTGAATAGCTCTAAGGTTCTGATCACATAGTATACTGACTCTATTTATTCAAAAGTAAACTAAAGCAAAGCATTCACAGAAACCAAAGTACAGCATTCACAATGATATAACAACTTATCACTAAAATGGCAGCATAGTTTTCACTTAAAGTGGCTACATAGTTTTAAGTAAATAATATCATTCAGTAAGTGCTTAATCCAATCATCCTTAAGGAGCAATTCTCCTTAAGGGACACAAAGTACAAAGGTCAAAGTTTTCCACCCTTTGATCACATTGTCTTAATCTTTCAGTTAAAAAGCCTTTTTTCTTCTTTATTGGAGATCAATTTCTCATCATCCTTAATTCAATCAGCCTTAAGAGGTACAAGGTGCAGAGTACAAAGTTCTCCCACCCCTAGATCACAATAAATCACAACACAATCACATAGTGTTGGTCAGCACTATGTCCCCAAGGAGAGGTTTTTTCATCTTGGCTTGAGGTTGGCTCCTGAATTCCATGGTTCTTCTTCGATGGGTCCAGCTGCCTGGATTCATAGACAGGCAGCTCTCACCTCCTTGTCCAACTCCTTGTTTAGCTACTCATCCAGTTCCCATTCCGTATTGAAGCTCAGTGTCCAGTCCGCCTCAAGTTCTTTGCTGTTTCTGTTTTTGGGAAGACAAAGCTTAACAGAGCCACAATAACATTCATTCACATTGCTGGCACCATAATCAATTCAGTGTCTGCCTGTGAAATCAACACAGACCCACAAACAAGGTCTGAGAACTCAACACAAATTGTCAGTATAGTCCCAGGACCTCAGAAATCTTCCTCTAGGACTTCTGTAAACAAACAACAAGAAAATTCTCTTTCAGGGCTTTCATTAAAGTCCCAGGGATTCTGTACAAAGTATTACACACACACAGTGGAACAGACAAACAGAGTACCTGTCCTCCACAACTGTTCCCCTTCTCAGTTCTGCTCCATCCCAACTGTGCTCCTCCATATATATGGTGGTTCTCCTGTCTGTTCTTCCCCTGCCTGTTGCATCAGCAAGTTCCTCCCACCTTCAAATCACAAGGGGCTCAAACAAAGTGCTAAATACTTAAGTAGCTGAAACAAGGCACCAAGTACTTCTTTGCTTGCCATTACAAAGGGAAACCAATTATATTGAAATAAAGATATAATTTCTTCCAATTCAAATTCACAGGCCCCTGAAATTTTGAGTCCATGGACCCAAGGTCAAGAACTCTCTGATTTAGACTTATGTCCTGTACTTCTAAAGGGAGGAAACATCAGCAGTGGAAGGAAGTTACAGTGACACAAATTTTTAATTACTTACTGTAAGAAGAGAACTTTTCATAATTAGAACTGTTCAAAAATAGAATAGACTGCCTTTTGGGGTAGTCTTATCCCTGTCACTGAAAGTCTTCTAGTTGAAATTACATGTCAGGGATGTTGTGGTTTGCATTCTTGCATTGAATAGGAGCTTAGATGACATGACCTTTAAAATTTTGGCTGACCCTGAATGTCTAGGCTCAGAGATTTCTTACCTTCAGCCTTTAGCCACACAGGTTTATCCACTCTGTGTTGCCTCCCCAATGCATACTCAGCAGCACAACTGCTACTGTGAATTAAAAAATATAGCTCACAAATCTTCATTGAAGTGCTTATTTTCTATAATCATCTAGTAGACATAATTACCTCAAAGCTGACTTTTACTAAGAGGGTCAGAACAGTAGCTATAAAATATTTTCTGCTTCTCCCCATAAACCCAGGACACATGCTCCCATGAGTACACAGCATCAGTGCAAGTAATGGACACATACATAGTATACTTTGGCAATTAGGCACACATGTATGGAGCACATTTGGCCACATCAGTTGTCTCCTCTGGCACCGCACAGTCAAAATGTTCTTTTTCTTCTTGTAGTGTCCTCATGTTATTCTCCCCAGGCTCTTCTCTCCCCCCTTCTTCCCCACCACCCTGTATTGTCTCTGTTGGGTGAGTGGTTGAGCTAAGCTCACTGAGGGACCTGCTGCTCTCAAAAGCTCAATTTCCAGTTGCCAGAGCTAATTTTCTCTTGATTTAATCATTAACTCTCATCCATATGGATATGGTGCCCCATGCCCACACTCTTATTCTTTCTAATTCTGCCCCCTACTGGTTAAGGTTTATCTTACTGATAGTAGAGATACAGAGGTACAAAGCTGTCTCCTGCCTTGACTGTCAGAGCTTTCAGGCTTGGTTTTTTTTTTCTCTTAGGGTCACTAGGTCACTAAAGACAATCTTCAATCCATAAATAGGAAACTGGCCCTCTGATTCCATTAGGGAGAATGCCTTCATACTTTGTAAGGAAATAATATGGACATATCTTTGAATTTCATTTACTATATTAACACTTGATCTCCTGTGTCTGGTACCCCTTTGAGTGATTCCATCAACATGACTTGGAGTATGGGACCAACTCCCATCTCCTCCTTTCCTCTATGCTATGAACTAAGTAATAACTCCAACTTGGAACAAGACTGTTTATTGACATTTTCTGCTTGCAGAATTTTAGTTCAGTTCTTAATAAATACAGAAACAAATCTGTAGAAATGGAAATCCCTATCCCTGTCACTAATACAATCCATAACACTATAAGATAAGATAGCTTTTCTTTCTTTGGTGCTCTTAAAGAGTAGGTTGAATTCTCATCCAAGCTGACTAAAGAGGCAATATGATAGCTCAGATGACCTTCTATGCCTCCTCATTGACTCAGGATCACAGGAAAAAAAAAAAGACTTCAAATTCCTGAATCCCCAAGTTTTTGTGTTAATCTTTTCTCTGACATCTTCCTTGTCTGCGTTATGCTATCAGTACTTGTTTATATGATAAGACTTAGTCTTTCAGAGGTGCCAGGCAAAGTGGGTAGAACATTCAACTTTTTCAATCATCTTGGCATGAGGCCAAGAGTCTAAGTTAAAAGTTTGGTTCATGCTCCAAGCATTCAACTTTCAGGCCCACCTACTCTTTCCTGGAAAAAAAAATCCTGCTAAGAAAAAAAATAATCCTAATCACATTCTGAGAGCTGTTAGGTTACAGTGCTTGTGTCCTAAATAAAATCTGGGCCTTTGAGATTCCTGCAATCTAATGGTTAAGCAATTGCCCTGATTTTCAGTGACTTTCCAACGTCTTCCTGCAGGCAAACAGAGAGGTAATCACAAGCAGATGTGGGAGCCTACGGGCACAAGGATGTGCCAGTTCATTTATTATACAGCTACTGTGCAAGGTGATAGAGGTGGAATGGTACAAAAGAAAACAAGGGCAACTTCTCACATCCTCAGCAAAATGAACAAATTGGATATAATTACAATTAGGATAGTTGAGGAATAGTAAGTTGGAAGTACATTCTCTTATACTAAATTTGAAAGTAATTTCTATACTTGGGGTGGATAGGATGTAGAGAACTCTCAAAATAGGATCCTATAAAGAATATTGGTGTGTGCATGCATGTGTGTGTGTGTGTGTGTGTGTGTGTGTGTGTGTGTGTGCTTGTATGTATTCATTTTCCCAGAGCAGCCGCCTGGCTAAGGAGGTTACTTGGAGATACTTTCAAGAACAAACATGATACTTTACCATGATGTTTCAGTAGATTTTGAATGTTCTTTATTTTATTCTACTAAGTCTCTTAAAAGGGGGTGGTTGAGGACTAAAAATAAGAAAACTGTTTTGTTTCAGTTTCATTTTTTTTTTTTTGAGATAGAGACTGTGTGCCCTGATTGATAGAATAATGGTCATGGAGCCTAATGACCTGGGTTAGAGTTCTGGTTCTGCTAGTTAGTCATGGGGTAATAGTGGCAAATAACCTACCCTCTTTTTCTCCCATTTCCCTCATCTGTAGAATGGAACTAGTGGTATATGTATTATTTATCTCTTAGAATTGTTGTGAGATAATATTTATCAGAAAATGCAGCTCTAGAGTTGGAAGGTTCCAAGGAACTTCTGAAGAGGAATCCTTGAACCCCCTTGTACATTTTTATGTTTTAATTTTATTAAAAAAATAATTAATTTTTTGCTTTTAGAATTCACTTTCATAAGATTTTGAGTTTTTCATTTTCTCCCCCTCTCTGCCCTCTCCACTCTGCAAGATGGCATGCAATCTGCTATAGGTTCTACATATACATTCGTATTAAACATATTATCACATTAGTGATGTTGTAAAGAAGAATTAGGACCAATGGGAGGAACCATGAGAAAGAAGAAACAAAGCAAAACAGCAACAACAAAAAGTGAACAAATAGTATGCTTCAATCTGCATTCAGACTCCATAGTTTGTTCCCTGGATGTGGCTACATTTTCCATCATGAGATTTTTGGAGTTGTCTTAGATCCTTTCATTGCTGAGAAGAGCCAAGTCTATCAAAGTTAGCCATTGCACAATGTTGCTGTTACTCTGTTCTTCTACTGTGTTACAGTGTTCTCCTGGTCTGGCTTATGTCACTCAACATCAGTTCATTTAAGTCTTTACAGGTTTTTCTGAAGTCTATCTGCTCCTTTCTTATAGGGCAATAGCATTCCATTTTATTTATATACCACAACTTGTTCAGCTATTCCCCAGTTGATGGACATCCCCTCAGTTTTCAATTCTTGGCCACCACAAAAAGAGCTGTTATACATAATTGTATGCATGTGGATTCTTTTCCCATTTTTGCGGTCTCTTTGGGATACAGATCTCAGAGTGGCATTACTGGGTCAAAGGGTAAGCACAGTTTTATAGTCCTTTGGGCATAGTTCCAAATTGCTCTCTAGAAACCCATTCTACTTTTGCATAGCTCTAATTGTTTTTGAAAATTTTCCTTATATTAAGCCTGAATACATTTGTCTGTAGTTTATAAACTGAATCCTACTTCTGTCACTTTCCTCTCCTTCTCATCCCTCACCTCTCCCTAGGCCAAGTAGAATAATTTCCTTTCCATATGACAATGTGTCAGACAGCTATCATATTTCCTATCCACAAGAATAATTATCTTCAATTCCTTCAAATTATCCTCATGTGACGTGGTCTTGAGGCCCTTCACCTTCCTGCTTGCCTTCCTCTGGACAGTCTACAGTTTATTAACGTCCTTCCTAAGGTATGATATCCCAAACAGAACAAAATCAGATATTTCAGAAATGGTCTGACCAGAGTGGAGTATGGTAATTCTATCACCTCCCTTTTTCTGGAAATGCTCTTTTAATGCAGCCTAAGATTTCTTTACCTTTGATTTGCATAGAGCAGTGTTGATTCATGTTGAGTTTTGCTGTTGACTAAAATACCAAGAATTTCTTTAAGACAAAATGTTGTCTACCCATGACTCCCTTATTATATATTTATGTAGTTGGGTTTTTTTTTTTGAGCCCGGGTGTCATCTGCAAATTTGTTAAGCTTGCTATCTATACTTTTACACAAGGCATTGATAAAAAGATTAATGATGGTAAAAAGGAAGATTCTTTGGGGCACTCCACTAGAGATCTCCATCTGAGTTGATATCAAATCATTAATGATCATTCTTTGGTTCTGAATATTCAACTAATTCAGAAATCCACCTAAACTTACTGTTGCATCCACTTCTTATGACTGTTATTGAACGATGAATAAAATACTGATTCTGGAGTTGGGAATATCTGAACACAAATCTCACCTGAGATATTGCCTTGCTATCTGACTCTTGGCAAATAAATTGCCCTCTGTCACCTCAATTTCCTGATCTGTAAAATGAGAATAATAATGGCATCCACCTCCATGGTTTTTGTGAAGATCAGATAAGATAGTATTTGTAAAATATGTTGTAGACTTTAAAGCATCATTTAAACGGCACTCAGCTTTATGTTTATTAACGTCTAGTCCAGAGTCTTCAAACACACTTATAGGTTACATTGCCACTCCCAACACTGCTGTGTGCTGCAATCAGATTAAAATGTAATTGGGAAATATTTAACAAAATAAATAGAAATACAAGAGAACGTAGATAATGTTAATGTATGGTTTTCTAAGTCAATATGTGGTCCATAGGTATGCTTAGTACTCATTTCTATTTGAATTTGACACCACTGGTCTAGCACTTGGTTTTCAACCATTTCCACAAGAACAGCTTGAGAAACTTTGTCAAATATTTTGCTAAAATTCAGATTTAAGCATAATTGGAGTATTAACCTGATTTACCATTTTGGTAACCCAATGAAAAAAAGGGAATGAGATTGTGTGGTGTGACCTATCTTTGAGGAAGATATGCTAACTTCTTATGATGACTATTCCCTTTTCTAGATCCTTCCTCTTCTTGAAAATTGGGAAATCTATACTTCTTTGGTTTCATGGAGCCTCTCCTATTTTCTATCATCTTTTAAAAATCATAGATCATGGGTCAGCAGTCAATTCCACGAGCTCATGGAATATCCTACGCTATTGTTTCTCTGTTAGAATTTTGCCAGTGGTCTAAACAGTGATCTTCTCCCGTCTTTGATTTTTCTCTTTTTTACATATAAATAAAATAACAAATAAGCAAACTTTTTGGTTTTACTTTGATTTTGTTGTCAGTCTCAGCTCATTCTGAGATTTAACATTCATACCATATGTTTGTAGTTCTCCTTTATCACCTGCCCTTGCTTCCATCTTCTGTATACACCCTTAAAAAATCTAAGCTGGTTAAAGAGTTCCTAAGGCAATGACATCATTCTTTTAAAATGATCCTTACTTTTCTTTTTGTATTTTAAGAATTTCACTCTTTAGAATTTCCCATTGTTCAGAGGTTGACTTCTCTAGAATACATTGAATAGAATCCTGTCCTTTCTCTGTATTTTATGAAATCTGCTCTACCAAAATCTATGATACATATCATACTGTGTCTAATGTTTTTCTCTTTATTGATAACAAATCCTAATTGGGCACTATTACTTCCTTTCAAGGTTTTCGTCATTTCTACAACAGCAACCAATTCTTCCCTATTAGTATGGTGTTTTATATCTTCAGTGATTTGCAAATGAATTGTAGTATATGGATGTATTATTGTTGTTATTACTGAAAACTTAATGTAAAAAGTACTCCTATAGTCTAAAACCACATATTCCAGAAATATGTTATACATGTTAAAATAGACTAAAAGAGAAACAAATGAAGAAAATAACCATTTAAATCACTTTCCCCCAATAAACACTTTACTATTTGACTTCTTATATCAAAATCATTTTCAAATTTCCTTCTTCCCTTAACTCAATTGAGTCATCCTTTTAACAAAGGAAAATTTGAATGAAACCCGGTTAACAAAACAACTGTATCTTCTTATACATGCAATATTGCATACTATTTGTTCCTCACCTCTCTACTAAGAGGAGGGACATACATTTCCTTTGAGAACATTCTTTGCCATTGCAAAGATTCTGAGGTTGGCAACACCTTAGTTTTGTTTCATTACCATTCTGATAGTGAATATCTATGTTATTCTCTTAGTACTATTCTCTTTCCTCTCTATCACTTGATTTAAAACTTGTCACAGTTCTCTGCGTTCTTCATATTTACCATTTATTATGGGACAATATATTACTTTTTCTGTGTTACAATTCTTATTCAATCCTAATATGCAAGTGAAATACAATCATCAGTGATTTTCAGGATATCCAGGTGAGTTAAGTTCTTTTTTTCAAAGGACTTTGAGTATGTGAACATGGCCAATTTTGTGATGACTTCTAGATTTTCTCAATCTCCAAGGTATATGAGGATTAGAGCAGGGCTGAGATAAGTGATTGCTGTTCTTCCTTTTAGAATGTTAGAATATAAGCGTTGGCTGCAGTAAGAGGGCTTGATGTCATACAACCAAGAGAACTTACTGATTTCCATTCCACCTGTTGAAGTGGAAGTAAAACTGGGAAATGTAAATTTGAAAACTTTGAAGCACTGTAATATTACTAATATCATCTTACATTTTTATCACATTTTGAGATTTTCATAGGACATTACATTAATTGTCTCATTATATAAATATATAAGAATGTGGGAAAAATCTGTAATTTTGTCTTCTGGGGAATTTCACATGTGGGAAACTCTTCTACTGACAACTTTTTTTTATGAATTTGGAGATAAAGAGAATAAAAACACAATTATTAAGTATTTATCATGTATCAAAGAATATATCAAGTATTGGGGATACAAATAGAAACTTGAGATTACCCTTGTTCTGAAAGAGTTCACACTCTGAATGGGAGAGACAAGACATATAAGTGGCATCAGTTGCAGATTGAATGGAAAAGCCCAGAGGTCCTTAAGGTTTGGTGGCAAGGTAGCTGGTAAGGCCCAGTGGTTTTATTGGACAGTATCACAGGGAGTTATTTCCTGTTCCCCTACAATGCATGACTGTATGTGCCCTTTAGTCAGGACCTAGGAGGGTCTGGGTCTAGGAGAGTTGGAAAGGGAAGATACCAGTAGGATGTGGTCAGGAATCAGGCTGGGGGTGAGGAAGGAGAGGAAAGATATTCTACTGTCTGATAAACTTCCCCCTCTTGTGGATAAATCCTAGGGAGTTCCTTGAGTTACATAGAGGTTAAATGACTTGATAAGATCTCTTAGTAAATGTCAAAAGTGTGATTTAAAGTGTGATATGTATGTGTATATATATATATATGTATATATATATGAATAATATGTCTGTCTGTATATATGCGTATATATGTATATACATAGTGTGTCTGTGTATGTATGTATGTGTACGGTGTTGTTTTTATATTTTGTTATCCTCTCTAGGTTCCCTACCACTTGGGCAGTTCTGTTGATGGGTCATAGTGAATCCAACCAATTCAAAATTATAGTCCCATACAATTGTGTTTAGAATTTAGTAGCCCTCCCATTCATGCTAAATAATCCCCAGTTTCTTTGGTCATGATTTATAGGACCCATTTCCCAATCCTATAATCATTTTCATTGCATGCTTCTGGAATTTCTCCAAGTTCCTAGTCCACTTAAGTTAAGACATGGTATTTAAACGCTGAGAATAGTGAGAGGATTACCTTGATATTCCAAAGTACAACATCTCTGAATGATATAAGTTGTTTTTTCAATCAATCAATCAATCAACAAATATTTATTAATTATCTTAGATTCCTTTACCCTCCTGTTCTCCTACCTCCTTTTTTGGTTTCAATGTCTATATAATTTAAGTGTGAGATATTTTCTTTGGTGGCATAACATAAATTATTTTCTCAGCAATAAAAAAATCTCATGTATTTAAACATCATTATCATAAAAAAATCTCTTTTCATGAGCCACCATGTGTTTTGGGTGGATCTTTTACAGAGGAAAATATAAGGACATAGGATAACCTGATATGGAGAGGTCACAATCTGTACTTATGGAGCAAAGTCTCATGGTGCTGAATTCAAGGGACCCTCAAAATATCAGAAGTATTTATTATCAAAAAACATATGTCTAGTGATCCCCCTCATGCAAATATACTGGCTTTCTATGACATAAATTAAACTTCCTCTTTGCCTGTTTGTTTACATGAAACTAAATGTAAAAATCACATCTCATCTGTTAGGTGAGTATAAACAAAAATCATCTTTTCCACCTCATGTTGTAGATTATAGAATAAAGAAGGAAGTAATTTTATGAGGATTTTTTGGTGCCTTAATTTTGAATAGACTAAATTGTGTCCTGATGTGTGGATATTTTCCCAGTTCAAGCAAATATTTTGATACTTTCTCTCCATTGACACTGAAGTAATTTTACAGTTATGCTAAGAATTTGACAAAATTCAACTTCTTAAGCATGAACCGGCAGACATGAACTTTCCTTTGGGTCTGTATAGCTGTTGTGTCTGGGGATCTCAAATATGCCCCTTGAGTGACAGGCCAGTGTCTGAAAGCATTTGCCTGTTCTGTTAAGTGATCTGGGCTATCTCTGAGTTACGGACACTCCCATAGGGTCTGTTGGCTCACACTAACAGGGGTATGGATATTTTCTTTCCAGTGAAGTTGCCAACATATTTATAACCATCTGTTGTTTATCGGCCACCTTCCCTGGTGTTGGTAGTTCTGTGCAACTTCTTGTCTCATGATTCTCTTGTGCATCTATGTCTTTTTTTTTCTGTCACTACTCATCTTTTAAAAGGGTAGTTACTGCTAATGGTCACTTTAGTTATTCTCTCTGTCCCCTTTATGCTTTCAAGATTTTTTTCCCAGAGGAGTAGACTGCTGATTCCTGAATCTTCTTTTCTGGCAGCTTCACAGTGAGGGTAAAAATTTAAATTTAAAAGTCTTATCTGAAATGTTGGGAGGATGTAGGAAAACTGGGACACTAATGCACTGTTGGTGGAGTTGTGAACTTATTCACCTATTCCGGAGAGCAATCTGGAACTGTGCCCAAAGGACTAGAAAAACTATGCATACCCTTTGATCCAGCAATACCACTACTTTATCTGTATCCCCAAAAGATAATTTAAAAAAGGGGGGTGTAAGGACCTATTTGTGCAAAAATTTTTATAGCAGGTCTTTTTGTGGTGGCTAAGAATTGGAAATAGAAAGAATGTTCATCAACTGGGGAATGGCTACATGAGCTATGGTGTATAATTGTAAGGGAATATTATTGCGGTATAAGAAATGACAGGCAGGATGATTTCAGAAAGACCTGGAAAGACATACATTAACTGATGCAAAGTGAAGTGATCAGAACCAGAATGTTGTACACAGTAATAGCAAAACTATAGGATGATCAACTGAATGGCTTAGCTATTCTCAACAATAAAATGATTCAAGACAATACTAAAGGATTCTTGATGGATTCTTGAAGGATTTTTGATACCGTCTGCCTCCAGAGAAAGAACAGATTCTTAAGTACTTGTCATGAATGAAGCATACCATTTTCAAACTTCCTTCCTTCCTTCCTTCGTTCCTTCCTTCCTTCCTTTTTTTCCCTTTTTTCTTTCTTTTTAAAGTCTTCTTGCACAAAATGACAAATATGGAAATTTTTACATGATTGTACATAGATAATCTAAATCAGATTGCTTACCATCTCAGGGAAGAGAAAAGGAAAGGGGGGAGGGGTAGAATTTGAAACTCAAAACTTAAGAAAAACCCAATAAATGTTAATTAAAATGTTAATGGGGGAATGTTAAATATTATTTATAAAAGAGCCTTATGTGGAGTTTTTTCTCCTATCCTTGTAAATAAGGTTTTCTTGATTGCCATGATCCTATTGAGGCTATTGGTCAGTTGCTTTTATGGGGTGATCTTAACTATTTGTTTAGTCTTTCAGCCATATCCAATTCTTTGTGACCCTGAGGAATTTAGCACACCAATACTGTCCATGGGATTTTTTTTGGCGAAGATACTAGAGTTATTTGATATTTCCTTCTCTACTGGATTAAGGCAAACAGAGATCAAGTGATGTGCCCAGGGTCATACAGCTAGTAAGTATTTAAAGCTGGATTTGAAGTCAGGTCTTCCTACCTCTAAGCCTAGCACTCTATCAACTGAGCCACCTAGCTGCCTCCAACCTTGGCTCTAGGTTCAAAATATTAGAGTGGAGTATTGGCAAAGGTTGAAGCCTTAAGTCAGGCATAGAGAAAATATTACAGATCTAAAGAATAAAATATTAGTGAGGAAGGGACTTCACTAGCCATCTAGTTTAACCATTACGTGAAAAAAAAATCCTCTATAATGTAATTGACCCTTCTGTCTTTGTGTCATCTGTAAAATGTTCAAGTCATTGACAATAGTGTTAAAATAGCTCAAGACCATGCATAGAATTTTGAGGTGCTCCACTAGAAATCTCCTTTGAAGTTGATAGAAGTCAATTAGTCAATAAATACTTATTAGGTGCCTACTGTGTACCAGGCTCTGTAACAAGCATTGGGGATACAAAGAAAGGCAAAAAAAGAGGTCTTATCCTTGAGGAGCTCACAACTGGGCGGGAGAGACAATATTAAGAAACTATATGTTAATAAGCTATGTACAGAATAAATAGGAAATAATTAAAGGAGTAAGGCACTAGAATAAAGAAGGATCAGGAAAGAGTTCCTGGAGAAGGTAGGATTTCAGATGAGACTTAAAGGAAGCCAGGGAAGCCAGTAGACAGAGATGAGGAAGGAGAACATTCTATACATATGGGGACAGACAGTGAAAATGCCTTGAGCCCTGAGACAGTGTTCTGTTTAAAGAACAGTAAGGAGTTCAGTGTTAGTGGATTGTAGAAGAGTGTGGTATAAGGTGTAAGAAAAACAGGAAAAAGGTGTGTGTGTGTGTGTGTGTTTGTGCGTATGCGTGTTTGTGTGTGTGCGTGTTTGTGCATGTGCATGTGCACACATGAAGGTCTTTGAATGCCAGAAGATTTTATATTTGATCTTTGTAGGGGATCTCATACCAATAATGATTAATACAGGGGCCTGTGAGTCTATCTTCTTAGTATCTAAGGCTACTCTGCCCCATCCTCCCTTTCTCCATGCTATCTTTTTTCTTTTCTTTTTTTTTTTTTTGGAAGGGAGAAGGTAGGGCAATTGAGATTACTTGCCCAATATCACACGGCTAGTTCTTTTGTGTTAAGTGTCTGATGTCGCATTTGAACTCAGGTCCTCCTGACTCCAGGGCTGATGCTCTCTTCACTGTGCCACGTAGCCAGCCTATGCTATTTCTTTTGAATAATGTATGACTTTCCAAAGGTATATCCAACCATATCCTCTACCCTAGTTGCCACAGTGACTGACATAGATCTGGAATTCTTTATTCCCTCTTCCTAAGGATTTGGTAGACTTAATTACCATGACCTGAGCTGAATGACAACCTGGAAGGCAGAAAACTAGGGGTGGAGTGAGATGGGAAATAGAATGCCTAAACAGAGACCTTGGGGCAGCCGGAAAACTCTTACCTCATGGATCTGGGACTTAGCCAGGTATACTTTGGCCTATCCTTAAAATGTATTGCCCAGTCTTGCTATGGGTACGTGTTAGGAACATAGAGAGGATCAAAGAAGTCTTAGTAAGGTGAATTTAGCTTTTTGGATTCTCTGTAGATCCTTACTCTTTCTTTTCATGTTGAAGCCCTTCTATGGTCAAACACTCTCTAATCTCTGATAATGTGAGTGGAGAGGAATTCAAGTCCTTTATCTTCTCTGCTAGAAGTATGACCATCTTGTTCATGGCAGAAACACAGATAGTGCAGGTACCTACAGATTTCTTTCTCCTCTTTTCTCTCTGTCCCCTCCTATTACTTTATAGCAGTGGAGTGTATTTACACATATGTGTATTGGGGCATATGGGAGGAGTATAGGGAAATTTTCAAGGACCTTTACTGTGTGCGATGTTTGTATTTCTGACATGATTACCTTACCTAGTCCTAGAACTTTGTTTTTCTAAGGGATACTCCTGGCTGACTCCCAACTCCATGGGATAAGGGCTCTCCTTTTGCCCTGAGGTCTCTGTATAGAATTTCTTTTCCCCATCTTACCTCACCCCCAGTTGTCTGTCCTCCATGTCATCATTTAGTTCAGGTCATATTAATTGTCTCCCAAATCCCTAGGCAGCAGATACCTCTCTAAGTGGTCATTAAATCTGTAGTTTAAGCTCTTATGAAATATACTTCCATCAGTACTGGCTCCTTTCAGTTTGCAAGATTAATTTTTATGGGCCATCAGTGAATGTCTACTCTGTTTGAGTAAGTCCTTATATGACTGTAACTATTTTTTCCTTTCAATGGGGATGGCTCCAAATGACCAGGGAATCTCTCCCTGAACTGTTTATAACTCCTTCTCTCCTAAGGGCTTCTTTTCTTCTTTTTAAGAAACCATCTATTCTAGGGTGCTTCCCTCACCCCATTTTCTAAACATAAAATATGTCATAGCATAGATCATAAGTCTAAAGAAGCCTAGTTAAAAACCTTAGCTTGAAAAGGCTAAGGTCACCCATTGCAACCTGGGCCATCTCCAGTTGTCCTGATCTGTATCTTGCCACTGGACACAGATGGCTCCAGAGGTGAAAGTGAGGCTGGTGACTTTGCATAGCCCTCCCTCACTTAAATAAAATTCACTTGTATGTCATGGCATCGCCTCCCTGATGTTATTTTCCTCTTTGAGAATGAAGGACAAACAGCAGCAGTAAAGAAGCCCAGCTTCACTGGGGGGTGGGAGTGATTGGGAGGGGACTCAAAGGGGATGAGATCACAATCCATTTAAGAGTATTTTAGTATTTTTTGAAAGCACCATATTAAACAATAAAATCTCACTTAACCTATTTTTCTCATGGCTGAATGAAAGAGGATTTCATCTTCTTCTATTTAAACACATTTTATTTCTATCATTTGTTTTTATATCACCTACATTTCTCAATGTATGTCTCCCTTTCCCCTCCCATAAAAGTCATAAAGGCAAAAATAGTTTTGCGAAACTAACCAACACCAGAAACATTTGCATTAATTATTTTGTACCACAACCACGGTTTCCTCATCTTTTCGTGAAAAAGACTTCTCCCTCTTAATGCCAACTAAAAAGATATTCCCAGCCTCCTCCTACCTAATCTAAAGAATTCATAAATTAATTTTTATTTTATTTATTTAAAATTTATCAATTTTAATTCTGTTGCCTCACAAGATAATGTATGTCAGAGAGAAAATAAGAAAAGCAAATACTGATTGAATTTAGTGCTTGCAAATCTTTAGGGATATATATAAAATTTAAAATTTGTTTACAACTCCTTTTGAAACAAGGACTTTTTTTTTTTCAACCCAGCCCCCGCCCCCAAAAACAACCTTAAAAAAAAAATCCACTTGCAGCTGAATTGCCTGTAGGTAAATTATAACTGGATGTTTTCCCAATAACCTATATAAAGGATTCTATTCTTCTCTTCTGACCCCAGAAAGACATCGGCTTTTGCATGCATGAAAGTAGGAATAGAAAAACCTTTCTTCTCCCTCCTCAAAGCATCATCTGATGAAGATCCACTCTCCACTAAACAGTTTTTTTTTTTTTTACCAAAAAAAGCCAAACCTACATAAATCCCCAAATACATGTGATGTAGTAGAAATAACAACCTGACTAAGACCGTATCAATGTTCTTCTCTGTTAACCCTTTTTTATCCAATCCTTTCCAGCACAAAGATTATTTCTTCAGGAAAAGAGTAATTGACTCAGTTCCTTATCGACTTTGTGACCTTAGATAAGTCATTCAACTAGTTATACCTTAAATTTGGGGGCATGATAACAGTGATTCTTTGTTTAAACCAAATTTGGAGATATTAAGAAGGGATCTATGCCGAGAAAAATATTCTGCATAAGACAGACATTCACTAAATGTTGCTTAATTGATTATTACAAGGGAGAGAGTGGCAAGTATAAGAGCACATTTTTTTTTGTGGGTCCTTCAAAAAACTTCCAGATCTTTTGGGAACTCAGTTTCCTCACATGTAAAATGGGAAAAATAAATTCTCCAGAGCAAATCAAATTCAGAATGAGAGAAATGTGATCTTCTTGACTTTAGGCCCACTACTCTGTCTTCCTATCTTCCCCACCACTACCTTTCTTCCCTGATAGACATAATGTGATCTTGCTAAGATTCTTGTCCATGCCCTCCCATAAGTTTAGGGTAAGGATTGCACTTAATGTGCTGGAGGCCTTTCCTGCTGTAGTGAGGATACCAGAGAACAACTCTGTTAGGCTAGGGGGACCTGGAAGACACAGGTCCTCATTTCATCTCTGAAAATTATCAGCTATATGTATGTGACCCTGGGCAAATCTCTAAATCTCCCACTAACTTGGGCAACTCCTTATCTATTAAATCACAATTGAGTTGAAAAGTTGGGGTGACTCAACACAGTTATCTCCCACGTGGATAAAAACACAGATCTTTCTCGTAGTCCTATTGCTTATTCAATAATATCCTATTTAAATTTCAGATAAATTATTATTTGATATTTTAAAAATGCAGTTCTAAAACAAAGTTCCTTTACAAATCATTTGGAGGGGGTAGTGCTTTGACAGACTGTGAGACTTTGAAGTTATCTTTGGGTACATTAATAGGGAGAATTACCATCTGGGAAGGTGCATCGTTTAGGGGATGCTATCCTTTGAGGACTTATTCACCAGCCAGTTGGAAGGGTTAAATGCTGACCTGACTTTGAGCTATTTTCTATTCCAAACCTACTGTTCTTTGATTTCATCAAAAGATGGATTTGCATATGGACTGATAAGGCACCTTGGCACAGGGAGGTTTGGAGAGACTAGATTTCATGCAACCACAGATCTGGCACAGTACTGATGAAAACTCAATTTTGATTTATGTCTATGTAACAGAATTTCCTATTGATTACCTGCCAGAACTAAGACAAAGCAATGTTAGGCTCCAAGCCAATTTTTTCACAACCCTGAAGCTTTCTCTCATTTTTGTAGTCTATCCCCTCATTGGAGTTTTCTGAAAATTTGTAAACAATTATGGTTTAAGTATTTGGTAGTGGGTAATGTTACTTGGCCTGTGCTAAGGAAGCTTTTTTCAGTGCCCAAGTTTTGTTTTTGTTTGTCTTTAGGTATTATATATACACCTACTATGTCTATTGCACAAAATTAGGTTCTTAAGACCACCAAAGGCCTTGAAAAGCCATGGTTTACTTAAGACAAGAGATATGCGTGAAAAAGCAAGTCAGAAGAGCATATACATGCTGAAATTCTTCTCAGAGCTATATAGTCAATTCAATTCAGTAAACACTTATTACACACTTAATTATGAACAGGCACTATACTACTTGCAGATAAAACATAAAGACAAAAACAAAATAGCCCTTGCCCGTCACTAGTATCTTTCCTGAGCTCTACTCCCTCAACACCAACTACTTGCTAGGTTTTACCAGCTGGATATCCTATAGGCATCTTAAACTCTTCATATGTAAAGCAGAACTCATTATCTTTCCCTGTAAATCTAATCTTCCTTCATTTTTAAAATTTCCTATGAAGATATTAACATCCCTTTGATCATCCAGGTTTAAAATTTTAGTGTCATATTTGACTCTTGACCTCCTTTATCTCCTCCCTCCCACCCCACCCCATATCCAATCAATTTTCAGGTCTTCTTGATTCTACCTCCACAAAATCTGGTCAATCTTTTGCCTTCTCTTCTCCCACCACTACCACTCTCATTCAGGCCCTTATCACCTCTTGCCAGGATTATTGCAGTGCTTCCAAATTGATCTCTTTGTTTCCAGTCTCCCCCCTTTTCAATTCTTTGCTTCATTTGTTGATGATCATAGATTTAGAGATGAAAGAGACTTTAGAGGTCAACCTATCCAATTCATTAATCTATTCACAATACAGATGCCAAAATAATCTTCTAAAGACACAAGTCTGATGCTGTCATACCCTTGCTCAAGAATCTTCAATGGCTCCCTATTAAATGTAGGAAAAATACAAACTTCCCAGGTTGGTATCTAAAACTTTATATAAACAATTTCCAGCTTACCTTTATAGACATTGCACAAAATTACCCTACATGAATTCTATATTCTAGATAAATCTGCTCAACTTTCTACTCTCCCAAATCATCACTGTATCTTTTACCACGTTGACTTTGTATGGCTAGCCTTCCTACATAGACCGCACTCCTTTTCCAACTCTTTGCTTTTTTTTGTTAGACTAATTAACTTCCTTCAAGACTCAGCTCTGGTGCCACCTGCTGTGGTAAGCCTTTTTTTTTATTCCCCCAAGTTCATGGGATGATAGGATCCTAGATTCTTCACTGGAAAGAAGCATAGAGATCATCAAATAGAGTTGTTAGTGTCAACTCTTTACTGAAATTATATCGTATTTATTTATCCTCAATTCAGGATAGAGTGGATAAAGTACTGACCTTGGAGATGGCCAGGAAGATCTGGGTTCAAATCTTGCCTCTGATGCTTACTAGTTGTGTGACCATGGGCAACTCTTTTAAACTCTTTATGTCTCAATTTGTTTGTTGAAAAAATTTGAGGGTATAATCCTTTCAAACTCTAACTTTGTGATCCTGTGATTAGATGGCTTCCAATAGTCCTTATGAGCAACTAGGTTTCATGGTGGATAGAGTGTTGGACATGGAATTAGGAAGACTCCTTGTTATAAGTTCAAATCTGATCTTAGACACTGGCTTTGTGACCCCGGGCAAGTCATTTAACCCTGTTTACCACAATTTCCTTATCTGTAAAATGAGCTGGAGAAGGAAATGGCAAACCGTTCCAGTGTCTTTGGCAAGAAAACCCCAAATGGGATCACAAAGAGTCAGACATTGCTGAAAAGCCTGAGCAACAACAACAAATATCCCTTACAGTCCCAAATGTATGATTCTGTGATCCTATAATTAGATGACCCCTGAGGTCCCTTTCATCTCTAAGTCAGTGATATTTTGACAACTTATTTTTAGTCTTTGTACCTCTAGCCCCTTGGTGGTACCTGGCACATAGTAAATTTTTCATAAATGCTTGATTTGAATATGCTAAGAAAGTGAACAATCAGTCAGATAGGTTTGGTCAAAGGTTTCTTACAAGATATATCACAATATTTTTGAAAGAAGTATTGCATACAGAATTAGAGGCTTTTGAATTTAATGAGCCTTTCCCAATCATGAATTTTATAGACAAGGAAACTGAGGCAAATTTCCTATAATCACAGTGGTACCTAATAAGTAGATCTGGGAAACAAACCCAGGTCATGAAACTCCAACACCAAAATTCACCACACCATGCCGACATGTTGTAAGAACTGGAATGAAATGGAAAATTACTGGGGCAAAGATGGAAAGACATTTTAGGTAGGGGGATGCACCTGAACAGAATCCTAAAGGTACGAGGGCTCTTGCAAAAAGGCAAGATTAGACTTGATCTAATCATGAATCACTTGATGTGGATAAATAGCTCAGATGGCATTCCTCTAAAAAGAATGTAGAAAATCAGGTAATGGGAACAAAAATAAATTAGCTATTCACATTTGCTTGGCACAACTTATTTTATTTTACCTTGCCAAAAAGTTTTTTAAAAAATGAATTTTGCCTGAAAGTAATGCCTGAAAATTTTTAAAATAAAACCAAAACCCAACAAAATTACCCATTACCACAAAAAGCATTAACATAAGAAACTCACATGTTGATTTTTTTTAGATACAGAAACATTTAAGTTCTTCAGGAAGAAGTTAGAAATGACATTTTGTAGTAGATAAAATGCTGGACTTGGAATAAGGAAGATCTGGGTTTGCATATGGTTTCAGGTATTTACAAGCTGTGTAACCATGGATCAGTAGCCTCAGTTTTCTTATCTGTAAAATAATATTTTTAATATCTATTTTGACAGGTAGCGTAGTATAGAGACCCACTCTCAGAATGAGGAAACCTGAGTTCATATAACTTCTTCTCACACTGTAATGATGATGAAAATCTGAAGATCTTCTCTGCACCTTGGCCCCTTGATAGGCTTAAGTGAATCTGAGAACCTTCCCTGATTTGAAAATACACTCTGCCCCCTAATAGGCTGAATGTGGTTACATGGAACCAGTGGTGGGAGGCTTGTTTTTCAGGAATGACCATACTTTGTTACTTTGTGATTGGGCAGTGGGTCAAGAGGATTGTTACATTCTCTAAGCCAGGAGAAGGCCTGATACCCTGATGTAAGGTTTTGCTTTGGGGCTCACTTTGGGAAGAGTTGTGTGATTTGGCCAGATAAGACTCTGGGCAGCCATGGAGCCCCCTGGCTTTGAAAACCAGATGTTGGTGCTTCTCTCTCTGGTAACTAAGTAGGTATGGATGTAATGGTCAGACAGCTAGAAGCCTTGTCTGCTGAATTGTGTTATTTTCTGTTGTAACTTCTGTTTGTATTCTCTGAAGTTCAGGGTGCTGACTTTTTCCCCCTGAACTAGGTAAATGATATATATTTGATTGATTAAAGTAAGATTGTTAACCCATTTTGAATTGCTTTCCTTTAGAAAAGCGGATCGAAGAATCTGTGCTAGC
>CM053585.1:167680931-167727046 GCA_028646515.1 Pseudochirops corinnae
GCTACACACACATATAGGCTATGTGACCATGGGCAAATCACTCAACTTCTGAGTGGCCTAGGCAGGTTCTTAAGACTGTTTGTTGTAGAGCAGGAGTCAATCTGCCTCTGTATAGGGAGTTTCCTAAACAATAATTTCCAATCCTCAAACTCCAAAACCAACCTCAAACTTTCAATGAGACAATCTGTGTAAAGCTCTCTGCAGACTTTAAAGTGCTATAGAAATTCAGTGATTATAGAAACATAGATATAGAACTGGAAGGACCATCAGAAGCCATCTAGTCTAACTCCTTCATTTTACAGATGAGGAAATTGAGACTGGGGAAGTCAAATGACTTGCTCAACGTCACAAAAGTCCTGGCTAAGTCATTTAACTTTGATGACAATGATAATGCAGCATGTCTTCCAGTGAGAATGCTTACATCTCTTTGAAGAAATATATATGGGAAAGTTACCAATTCTATGAACATTCTGTGGTGAGGTCAGATCTAATTTGAAAGTAAAAGGGGGTGTCCAGACAATCACGCAGATAACTCCAAACAAACACCTCTACCATGTTTATTTGGCTAGGTCATGCAAAAACATTTTTTTTTCTCTAAACTTTTCTTGTCTCTGTTTCTATGTATCTTTCCTGAAAGCCATGTAACATGGGAAAGTTCTTTTAAAACCTCAGAGTTTTATTTAAATATGAGCAGTTTACTCATATAATGAATGTGGAATGGAGGAGTCCAGAGCAAGGAATCCATGAATCTGAGTTCTTTCTTATAATATGGTCATACAATTTAAGCCAAAGCAGATTCCATGTATGTGTGTGTGTTGAGTTATCCACATTGATGGTCAGAGAGTTCAGTTTTTTCTAGAACAGGCATCCTTACTATGGGGTATATGAATTTGCTTTTTAAAATATTTTGATAAATATGATTCAGTATAATTGATTTCCTGTTGTAATACTTGGCATTTTATTTTATGCATTTAAAAACATTGTTCTGAGAAGGATCCATATATTTCACTAGACTGCCAAAGATGTCCATGACACAAAAAAAAGTTAAGAACCTCTATTTTAGAACCTTTAACTCTGCTTCAGGTAGGTGCATGCAAGTCCACAAAGTTTCAGTGATGCACAATCAATTCTTCCCTCAATCCTGATTTCTTATCTCTAGCTTAAGAGATCCCAATTAAAGCTATGCCATGTATTTAAAAGCACAGCTGTTCCAAATTCCAACCTGAAGTCACTAGATGGAAATGCAGAATTAGTTGACTTTGAAAATAATGTTGGTTAAATTTTTGGCTTTCATCATTATCCTTTAGCATTACTAATGGCAACATCTCCATCACCAACCTTGTTCACTAATGCTCAACCATATGCTGGCTGCCCAAGGCACCCAGCTGTCACCAATGATCCAAGTAAGGAATCAAATCTCAGTTCTTTGCCTCATTGTGGTGTGGAAGTGTTGTTGGGTTCTGGAGGCTACATAAATGAAGTACAAACTCTGGCAGGTCTAGCTTCTAGAATGGCTCCAAGTACAGGTCTTGGAAATGGGTCATTTATCTTTGGATTAACTACTCACCTGACAGGAGCTAAGGATGCGTTGGAGATGAAAGGAGAAACAGGTGTTAGATTGAGGGTTTATGTGTTTACTAGTCAAGGAGTGGAGAGAAATTGGCTTGTATGTGGGATTATATAGAGCTTTGATTGAAGGATCATAGATCATAGAAATATAGACAGAGTTGAAAGTCCAGTTCTCTTCCTTTCCCCTTTCCTCCATTTTTACAAATAAGAAAATTAAAGCCCAGAGAGAATTAAATGACTTTCCCAAAGCCACAAAGCCAGTAACTGGTAAAAGACAGATTTGAACCTAGCTCCAGCACTCTGTCAGCTATCCCCATTGCCTTTTAATGAACGAGTGTTTAGAGAATTTGATAGTAGGGTTGACAAAAATGAGGGTGCTCAGAGATATTTAACATGGATTGGAGGGTTGAGTCAGGGGCTGTGTGGAGAGCATATTTGGCGTATGCCAAAGGCAGCTTCAGAGCTAGCATGTCCTGCTTGTGCATTGAGCCATATAAGAGACCCAAGGGGATCAAAGGTCACCTATCTAGGAAGTAATAGAGCTGGGATCTGAACCTTGATTATTTGGATTCTCCTTTAATACTCTCTCTACTGTAGCAGGCCAATTCCACTGGAAATGACAAGATTGCCTTCACCTTCTGACCTTCCTGGGGAAAATGATACCCTAGTGGGGCAATGGAGGCTAAATTATCACTGTGTCTTCTGTTGACCATAAGCCCTCGGCCTACATATGTGAAGGAAACAAGCTTTTATTAAGTAGTTACTTTGTGCTGGTCATCCTACTAAGCGAGTGGTTTACACTCATTTGAGTATCACAAAAACCCTGGGAGGGAGGTGCTTTTAGTATCCCTATTTTATAGTTGAGGAAGATAAGTTAGACTGAGATGAAAGTGACTTTAATCTCAGGGTCACATTTTAACTATCTGATGTTGGTTTTTAACTTTGGTCTTCCTGACTCCTAGGTTCTGCTACCTAGTTGCCCCTGGAGGTAGAAACATTTTGCTAACAATTTTTGCGTTTGTACTGAGGCGAGTAGGTTGCCCAGTGGATAGAGCGTTGGATCTGGAGTGAGGAAGTCCTGAATTAAAATTTAGCCCCAGATACTTAGTAGCTGTGTGGCCCTGGGCAAATCACTTAACCTTTCTCAGCCTGAGTTTATTTATCAATAACGTTGGAATACTAACAGCACCTACCTCCCAGGGTTGTTGTGAAGATCAAATGAGATAAGAATCATGAAGCACTTAGCACAGTGCCTGGCGGTAGTAAGTGCTATAATCATTGTTAGCTCTTATAATTATTATTTCTGTCCTTCTGCATTAAGGCTCAAGAATGGTTTCACTTGGATAGATGACTAGAGAGAAAGCCACAAATCCTCGGTTTTCTTTGTGCCTCGTTTCCAAATCTATAGTCCCCATTTGTCCTCTCTGGCAATGAAATACTTTCTGGGCAGCTCCCAGTGACTATTAAGCCTTCTTGGCCAGCCAGATTCCTGTGGCTCTAGTCTGTCTGTTGAACATCTTTACACAATGGCTGTGATATGGTGCTGGGGGGCATCTCAGTCTGAATACAATAGAAGCCACCAGTCCCAAACCACAGTTTTCCTGTTCAAGCTCAACTCTTCTCTCTCCTCCCTCTCCTTCCCCCCTTCCCCTCTTCCTCCCTTCCCAATTGGCAGGTTGCCCAAGACAATACCACAGTTGTTCAAGGACTATGGCCCGGGGCCCTCCAGGTTGTTGTTTACGTGTGGCATGAAGTCAAGAATGATATGTAAGGATTTTTCCAAATACTACCTGGAGGCTTTGGCTCTCTACTACTGTCCCCTGCCAGTAACTCTACCTGTTGTATTTGAGATGTGGTAAGCACCCTGAAATAGATTCTCTCTTCTGAGGGAAACAAGTGGTGTTGTATTGATTAGAAAGACATACAAAACATATACCACACAATAGACTCTGTAGCTGCTTATGCATGTGTTGATGGTTCTCATCCAAGGCACATTTTCTGCATACTTAAGAGGCAGAGGTTTCAAACTTAAAAATGCCCCTATGTCGTGGGAAATTGATTAAAATGTAATTGAGAAATATTTAGCAAAATAAATGAAAATACAACATAGACAATATTAATATGTTGCTTTCTAAGGCAGTGTGTGGGCCGCAGGAATCTATTTCGATGTGAGTGTGACTTTCCTGCTTAAGAGAGTAGCAGAATTGTGCAAGGTTATCCATCTGCCTTCTTGGGTCACAAGGAAGGCCCATGGAATAATTATAGACTCCTATGTGTTTCCTGTCCCTGAGGTGGACACCTCACATTCATAGCAAGTTTGTTTAGTTTCATTCTCACAGTCAAAAGAGTTGTAGTCTGTCAGAGGACCTAGGATCCATTTCCATCTCTGCCACATATTACCATCAGCAAGTCACTAAGCCTAATTTTCCTCTGCTGATCCTAATTAATCAAATCAAAAGAAATTGCACTGAGGTGTTGTGGGACCAGATCACAAAAGCTGGAGGTTATCACATCTTCCAAAGGGAACTCTGTTATTCCAGGAGATATCTTCTTGACAGGAGATAAAAAGATTAGGTGACTTTCTAGATGCGTTTGGTTTCAGCAGAGATGCAGAAAAATGAAAAAAAAGGAACAGATTTAAGAACTGCTTGCATAGGAAGGTTCCCAGAGCCTAGCTCAGGGCCTTTCACACAGTAGGCATTTAAACATTTGCTGAATTGAATTGCTAAAGGTTTTTCTTTGTTTCTTTTCATTTTTGCTGAAGCCTAGAATTCTGAATGCACATTCAGGATGGAAGTGAGTATATTTTGAACAACCAGGGTTGGTGTTGGTGAAATGTTTTTTATTGACTATCATTCCACACTATTAATTTCATATTTTCCTTTTTTTTTATTTCCTGACTGACATTTAATGAAGTTCATTTTTTTAGAACTTATTTTTGCTACTGTTGCTATTTCACAACTTTGGTGCAAGCTAGAATAGAAAATTTGCAGGACCATAGAACTGAGTCCTTCCAACATAGCTCTGTCAGTTAGATGCCAATAAATAACAGTGATTTCAAGGATGATTAATCATAATCATTATAAAGCACTTTGGCCAATCCAGCATCAGTTTCCATGGATACAGCAGCTGGCTATCAAAGGTTTATAATTTATGTGTTTTGGTTATTGTTCCCAGATGACTATGGGATCATTGTATAAAGCATGACCTTTTAACTTTAGGCCCTGACAGACTTTGTAGTGTATGTGAAGCTTAAATTCTTTTGAATTAGTTTCCATTTACAATTTAGGGGAACTCTGAAGACATGAGGTAGGAACTTGTTACTGTTTTGAAGTAGTGAAATAAAGAAAAAAAAATCTTGTGCCAACTTCAGTAACATCTGAATACAACTACATGTGAGCTAGAGTGATCACAGAATGAGCCAAATGGCACAGCTGAGGTTTGAACCCCAGTCCTCTGGATTTATAGCCAGTGATCTTTCCACTGAATCATTCTGCCTCCATTGGAAGTGAGAAAATCACCTTTGTCTCCTTCCCACTTTCCTGGAGAAGCTGTCACCTGAGTTGGGCAATAGGAGCCACGTTATCATTAAATCCTTTGTTGACTGTAGGCTCCTGGCCTACATACAGAAACTCTTTGCATGGAGACTTTGTGTTTGTACTGTTGGGATGCATCAAGACTCAAAAATGTTTTCCCTTAGTCAGATGATGGGAAGGCCACAAATCTTCCTTCTGCTCTGTAGTTTTCTTTGTACCCCAGAGTTCATCTAATCTGTAGGAAATGAGGCCTAGTGAGGGGAAATGACTTGTTATAGGTGATTAATCTAGTGAGTGCCTGGACCCATCCTGGATGAATTCTCTTAGACCCAGCAGTACTGACAGCCACATGCTAATTAGTGTTGCAGTGGGGGTTCAGATAAATCTGATCAATCTATGTCAGAATCAGTATATGGGGAGGAGTAGCTCTGGACTAACTTGATTGGGATCCAGAACAATTGCATTGGGATGTAGTGTTGTGATCTATCATCTTCATTTCATATCTTGTAGTTGAGCTTTTCTTTAGAAATGCAATGTGATTCTCATTTGAACTATTGTAAGTTTGTAGGAGGAAGCCAATTGAGGACCATCACATAGGGTGAACTTCTCCCTTCCCTCTGTAAGAATAGTAGGAGAGGAATCCCCTGGACTCTGGAGGGTACTTCATATCTCCTGAAAAGAAGGAAGGGTGGACAACTGATGCTTACTAGTTAGCTATGGGACTCTGGGTGGTCCATTACTCTCTCTGTGCCTCAGTTGGCTCATCTGAGCAAACTAAATTCGTAAAATGAGAGGGCCTGAACTAGATGGCTGTTAACACCCTTTTCAGATCCAAATTTATGATCTGACAAAATGGATAGGTGAATATCTTCTACAAAACTTACTTCAATTATTTATTATAACTTTAGCCAAACTTCTATTATCTGCATTTGATTATAAGTACCTTATTTTCAACTCTCTTTTCAACTTAGAGTCTTAGAGAGTAGTCTGGAGCACTGAGAGGCTAGGCAACTTGCCCAGAGATACATGGGCAGTATGTCAAAAGGAGGACTTGAACCCAGGCTTTCCTGACCTTGAGGTTGGCTCCCTATATATGTCATGCTTCTTTCCTCTCTTACCCCAACTAGGTTAAAAACATTTCCTTTGATGTCAATGTGCAGGGTAGGAAGGACATACAATATTTATTCTCCTTTTTCACTTATTTACTGCTAAGTCAGCCTGATGAAATAAAGCTTATTTCTTAAGGGCCTTCTATGTACAGACCACCATGCTAAATACTGGGAAAAATACAAAATTTTAATAACACAGATCCAGTTCCTGACCTCAAGGAGTTCTACGGTCTGGTAGTGGATTAAGATAGCAACACAGACATTACCTGATAAGTGCATTTGAGACTTAGAAAATAAGGTATTTCTGAAAATGCTGGAAGAAGTATAATTTGAGGCAAAGGTTATTTTATCTTTTGTCTGAGTATCTCTAGTGTTTGACTAGGGGCAGCAGGCTTATGGTACACAGCATCCCTAAAATCTCTCCCTACCCCCCTGAAATTCGAAACTTCATATTCACCAAAGACATTCCTTTCTCCTTCCATCCTTATGGCAGCACAACCTCAGCATCATGCTTTACTCTTTGCTTTCCCCGAGCCTCTACTTGTCATGCTTCGCTTGACTCCTAAGCCATTTGCTTATTAGCTATCATACCACTCTGCCTTTTCCTCATCCTGCTTTCCAGTTCTGAAACCATAATCAAATCAACTGTCATTCCTACTATGTGTCAATCTCCCTTCTGGCTCCAATCACTATCCCCATAACTTTCCAAAGCAAAATATTCCTTCCTCTTTTCTTTAAATTGCCTACATAAGTTTGATTTATTGTGAATATAAATGAATAAACTATATTCGCTAAGGATAAGAGAATACAAAACTCTTGGCAATGATCCCCGTTGGCATGCAGTGTGGGCAAGATAGAGTCTGAAACTTGTGAGCACTTATTCCCTTCGTTGTAATCACGGAGATGATGTTTAGCTTTTTTCCACAGGAAATATAGTGAACCACAATTTGTGAGTCTGTTTGTATGTTGAGAATTCTTCCACAACTAAAGTTCAGGGAGACAAACAGGAGCAACCACAGATATTAGAATTCACAGGACAGATAGTCAAAGAGCCAATCTTTGTTCCTGGTGCTAGTGAACCAGAAGAAAAGAAGGGTTTAACAAGTTTTGTAAGAGGATTACAGTGGAATCTAAAGAGGAAGTAACATTTGAAAGCATTGCAAAACTGGACAATTCCAGAAGCATTATCCAGAAATACCCCCACCCTGGGCACAGGTGATTTCACTTGATGTTTGAAGGATTAGGAGAACAGTATGAAATGATAATTATATTCACTTTTCAAACAGAAAAGCAGGACGTATCTATCTATTGTCTATTAGAAAGTAAGCTCATTGAGGGCAAAAAATATCTGCCCTTTTGAACGGGGAGTCACTGGATGAAGACTCCCCAGGGATAGGAAGAGAATGAGAGGCAGCAAGGGGGGAGGGAGGGGTTCTTGGAGGAAGTGCAGAACTCGAGAAGCCCCTTATCTCGTTCTTTGTTTTCTCCTCAGTAGGATTATTTTGTTTTGTTTTAAGTCTATCTTTTCTACCTCACCATCTTTGACTATACCTGTGCACAAGTTTGATATATATATATGTATCTACCTCTGTACCAAAATGTATTTTTTTTGCCCTCTATGATGTGAGCCCAATCCTCTGCACAAGCAGGGGTGAGGGACAGCCTACCCCAGAAGAACCTCCCTCTACCAATGGGAACAGGGATGATACCTCCTACATCAGAATGTGCACCCGATCCTCTGCTCAAGTGAGGGTGAGGGACAGACTAGGTCAGAGGGTGCCCACGCCCTTCTACGCGAGTGAGTTGAGGGACAGCAAGACAGGACGGGTCTGAGACTTCTTTGTTTGAATTCGTGCCTAAACAAGACTCTGCCTCTTCTCCAATGAGAATCAAAGGCGGTCCTAGAACTCACTCTCAGCCCTTTGTCCTCTTCCCGTGCTGAGCCTCTAACCCCGTTCTCAACCAATAGAAGTCAGAGTCGACGAAAGAATGTATCTTTACGAAACTCAGGGTATAAAAGCTCAGTCCCTGAAGGGTTGAGCGGTCTCCTTTTGCTGACCTGCTTTGGGGAAGAACGTCCCCAATCCTGGGAATTGGTAGTAAACATATTCTTGCTCACCGCAAGTATTCCTCTGATTGCTTTAATTGGGTAAATGGTTCTCTTAACCTACACACTTTTATATTTGCATTCTTGGTGCTTAGCATATTGTAAGGAGCACATAATGGGGGCAGGAGCCAAGATGGTAGAGTACAGGCAGCAACCCAGCTGAACTCTCCCAACATTCTCCTCCAAACAACTTTAACTCCTCAAATCAAATTATAGAGCATCAGAGTCAACAAAAGGTCAGAGTGAGACATTTTTCCAGCCAGAGACAACTTAGGAAGTCAGCAGAAGAGATCTGTGACATCAGGATGAGTGTTGACCTGGAGTATGCAGCAGTATCAGCAGCAGTGGTGGGTATTGGAGGTGGTTATGACAACAGCATCTGCAGCTTTGGGAGCTCTCAGTACAGAGAAAGTAAGGGAGTTGGACAATTGGTCAGAAAGAGCTTATAGGGGACCTTTTGTGAGCACAGGATGCAGTTGGTGTTAATTGGTAACTCTATTGCCCATAAGCAGTTCAGAGTTACAATTCCAGCACAGAGTAGAGGATTTGTGATCAGTCACAGAGGAGAAGCACTTAGTTGTAAGACAGAGAGAGAGCTAGTGCTTGTTGCTCTATGAGAGCAGGGAATCTGCTCTTACAGTTTCAGGACCAAGAGGAGTGCTAGTGATTGCAGTTGCAGAGGAGCAAAGGCCCTTCTTGGATAAAGGCAAGAGTGTAAACTAAGACAGACACTATACCTCTCCTCAGATCACATCACCTTGGAAGCACCAAAAACTTGCAGGATCCCAAAACTATTTCTGAAAATAGCATCATAAAAAAACCTGAAGCTTGGAACTGTGTTTCCCCACCCCTGTGCGTACAGAGTCCAACTTTAATGTAAAGTTGAAAGCCAAGAAACAGACTGGAAAAATGAGCAAACAACAACAACAAAAAGAACCTAACCATGAAAAGCTACCAGTGGTAGGAAAGATCAAGACATAAACAGAAGATGACAGTGGGAAAACAGATACAACTAAAGCCTCAAAAATGCTAATTGGACCCAAGCCCAACAAGAATTCCAGGTAGAATTAAAGCAACAAGAATGATACAGAAAAAATTGGGAAAAAAATAAGATTAATGCAAGGACATTATGAAGAGAGAATTAACATTTTGGTGAAAGAGGCACAAAAATACTGAAGAAAATAACACCTTAAAAAGCAAAATTGTTGTAATGGTAAAAGAAGAGCAAAAATTCATTGAAGAAAAGGACTCCTTCACAAAAATGGATTGAATGGAAAAAGAGGTTCAAAAGCTCACTGAAGAAAATAACTTCTTAAAATTAGAATTGGGAAAGTTGAAGCTAATGACACCATGAGCCGTTACGTAACAATCAAATAAGGTCAGAAGAATGAAAAAAAAGTAGAGGAACAATTCATCAGAAAAACAACTGACACGGAAAATAGATTGAGTTGAGATAGTTTAAGAATTATTGGACCATTTGAAAGTCATGACAAAACAGAGTCTACACATCATATTTCAAGAAATTTTCAAGGAAAACTTCCCCCAAATCTTAGATCCAGAGAATAAAATAGAAATTCAAAGAATTCATGGATCATCTCCTGAAAGAGATTCCCAAATGAAAACTTCCAGGAATATTATAGCTAAATTCTAGAACTCCCACATTAAGGAGAACATATTGCAACAGTCAGAAATAAAAATTTGAATACCACAGACCCACAGTTAGGATCACACAAGATTTAGCAAATTAAAGAAGCAAAGCAGAGGGCTTAAAATATGATGTTCTGGAAGGCAAAGGGGCTAAGATTACAACCAAGTAAAAAAACCTATGCAGCAAAACTGAGTGTAATCCTTCAGGGGAAAAAACTAGTAGTTCATAAATTAGAGGCTTTCAAACATTCTTGATGAAAAGACCAGAACTGAATAGAAAATTGGCCATTAAAACAGAAGACTCAAGAGAAGTCATCAATAAAGTTAGACTGTTTACATTCCTATATGGGAAGATGATAATGCAACTTCTAAGAACTTTATTATTAGAGCAGTTAGAAAGAGTCTAAATAGATAAAGGGCATTAGCGTGAGTCAATTATGTTGGGATGATCTAAAAGAAAAAAAAGGAAGGGGTGAGAAAGAAGGATTCTCTAAGAGAAAGTGAAAGGGAAAGGTAGATACATAAAAGAAGCAAATAAGGAAGATCTTTTATAGCAGATGGGAAAATAGGGAGGGTGATGGACAATGCTTGAACCTTACTCTTATCAGAATTGGTTGAAAGAGGAAAAGATGTATATACACACTCAGTTGGGTATAGAAATCCATTTTACCCAATAGGGAAATAGGAAGGAAAAGGGATAAGTGATGTGAGGATAAGAAGGGAGGATAAATTAAGAGAAATAGTGATCAGAAGTAAAATAGACCTTTGAGGAGAGATTGGATAAAAAGAAAGAAGAATAAACAGAAGAAAATAGGATGGAAATGCATAGTAATAATAAATACGAATGTGAATGGGATGAACTCAAACATAAAATGGAGGTTGATAGCAGGATGGATTAGAAACCAGAAACAACAATGTGTTGTTTACAAGAGACACACTTGAAACAGAAAGTCACACACAGAGTTAAAAATAAAGGGCTGGAGCAGGAATGATGATGCTTCAGCTGAAGTAAAAAGGCAGGGATAGCAATACTGATCTCAGACAAAGCAAGAACAAAAATAGACCTAAATAAGAGATAATCAGGGAGACTCTATTTTGATAAAAGATACCATAGACAAAGAAGTAATTTCAAAAAAATTCACAGCAAGTTTCTCTGATAAAGGCCTCATTTCTCAAATATATAGGAAACTTAGTCAAATTTATGAAAATAAGAGCCATTCCCCAATTGACATCAAAGGATATGAACAGGCAATATTCAGAAGAAGAAATAAAAATTATCTATAGTCATATGAGAAAATGCTCTGAAACCCTATTGACCCAAAAAATATGAATGAAAACAGCTCTCAGGTATCACTTCACACCTAATCAGAAATGACAAATGCTGGAAGAAATGAGGGAAAACAGGCACACTAATTAATTGTTGGTGGAGTTTTCAACTGATCCAACCATTCTGGAGAACAGTTTGAAACTATGCCAAAAGGCCATAAAACTATGTATGCCCTTTAACTCAGCAATATCACTACTAGATTTATATTCCAAAGAGATCAAAGGAAAAGGAAAAGAACTTATATGTACAAAGATATTTATAGCAGCTCTTTTTTATAGAGGCAAAGCACTGGAAATCGAGGAGATGCCCATCAATTGAGGAATGGCTGGACAAGTTGTGGCATATGATTGTGACTGAGTACTATTGTGCTATAAGAAATAACAAGGGCAGTGGTTTCAAAAAGAACATGGAAAGACCTATATGATCTGATGAAAAGTGATGTGAAAAGAACAGGGAGATTATTGTGTACAGTAACAGCAATGTTATAATGATGATCAACTGTGAAGGACTTAGCTACTTTGATCAATAAAATGATCTGAGACAATTCCAAAGGATTCATGATGAAAAAATGCTATCCTCCTGCAGAGAGAGAACTGATGAACACTGAGTGGAAATCAAAGCATAATTTTCTTGTTTTCTTTATTTTTTCTGCTTTTTGTGATATGATCAATATGGAAGTGTATTTTTCATGATTTTATATGTATAATTGGCATTATTTTGCCTGCCTTCTCTGTGTATGGAGGAAGGCTGGGAAGTAGGTAGAGAATTTGGAACTCAATTTAAAAAGAAAAAAATATTTGAAATAAATAATAAATTAAATAATAAAAGCAAAAAAAGACTTAAATTATTCATTCGTATTAGCAATTAGTCTCTAATTATTTGTATAATTAAAATTTACATATTTTAATATCTGGTATATAGTAAAGATAGACAGAATTTTGAAGTTTTCTCTAACCTTCTCCCCTTGGCAGAGATTAAGAAAGTGGTGTCAAACTCAAATAAAACCTGGGACCACTAACTATAATGATCCCTACAAGCTACATATTGACTTAGAAAATTACATATTTATGTTATTTGTGTTCTGTTATATTATTTATTTGGTTAAATATTTCCCGCTTACATTTTAATCTGTTTTGAGTCATGATGAAATATATTTGCTCTTACAATGCAGCTCCATAAGAGTATTTAAAACCTTTGAATTAGAACAGCAGATTATCTAGTAGATGCTTTGACAGGAATAGAGAACATGGTGCTGTGGAGATAAAGTAGAATAGAGCCATGTCATATCAATGGTTTTCCACATTGAAAAGACCATGGCAGTGACAAAAAGTGACTTGGGGAAGGTCTGGGGAATCTATAAAAATTCCAGGTTAAGAATAGTGGACAATGGGGTCCTGAGGGTGCTAAAGAGTTAGTGGTGGGAGTATAATTAGAAAAAATGAGAGCATACTTAGCAAAAAAATAGGCCTACTTGATAGTTTTCCTTCAGTCTGATTGGAGTGGGGAGGAGGTGGGCTGAATGCCTTAAGTTATGTATAGAAGCCTTAAGTTAGTTATTTATTGGGATCTGGAGAGATCAATTCTTTTTCATCTTCAGGATAGCCTTGAATTTAACCAGAAGAGGAAATTCTTCTTCTCTGTTTCTCTTTTAAGACTGGGTAACACAGGATTCAGTGGATTGTTTAGGCTTTTTTCCCCTTTGAGGCAAATAACATTTATGACACTTTTTCTAGTCCCATTCCAGTGAGGAGTAAACAATTCAATCATGAATAGAGCCATGCAGGTGCATAAATTGGCACTGAAGGTACAGCTGGTGTTTCTCAGCTGAAAGACTAGTTTTCTAGGCCAGCTTTCCAATGACCCAGAAGTCAAAGAACTGTTAATTAAGAAGGTGACCATTTATGACCAACCAGGCAAAACTAGATCCATTGGGCAGACAAATTATTTTCCTACCTCCAAGTGTTATCAAAGCGGCAAATGGAACTAAGTGGGGGAAATAATAAGGAAAGATACTTCCTAGGGAAGGTGAGTTTGAACAGAGGTTTTGAAAACAGAGGGGGAAGGGAGCTTGGACTGAAACTGACCTAGAATAAGCATACCAAATAAATGTAATAAGGAAGTGCTATTGTGAATGATATTAAAAAGTTCTAAACCCATTACAGGCAATCCCAAAATTCTTTGTTTTAATGAATAAGTATGACTGATTATAGCTAATTATAGTTTATTATAATTCATGTTTGGAAATTAGGGAAAAGGTGCTAAGTAAGCCAGGTAGGAATACTTAGGTAACCTGAAGTTTGACTTTTGATCATCTCTGCTGTGCCTGAAATCAACTTGTTAAAATATTTTTTTCAGTACACTTGGCATGACTTAATGGTTACAGGTCCTGCTGCGTGGTCAGGAAGACCTGAGTTAACCTCACCTTGTCCAGAGCCAGGCTATCTCCGAACCATGCCATCTGCATTCCTGCTCTCCTTTGCCTCCCATCAGAACTCAGATTCTTACCTTTTGGACATATAAATGAGTGTCCATGAAGGCAAAACACTTGGCAAGAGAGAGTGGAACCAATATGCTTCTAATTTTGATAGCAAAGGAAGGACTATAGGAATAATTATTTCAGATAACTAAGTTCCTGCTTTGATCAGTGGAAACCAAATCTAATGGAACTTGTTGGAAATCATGTTTGATTCTTCCCCCTCCCTCCCTGTCTTGCCCCCTTGAACTGACATGACTAAAATCAGATGCAGTCATAAATACTTCTGTCTTGGATACTCAACCATTTTAGTATTGTGCCTTCCTCTTCCCTAGGCCTCCAGCATGTTGGGTAGATTCTCTCTGGAGGACAGATAGACTGGTGTAGAATAGGATTGACTAGAATTGAATGGCAAGAGAAAGGGCATGGATGGGTTGTAAACTATACTGATAGAAGGAATACCTGGATTGGGAAGGAAAGAAACAAGTATTCATTCACTACTATGTGTCTAGTGCTTTACAGATTTGACCCCTATGACATCTTTGGGAGGTAACTGCTATTATCTCCATCAGTTGAGGAAACTGAGATGAATAGAACTTTTTCCAGGGTTACATAGCTATTAAATTTCTGAGGCTAGATTTGAACTCAGGTCTTCTTGACTCCAGGTTTAGCCTTCTATCAACTGTGCCACCTAGCTTAGAGACATCATCCTTTGGAAATGGGGGATAGAGCGTAGAGTATGTAGTAGTGGTATGGTTTGAAGATGGCCAGGAAGTGATATGGTGACATAGTTCCAGGTCATCAGTCGTATTGACTTTTGTCTTGCCACTGGACTTCAGTGACTTTAGAACAGATAGTGAGTCTAATGACTTTGTACAACTTGGCCTCACTTAAATCCAATTCACTTTCAATTTGAGATGTCAGCCTTGATGTCATTGGTCTGCTTTGAAACTGAAGGACAAACAACAATAACAACAGAAACAATGTGAGCCCCTCATTTATCCTTATTACAGTCCCTTCCTTCATGGAGTCATTAAGCAGTTTTTCCCATTTAGCTTATTTTGTCTTGGGCTAGTCTCTTCCAAATACATTGCTTTCATTTGCTCGTTTTCTGAACAAAGGAGAAAAAATGCCTGTCACCTCATTTCTCTTGTTCATCCGAACTACACTTGATTAAAAGCAACTTTCTCTAAAACCTCTAATGAATCTGACTTTTAAAGATCCGGACATTTTCTGAATTCCTAAGAACTTTCCTTAAGGCCTATTTTTGTGGCCTCACACCATTTCTTTGCAACTTGAAGGCAGAGTAATGTTTCGTACTTCTCATGAATTTACATCATTGTGTTGTTTCTAGCTTTCTCTTTGGTATAAGATAAAAATGGCTTGCATCCAAATTCCCCATGCCAAATTTAATTATGCCTTAATTCAGGCCTACTTTTAATGGAAGGTGATAAGAAAGACAGCCACTACTGCACTCTCAATTACTTTCTATTTCTCAAACTTATTCTTTTGCACTCTAATTCTGACCTTTTGGAAACGAAACATAAAAAAAAAAAAATCCTATCATATCTAAGATTAAGAAAGATTGAAACTTTTCCTCCATTCTTCTCTCTCTCTTTATACATTCTATCCTTTGATTACAAAAAAGACACAACAATGACAGTATCAAAGTCAACCAATCAACAAGCATTTATTAAACTCCTACAGTAATGTGTCTGGGAACTGATCTAGCAAATAGAGATAAAAAGACAAAAATGAAAAACTGACTCTGCCCTTAGGGAATTTACAAGCTACTGGAGCAGACAATATATGTTAACGTGAAATATAATGGAGATAACCAGGGAATCTCTTCTTATTGATTGGCTAGATCCCCATGCATGGAACTGGCCACCTTCTAGTGTCACATGTGTTGTCAGTCAACCAACAATAATATAATAATAATAGTTAATATTTATATGTTTACTATGTGCCAGGTAATGTTAAGTATTTTATAAATATTATTTTATTTGATTCTTACAAAAACTCTGGAAGGTAGGTGTTATTACTCCCATTTTACAGAAGGGGAACCTGAGGCAAACACTGCATAAGTGACTTGCCCCGGGTCCTACAGCTATTAAATTCCTGGAGCCAAATTTGAACTCAGGTCTTCCTGACTCTAGGTTACCCCTCTATCCACTGTGCCATATAGCATATATTAAGTCTCTACTAGTTGGAGAGCAGACACTGGATTTGGAGTTAGAAGATTAGCTCTGCCATTTAATAGCTTGTTTTGTGTATGACACTTAATCTCATTGAGCTTCAGTTTCCTTCTCTGTAAAATGGAGATAGTATCACCAGAACCACCTGCTTTGAAGGGTTGCTGGGCAAAGGAGAATGAATATAAAATGCTTTATCATCATAATGTAAGTTTATTTATTTATTTATTTTATCATGACATTCCAGCCTCTGTCTTGGTGCTTTTGTGCAAGCTGTCTCCTGTGTCTTCAGTACACTGCTTCCACCAATTCTTAAGATTGTTTAGATTTCTTAGCTTCAGAATCTCTTCTTCATTCAGCCATTCCTGATATGTACCCACCCTCAACTTAGATTCTATTACCTTCCACCTCTAAATAACCTCTTCTTCTTCTTCTTTTTCTTTTTTTTTTCTTTTTCTTTTTAGAAGGGGGAAAGCAGGGCAATTGGGGTAAAGTGACTTGCCCAAGGTCACATGGCTAGTAAGTGTTACGTGTCTAAGGCTGAATTTGAACTCAGGTCCTCCTGATTCCACGGTCAGTACTCTATTCACTGCACCACCTAGTCATCTCTCTAAATAAACTCTTACATGGAACCTAACAAGAAAACTCCCATTACACATGCCTTTTGTTGGGGGATCTACTGTAAAGGACCAGGACAAATGTTTCACAAGAAAAAAAAAGTAAATATCTTGGAGCAGATATTAATTCATTTTTTCATTTGTATATCTAGTCTTTAGCACTGCTCTTATCACAGGATACTTAATATGTACCTGTTGATTAATTGATAGCTTGTGTGAACTTGTGTGAACTTGAAAGGGGACCAGCTCTAAGCACAGGGATTCAGTATAAGTCACTGGGATTATAACCATGAGAAACAGGAGTGTGGTACAGTGGAAAAAGCATTTTCTCTGGAGTCAAAGGATGGAGGTTTAAATGCTGTGACACTTTTTACCTGCATGACTTTAGGCAAGTTAGTCACTTAATTTCCCTGTCCCTCAATTTCTTCATTTATAAATAATGGTGGTTGAACAAGATGGACTTAAAGGTTCATTTTAACTTTATATCTGTGATCTCCTTGATCGCTTAAGGATTACAATAGGATAGGATGGGGTATGATATACACACAAATAAGATGCTAGAGCCATGTGATGTAATGGAAAAAATGTCAGATTTGGAATGAAAAGGACTAGATTGAAAAGGACTAGAATGAAAAACAGTAACAATAAGAACCTTGAGGACAGGGACTATCTTTTGCCTCTCTTTGTATCCCTAGCACTTAGCTAAGCATCTAGCACATAGGTGCTTAATAAATGCTTATTGAGTGGAATCAAATTGATGAAGTGATCATCACTAGCTGTGTAATCATGGGCAGGCCATTCAAACCTTGTTAAACTTCAAGTTCCTTATCTTTATCATGGCAGGGTGTAGCTATATGACCTCCAAAACCTCTCCCAATCTCCAAAATTTATGATTCTAAGTAAATTAGAACAGGCAAATGAAAGATATACGTTAAATGATGAATGAATTGTATATTTATTTATTTATTTGTATGTTGAATCCTCACAAAAAATTACTTCATACCCATCAGATCTTATAGCTTGATAGTTCTCTTACCAACAGAACTTACCAGGGGTGGTGTGTTACAGTGGACTGATCACTGGTTCTAGAGTCAGAAGACCTGGGTTCAAATCCCAATTCTGCCACTTAATTCTTGGATGACCTTGACCTTGCACAAGTCTCCTCACCTCTGTGGATCTCAGTTTTCCTCATCTATAAAATGAAGGAGTTGAACTAGATAATTCCTTAGGTTTCTTCTATTCATCAATTTCCTTATTTTTTTTAACAGAATATTGTTGCTCTCACTATTTGCATAAACCAAACAATATGAGCAATTGTCTTAGCTCGTTTTATTCAAATAAAATTAAGATTTTATTAGAATTTTATGAAAATACACAAATCTTAAGCATGTGGCAATGTATTAATAAAATTCTTTGGTAATTTTCATATTTGTAGCCTACAAATAATAAGCTCTTCAGTATTATCATTAGTGTGATAGATGACCTTGTTTTGCAGTACAAAGTTTCTTAAAAAACAATGTCATTGTAAATATTCTTTAATTATATTTTCCAGATCATTAAAATATCCTCATAGTTAATAGTCACCTCAAGAGGTGAAAGAGCAACAGTCTCAATCATATTATGTAGACTCCTATCAGATTGGAGACAGAAAAAACAAAGGTAGTGACATATTCATTGAAATCTGAATAATTTCCCACATGGCACAACTCTAGGTTGTTTCTAAATCCTTTGGATTGAACTAAAATTCTCTGGAGACATCATTTTCTCTCTAAGAGCTGTTGTGTTCCATGGAACCCAAACTGCTGCTTTCCAAAGTGCCAGATTCCCTTGCAGTGGTGGGAGCATCCCCCTACTATGTCCTTGACTTTCCAAGGGTGGCAGACCAGAGTGGGTTATTTTCACTGTTCCACCTTCACATCCAATTTCCCCAGGCATATTTCTTTCACCATTTTCTCTGAGGGTCTTAATGAGAGGAGCCCTTCCCATTTCTTCCTCCAGGTCATTCAGAGAAGGCCCACTGCTTGAACTTCTCATCACTGTATGTTTGCCCTGAATTTTCAGTTTCAGGGTAAATATTCAAAGGAAATTTTTTTAAAAAATTAAAAACTACCAAGATTAGTTAGGACAGCCTAGCAAAGGAGGATGGCAAATTCCTCATTCACCTTGAAGAAAGAAGATCTATTCTTTTCATTCAGGAATCTGTATGTCAGTGTCCTCAAAAAGTGGCCATAGTAAGGCAGCCCTCAGCGCTCTCCCTTACGAAGGACTTTGTTATCAACAAAAATTGGATGTATTCATATGGGAGTTGTTTTAAGAAATATCTTCTCATTTGGCCAGTGCTTCAGTGTAGAAAACTCTGCTCTAATTTCTAAGGTGCAAGTATGAGAGGAATAAGCATTTATATGTTGCCTTCAATGTGCCGGACACCATACTAAGCACTTTACTGATATCATTTCATTCAATTCTCGCAAAAACTCTGTGAGGTAGTTGCTATTATTATCCCCATTTTAGAGAAGAGGAAACTAAGGCAAACAGAAGTTAAATTACTTGCCTAGGATCACTCAGCCAGAAAAAGTCTGAGACTGGATTTGAACTCAGGTCTTCCTGACTACAGACCCAATCTACTGCTCTACCAGCTGCCACAGTATGCTGTGGAATGGCTATTGGAAAATCCTGTATGTTAAAGATCCCATCTAAAACCTCATCACAACAAATTAGGATCCTATTTATAGCCCTTTATGGGTTGTACAGCCTACTGGGAAGTGTAGATTCCCCACTCCCCCAAAAATAAGGGGAGTAGAGCCCCTTTATCTTCTTTTGCATGTATTTTATTGCTGAAATTTATCAATTACAAAACTCAAGACTAGCAAAAATATTTTAACTTCTAGACAAATATTGTAATAAAGATTTCCTGTTGATATAAATAGTTAATTAATGTGCATTTATTGGGGCAGCTAGGTGGTATAGTGGATAGAGTGCTGGGCCTAAAGTTAGAACTCATTTTCCTGAGTTCAAATCTGGCTTTGGGAACTTAATACCCTGTCACTTCACAGTTTTTGCCTCAGTTTCCCCATCTGTAAAATGAACTGGCGAAGGAAATGGCAAAGCATTTGAGTATCTTTGCCAAGGAAATCCCAAATGGAGTCATGAAGAGTGGATATAAAACAATTTGGGGCGGCTAGGTGGAACAGTGAGTAGAACACTGGCCCTGGAGTCAGGAGGACCTGAGTTCAAATATGACCTCAGACACTTAACACTTACTAGCCAGGTGACCTTGGGCAAGTCACTTAACCCCAATTGCCCTGTCCAAAAGAGCAACCCCCCTCCCCCCAAAGCACAACAACTCCTCCAAAAAACCCCAGAAACAACATGCATTTATTATTTACTCTGTGCCAGGAATTGTGCTAAGAGCGGGGATATAAAGCAATAGAAATATACAGTGTCCTTCCTCTTCAGGATCTCACATTCTAATAGGGAAGACGACATGCAAATAACCTCATCCATACCAGATCTACGCAGCATATTGGGAAGTTAATTTCAGTGGGATGGATCAGGGCGGGGCCAGGGAAAGGTCTCTGGCAGAAGCTGGGATTTTAACTGAGTCTTGAAAGAGGTTGGGAAAGCCAGTAGGCTGAAGAGATGAGAGAGAACATTGTAGGCATGGGCGTAGCTACTGAGAAGGCATAGTGTTGAGAGATGAAATCTCCTATGTGCAAGGGACCATTGCCAGTTGTTTTGACTTCTGTCTTGCCACCGAACTTTAATGACTCTGGAGCAGAGAGTGAGGCTGATGACTTCAGACAGCTCTGCTTCACTTAAATCTAATTCACTTTCAAGTCAGGACATCGCCCTCATGATGACACTGGTCTTCTTTGAGAACAAAGGAAGAACAACAAGTTTTATGTGCAAGGAGCATCCAGAAGGCCATTGTAAGCTTGAATTTGCAACATAGAATGTGTGGAAGGGAATAAAGTATAAGAAGACTGTAAGATGGAAGGAGTCAGGTTTTAAAAACTTTAAAACCAAACAGTTCATTTTATAGGCGATCCTAGAGGTAGTAGGGAGACATTAGAGTTCATTGGGGTTGGGGAATGACATGGTTAAATCTGCAGTTCGGGAAAATCATTTTAGCAGTTGAGTGGAGGCTGGATTAGAGTGAATAGAGCTTTGACGCTGGAAGACTAACTAGAAGGATATTTCAATAGTCCAGGCTTGAAATGATTTTATCAGGATGGTGGCTGTGTTAGTGAACAGTGAACAGATTTCATGGAGGTAGAAACGACAAGATTTGACAATGGACTGGATATATGGGGAAATGTGAACCAGCACTGAGGATGACATCAAGATTGTGAATCTGGATGAATGGGAGGATAGTTTATACCCTTGACAGTGGTAGGGATGTTCAGAAGAGGGGAAGGTTTTAATGGAAACTTAATTAGTTCTGTTTTGGACATCCAGTTCAAGACGTGTAAGATGCTATTGATTGATATAAGACTGGAGCACAGAAGAGAGTTCAGTTTAGATGTATAGATCTGGGAGTCACCAGCATAGAGATGATAAGTGAAACAATAGAGATGGATAAAATCACCAAGTGAGATAGCAGTGAATAAGAGATTTTATTATTATTACAGGAGGAGGCTGCATGGGTAGTGGCAAGAAAACTAACCTTGGAATCAAGATGACAATTTCAAGTCCTGCTTTTTACACGAAGATGGCTGCCAAGATAGTTATGTTGTCTTGGGTAAATCACTTAACGTCTCAGGGTCTCATCTGTAAAATGGTTTCTAAGATTTCTTCTATCTCCAAATCTATGAGCTTATGAGCCCTCAAAGTCATAGGCAACTATCCAAGGCTATAAATCACAGAGTACTGTCAATCTGCATTGGTAGAAGAGATTGTTTCATAGGCAATAGTCATGCATATACTATAATATATATATGTATATACATAACACATACACATATACATATGTGTGCATCTGATCTATGAAATATACAATGCACATATGTATGTGCATTACAACCTCATGTGTGCTCCTGTTATTTGTCTGTGTCCTATATTTATATATATGTATTTGCATGGACAAGGATATGTCATACTAGAACTGATATTTTTAACTTAAATATAAAATAAACATTTATGGAGATAAATCCCTATCCTCCTCTCCTCTAGCCCACCAAGAAAACAAAGCATAAAATGAAACCAAGTCTCAGAGGACTCACTTCCTAATGGCAAACAAGCTAGATTATTCATCATATCCTGTACTCAACTTCTTTATGTGTTTAATATTGCAAAATGATGGATAATCTTTGTAAAGCAATAGAATGCTTGGTGTCTGGATTGACAGTTACTAGAATAACTACTGAACCACATGTAGACCTACTCAACCTACTAAACTATTGGGCATATTATATTAGCTCCTTCTTGAGACCTACTTTATGTTCTTTAATAACACATGATCTAATTTACTGAGTAAATATTAAATATAATTTCTACTATTATAATATATTTTGACAGCAGAAATCTATTTTCCACATAGTAGTATTTCTTTCTTTCTCCTGAAGTAGTTCATAATATCAGGCAAAGAAATAAAACCCCCAAGCCAAGCTGTATTAGTACACAATAGTTTCCTCACTTCATCATCCCTTTCCTAGAAGCTTTATCTCTTTGGTTTATTGCAGGTCAGGAGGTGTGAGAAAGACTGAGTAATGTTAGTTTTCTCTCCTCTGCTGGGTCTCTCTTCTCCTTATTTCTTCTTTCCTCTCTCCCCACTCTTTCTGCCTTCTCCCTTCTTTCCCTATTTCCTCTCTTCCTTTTCCCCCTCTCCTCTTTTTACTCTACCCTTTCCTATCTCTTTCCTTTTCTTCTTCCTCCCTCCAGATAAGAGGTGATAGCTATGACTTTCTGTTCCTATTCTTGCATCCTTTCATGCCCTTAGGCTTGCAGGGACTGAGGGATTTGGGATTGTCTCTTTTTTTGAGCCTCCTTAGGCCATGATGCTCCCTTTTTAGGGACCAAGAATGGAGACTCCCCTCCCTTTGCTTAGAATGGAAAAGAATAAGTGAAAAGGAAAAAAAAAACATGGGTCCCTTTCTTAGGATACATATGGCTTTGGAGGGGCAGAGATGAATAAGGAGGTACTAAGATCCCTTCCCTCCTTACTGACCAGTTTTGATAGAAGGAATCACATCACTTCCTCAGTGAAAAATGCATCAAAAACCCCAACAGGTGCTGACTATGGCTGTTCGAAGGTGCTGATGGTTCTGGGTATGCAGTCAATGGAAAAACACCCCTCCCAATCCTGTGGTAGGCTAACACAGAATATCATTCATGGTACAGTCCTGTCTATCAAATGCAGCTTCCTATTGTCTTCCACATGGATGACACCATCTCAAGTGGTCTGGGAACATTCCATATCCCCTTTACAATTGATAATGAGAAAAAAGAACAAAAATTTATGTTATAAGCTTACTGTATATAATATATTGTGCTTTAAGGATTATAAAGTGCTTTATACATATTTTTCATTTGGTCCTCACAACAGCCCTGTGAAATTGGCAGTGCTAGTATAATTATCTCCATTTTAAAGAAAAGGAAATAGAGGCTCAACAATGTTAAATAATGCACCTAAGAGTACGTGTCTGTCAAGTGGCAGAGCTTGGATGATAAGAGGAGAACGTGGTACAGATATGAGACATTTCAGAGTATCAAAGAAAAAAAATACGGGAGAAGAAATAGCTCTCCTTGGCGTATTTTCAGATTGCAATTAACACTAGCTTATGGTGCTTTCATCATCATCTTCATCATCATCTTCAATATCATTTTCTGTTCAGTTGTTTCAGTCATGTATTTTAAGCAGATTCAATCAAAAGAGGAGTCATTAATGCTTGATAGCTTGGAAGGAACTATTTAGTGGAGAGGTTCAGGGAACTATCCTTGGCCTCATGCTAGTTATATGTGAATATATACACATATGTGTATATATATATATATATATATATATATATATATAAAATGTGTATATATATACTTATGTATATATACACATATGTGATTTGGATAAAGGCATAGATAACACTCATATAATTTGCAAATTATACAAAACTTGCAGAGATAGGTTAAACAGATTGGATGACAAAATCAAAATACAAAGCCATTAGGCCAGATAAAATGAAATTAAATAGGAGTAGATGTGAAGTTTTATACTTGGATTCAAATTACTGACTTTATGAATATAGGTTGGACTTGGTCTTCATTCTTCTCCAAGTCACACTTTTAACTCTTTGGACCTCTATTATACCACAGAAATCTCTTTGTACTAGAAGTTCACCCTTGGAAATCACCGTTGGACTTCTCACATTGGAAGCACATTTCATTCCTATGACCAATTTCTTCAACAGGCTAGTTCCTCCCTCCATTTTTAGGAGCACACAGGGGGCAGCCATGTATTCATTTCTCTCTGATCTGTATTCTTGACTCTCTGGGCTTTCTTTACCATATCCAGAAGAGTGTTGCCCTTTCCCTTTCTCACTATTTTAGCTTCCTTTTATGTGTTGTCTTCTCCAATTAGAATGTAGATTCTTTGAGGGCAAGGACAGATATTCTTTCTCCCTGTGTTTGTATTCCCAGTATTTAGTGCACCTGGCATCTAGAACTTAATAAGTGCTTGTTCACTCTACTTTACTTAGAAGATAGGGAAGCACAGCTAGATAAAAGCTTCTCCAGAAAATATCTGAGCATTTAAATAGTTTGCAAGTTCAATATGAATTGTGTTATGTGGCAACCAAGAGAGTTAATGCTATCTTAGGCTACTTTAAGAAGCACAAAGTGTTCAGGACTAAGTACATGATAGTCCTGCCACATTTTATCCTGGCCAGACAAGATCTGGATTACTTTGTTCAGTTTGGAGTGCCAGATTTAAGGAAGATTATCAATATAAGATGGAGAACATCCAGAGGATCACAGCTAAGTGAAGGACTTTGTGATCATGGTAGATGAAGACTGATCCAAGGAACTGGGAATATTTAACCTGATGAAGGGTAGATGTAAGGAGAATGGCATAATAATCACCTTTAAGAATTTGAAGAGCTTTTGAGTGGTAGAAAGAGTAGATTTATTTTTTTCTGAACCTAATGCAAGGAGTGAAAATCACTAAGAAGTAAATTTAGGTGTAATATAAGGACAAATTTCCTAACATTTAATGTGATTTAAAAGTGGACTGGGATACTATTAGAGGTAGTGAGTTTGTCATCACTGGAGATCTTCAAAAAATAGTATGACCACCTATCAGGTACATTGAAAAGGGGATCCTTTTTCAGGTATCAGTTGACTTAGAGGACCACTGAGGTCCTTCTAAGATTCTGTGATTCTGAGAGAGAGATACTCAGGTAGTTTCTTCTATGGGAGAATTGGGTCAAATAGTGTTAGTGTTAAGTGGTAAAAATACAACTTCTCTACTTTCTCTGTAGTTTTTCCACATTATTGATTCTGTGATTCTTCTAATAAAATCATATAATGCATATTCCTAAGTTTCATATCTTTACATATATGTGCATGCATTTCTCAGTGTGTGTGTATACACACACATACATATATGCACCCTCATGCTGTTACTGTTATATAGATTCATATGTGCACACACGTACACTCATTTTGATGGCAAAACTAAACTAGTCTTAACTGAGATGTAATTTTCTCTTATCTTTCATTTTCTCCATACACATTTATTTGTGAGGAGAATTAAATTACAAATACAAAATAGAAATGCATTTGTTAGCACCTGGTACCATTGTTCTGAAAGAGATATTCGTTTTCCCTTCCATGATTGCAAAATCTTCCCCAAACTAAATATAACACATTTGAATTTCCACATAAAAAAGAAGAAAATCAACAAAATGTGTTTGCATTGGTTTTGCAATTAAGGGCACGATTAACCTGGGCATTGAAACTTCCTCCAACAAGAATTTGCAATTTTTTTGTGGTTAATTTCACTCAACAAGAAAGTGAAAGTAATGGGTAATTATTTTTCTCTTACCTGCCCTCCCATTAGATTAGATGTACATTCTGGGCCTGAGCTGTCATCTTTTTTTATTGCAGCTGAATTTTCAAGTTGAGTTCGGTGTATTTTCCCATTATTTTTTAATATGGCCTTCTTTTCATGGGAACAGAAATAATTCTGGGCTGCACTGTCAATCATTTGCTTTACGTGGTTTGGACCCATACATGAGAAATAGAGAGAGAAATTCTTGGACCTTCTGCTTCAATCAGTCTCCCTTATACATATATGAAAACCTGAGTTTTGAAACATTGCTGATATGTAGTTGGTGAATATGAACTGGTAAAGTGATAGTTAATGTCACACACTGAAAATGATTATATATTTTATGCAAATAGATCATCTCTTCTACTTCTGATGAAGTTCTGTCATCTATAGGATTCCATTTAGGAAAAAGCATCCGTATAGGTAGTAGAGTGGACTAGGCTTCTTGGAACTTTCTGTAACTTCCCTGCAAGCACAAGGAATAAACTGGCAGAACTCCTGATTAAGGTAATTTTTTGGTTCATAAAGATAACTTATAAGACTTTTATTTGACATGTACCAACATCTATATCTAATAGTAATGTCCTCTATTCATTGACTCCATTCATTCATTCATTCATTCATTCATTCATTCATTCATTCAATATATATTGATGAAGCATTTACTATCATTATAGCTAGAGAGGCAGCATGTAATAGTGGATTGAGACTCACTTTCTGACTTCATTGGACTAAGCAAGACCTGCATTGGTAGGGAGAGCACAGATCTGCATTGTTAGAAATAGTTTCCTCACAGGTAGTTCCCTATATCATAATAAGTCTGTTTAAAAAACCTTTGATTAAATTTATGTAATGATTTATTGTTTTCATAACACTTTCTCATACATAATTACATTTGATCCTTGAAATAGGCCTAAGAAACAAATAGACCAATACATTATTACCTGATTTTATAGATGAGGAAAACAAGACCTAGAAAAGATCATTTATTTGCTCACAATCATTCAGTTTGAAAACTGCTGAGTTTGATTTTAAACTCAGATCTTCTGGTGTGAAATCCAATGCTCCTTCTATTAAGTCGAGGTGCCTCTACATGCAAGGAAGCATGCTAGGTGCTTTGAGGGCCTTCAGAGAAGAATAAGATAAGATTTTTGTCCTCAAAGATGTTACAGTATAGTATGAGTCATAATATAAGTGTATGAATAATTATAAAACTAGGCAACATGTGAGAATGCACAGGTGCAATGGATAGTGTTGGATCTGGAATCAGGAAGCCCAGAGTTTGAATGCTAGCTCAGACCCTGGACAGAACTTCATTTAAACTCTCTCAGTCTCAGTTTCCTTATTTTTAAAATGGGACAATTGTAGCACCTGCCTCAGATGGTTGTTGTGAGGATTGTATAAGATAAACTATATAAAGTGCTTTGAAAACCGTAAAATATTATATATATATCTATATTTATATGAATATATATGTTAGTGATTACAATTAAAATTATTGAGTTCCATTAACTTCTCTGTATTCCAGCCAACTCTCTAAAAATTTTAGAACAGTTTCTGGCCTGCCTTGGTAGAGGAAGTTTCCTTGTTAGAAATTCTCTATACCAATGAAATCACAAATCAAGTTTTTAAGAAAGGGGGTATTATAAACAAAATTCTATAGAAATTCAGAGGATCTTTAATTCTGATAAAGTATGACTTCTTGGAGAAGGTGACTTTTGCATAAACTTTGTATCAAAATTCCAAATCCTCAGTCAAAAGCTTCACTAATAAAATCTAATCTATTTCATTAAGAACTGTCTATTTTTTTAAAGACATATTAACTTACCCCTGGGCAAAATCAAAGATAGGAATTTAGCAAGACTAATTATACCTCTGGTTCATCGTTTTTGTTATTTGACTTGGGGCTTGAAGGATGGGAAGATCGAAGTGATTTAGGGAAGGGCATTCCAAGCTGAGGGAACGACAAACCATCTAGTTTGACTGAAATTTAGGATATAAAGGAGGATATATATCTATATGTGTATGTATATATATATGTATATATGTATGTGTGTATGTATGTATGTATGTATGTATAAAGGATGAGTGGGCAGCAAGCCCAGAGAGCTATACTATGGAGGGCTTTGACTATCAGAAGTTTTGATTTTATCCAGTAGGTAATGAGGCACCATTGAAGTATTTTGATGATGGAAATTGTGATGAATAAAAAGTCTGAGAGACAATTTCTGAGTAATTAATTATTTTATTAATTATGGTTATCAAATAATTAATAAAAGAATGGTCATTTGGCCATCTGTCATAAACCAAAGATAGATCATGGCTGCCTATTGATGCTTACATGCCCTTGGAAGAATGACTATTCCCAACAGATGGCATCAACTCTGATTGGTTAACAATTAATAGGAAGAATGAATATTATAACAAGATGTGGACCCATTCTAATGAGGCACTGGGGCAGGATATGACTGATTATGTCACTTTTACTTTCCAGACCACTCCTAGCCCCAAGGCAATCTAGGCCAAGGATCTTACCCCAACCCCCTCCCCCAAGCATGAATAGGCTTCCTCAGTTGGGTGGAGGCTGAACAAGATTGAGGAGAATGCTAAATTCAATGTCATTATTAGCTCTATTCTTCAGAGGATGATTTAACCTAGTAAATAATAAGAAAATACGAAGGGAAAAAATTCTGAGTCTCCCCAATTGGTTATTAATATAAGAGAGAAATAATAATATTTCTCAGAATTAAGTGGTAAAAACATTGCTTTGGGGGAGGAGTGTTTATGTGATGATGGCATGTTGAATAAGGTAAGAAAGGCTGGAGGCAGAGAGGCCAATTAGCATACTGTGGCTATTAATATACTTAAGGTTAAGGCAACACAAGGGTTTGAACTACGGTAGCAACAGTGAGAATAAAAAAAATAAATGAATGTGTGGCATAGAAAAGGAATACCAAAAAAAAAATCTGGGAAATAATTATGAGTAAAGGGACGGGGAAAATGATGGGGAGAAGACCTTTGTAAAGATTACTGAAATTTTAAGCCCAGAACACGGGGGAAAGAGTGACAAACATTAAGAAAAAGAAGCCATATCCACCACTCCCCTCATTTGGAGGTGTGTAATTATGAGTTCTATTTTATGCACATTGAATTTATCATGGCAGCACTAAAACTCCAAAGATATGTCTGCCCAGTGGAAAGAGATATTGTAGAAAAGTAGTTTAAGAGGTAAGTTGCATGTAGAGATGAAAGTTTGGAATGATCCTCACACAGGTGATATCTGAAGCCTAGAAATTTGATGAAGTAACTAAGACTGAGAGAGAAGAATGCAGAATTGAGCTTTGTTTTTTTTCACTGTCTTCTTAGGGATAGGTCTGTTGAGTACTTTAGAATCATAAAATTAGGATTAGTGGATAGAACGTTGTACTGGGAGTAAAGAGAGTTGGAGTCCTTTGGTTACCTTGTTCATTCATTACTTTACTTCATATTAATCATTTAACATACATAAACCTCAACTGGTAGAATAGGAGTACTGTGACATCTTTGGAAGATGATTCCTACTTGGACTTCCTTGAAAGGGATTTATATAGGAGTATTCAGTGCACCTTGTAACACATCTCATCTAAAATGTGACTTTGGAGGTCATTTTAGGTTATAGTGAGGTTCCAATGTACATAGGCTTCAGGAGGCATTAGTAATGATTTTATGTGGCTTACATTATATTTATTTAAGAAGGAAATGAGGTGGCATGACCAGAAGCATAGGAAATGTGGATATGCATATTACTGTTGAATTACTACTGGGTAGACTTGGAAAGAAAATTGGGTTTGTCTAGGACTTGAATTGGGTGTAGAGAATAGACCATTGTACTGGCAATCAGGATGATTTAAGTTTAGTTCCATATTTGCCACTACTTAACTCTTCATGACCTCAGATAACTCTTTTACCTTCTTTGAACTCAAATTCTTTTAATCTGTAAAATTAAAAGATAGATGTTTTGAGTCTCCGTTGAACCTGAAGATTCTAAGCCCTGCCAAAAAAACTCAACAATGAACTTAGATATAATATGGTATTATATATAATTAATTTATAACTACAATTTATTTAAAAATACAACTTGGTCTAGACCAGGGGGTCTTAATCTGGGGTCCATAGATCCCCAAGGGACTTGTGGATAGATTTCAGAGTGTCCCAACCTGGAGAGGAAAAAGTATACCTTTATTTTTCATTAACCTATAACTAAAATTTAGCACTTCCTTTGACTGTGAACAGAGGCAACAAACCATTATTCTTAGAAGGGGTCTATAGACATCACCAGACTTCCAGAGACTACGGAACAAAGTATGAGAATTCCAGACCTAGGCAAATTTGCTCACTTGGTTACTATATAGTAGTAATAATAACTAATATTTATGTATAAATCAAAATTTTACAAATTGCAAAAAAACCAAACAAATAAAAACCTAGTTTACCTCATTATGGTTTCACAACAACCCTGTAAGCGACATAGTATGTTCCTTACATAACATCATTTTATGTATTTAAAAACTGAGACTGAGGGAAGTTAAGGTCCTTTATAGCTTTACAGAGGTGGGGAACCTTTGACCACAAGGCCACATAGGACCCTCTAGGTCCTCAGGTGTGGCCCTTTGACTGAATCCAAAATTCACAGAACAAATCCCTACCTTTGCTTTAGTACATATAGTATATGCTTAATTAAAGCTTGTTGAATTATGATGAAGTGACACAAATGGATAGTGTTGTACAATATTTAGCTCAATGCCTGGTACTTAGTAAGTGTGTGATAAATGTATTTCCCTTTCTCATATGGGAATCCAACTTGGCCTGAGAAGTGTGACAGAGTGGCTCAAAGTGTTGGTTTTAGAATCAGGAAGATCTAGGTTCAAATCTCACCTCTGATAACACTAAGTGTATCACCTGAGAAAATCAAGGACTTTCAATTATGGTTTCTGCTCATGGAAGAAAAAAAAAAAAACCAAGAGCAAAACTCTTTTCCATTTGGTTAGACTTTTAGTTCTGGCTAGACACTTCTCAAATTGTGGTATCATTCCTCAGTTGAACAGGCAAGAGTATAATGTATTGATAGTGTCAGGAACATAATTTTGGTCCTTGAAGTAGGTTATACAAAAACCCATACTTACATGCACACAGACACACACAGACACACACACACACAGCTTTTTCATTCAATTGTAAAGTTATTTTTATCTTGTGTCTTCTTAGGAATCTTAAGTTTTTAATCCCTTTTTTAAGTTTAAAAGCTATGAGTATTTTGTATAATAAACTGAAGTGGGATCTACTCTGGGAAAGGTGTTCTGTAGCTGCTAGGGAGTATGATAAAAGCAATACTGAGATTCTCATCAAAATTAAATCTGTAAGAAAGGCATAGTGGGACTGAAAATGCATGTATTTTGGTTCTCAGGAAGTTCTGTCTAAATTCTCTTGGCAAAAATTCCTAAAAATGAAGCTACTTAACCCTAAGATATTGGCCTTTGCCCACCAAGCAAATTGTTTCTTATGAAAAGGTGGTTGCATAATCTTCTAATTAAAGTTCTGAATCCTCTGTGAAAAACTTTCCTACCAGGACTGTATGTAGTTTTAGTGGAAACTGGCCATTAACTCTCAAAACATGTTAAGGAAGCTAATATAGGAAAAGGAAAGTAACAGGTATTTAACAAGCTTGCAGTTTTGATCCATTGTGCGTATGGTATTTTCAGTCAGGCTTATGTTAAAAGGTCCTTTAAAAATGTTTTGGACAAGGCAGGCTCCTGAACACTTACAGGTTTTCAACTTTGAATTTCTAATGAGTTGAGAAGGAAATTAAGCTTTTCTCTGGACAATTCAACTAGAATTGCCCCCTTTATAATCTCCTTATACATACCAGTTTTGAAAAATGACAGCTTGCTCAAGCCCTTGGCAGTGCTTCTGTGGGGTGAAGAATACAAGAGGAGGAGAGTTCAGACTTAACTGGCTCACTTTAAGCTTATTGATCAACTTTTTCAAAGGAGATTAGCTTGCAGTTTTTAAGGAAGTCTGGGTAAAATTAGGTCAGGTGTTTTCACCAGGCAGTACTACTCAGCCCACTGAGAAGTCTCTGCTTTAGTACATGCAAGGGATTAAATGTGTTAATTAATTCGGGTATTGTTCTCCAAAAATGGCTCTACATCTACTCTGCTACAATAGACGAGGAGAAGGAGGACCTTTCATAGTGATCTTTAGTTGCTGAGGGCATGAGTTGAAAGACAACTCCTTTGGAATTATAGGCTTGATATCTATCAAAGTCACACTATATAAGTGGATATGCATAAGACTGGATCTGCCTAGAATACAAATTAAGGAACTTTAAATATCTGACATTGGTTCCTCTTTTCTCTTTCCCTGACCTGTACTTATAAATCTTCTTTAATTCTACTTTCGACTATCTCTTTGGGTCTTCATCCCTTGTTTATGCCTATAGATGGAGAGTTTGGGGTATTAAGAAAGGATTAGCACCTCTGGTGTGAGGGCTTGCTGAACCCTTTTTGTGGTTGCTCATCCCCTTTTGGGATTTACCTGGCACCTAACTCTCACCTGCACAGCAGTCATACTCTGGGATAACCATTTTGGCAGAAGGACTAAACTGGCTTGAGCATAACTCAACAGGCTTCAAACCCATTGGTGAGTTAGGGGGATGTGTACCCCAAGCATGTGAAGACTTACACAAGTGGAATGAGTGGATGAAAACAATTTGTTCCAATGGAAATGAAGGCAGCTAAAGTAGGCACTGTGGAGCACTTTAGAGCTTGGTTGGACATTGAAGATGCCAAGGTCATCTACTGCAAGTCAGGCCATCACTAGTCATCTTGACTTTTGTTTTGCCACTGGACTTCAATGACTCTGGAAGAGAGTGACTTCAATGTCTCTGGAAGAGGCTGATGTCTTTGTGCAACTCTGCCTCACTTAAATTCAATTCACATGCAAGTTAAGACATCACCCTGTGATGTCATTGGTCCTCTTCAAAAACAATGAAGAAGAAGAAAAAGAACAGCAACAGTAGCAAAAACAACAAAAATGTCTACACATGTAAGCAAATTGAACCATTCCCTTTACTGGCTACTTATCTACTCTTCATTTTCTCCTATTGCATATTTTTGATCTTATTTTTGATCCTATTTTTTATACTATACTATAATATACTTTTGTTACCTTGTTTAACCTTTCCCTTCTCCTATTTTGGGCCTTCTAGTGTTACCTAGGGCCTCTACCCATGGATAGTACTTAGCCATCAGAATGGGGGAATGATAGGATTATTGACCTAGACATGGAAGGGACTTTCCAGCACTCTGCACCACACAATGCCTTTGTTATTCTCACATCCTGTTAGTCTCTTCTCCTTACAGTCACATAGTCTATTAAATGCCAATGGTTGCTGTGAAGATACATCCATGAAATTTTATTGAATTTAGGTAAATGGAAGACAGTGTTAGTGATGAGAAGGTCATGAGATGCACAAGTCTTCATTAGTAAGTGACCATTGCTGTTGCTGTTTCCAGCTTCATTCCTCTTGAGGACTCCTTGCCAAATCTGAAAGTCTGAGTCTACTCTAGCATTAAAGACACCCTGAATTATAAGCTTGTCCTCTTTTGGCACATTGATGATAAAGGTCTCCGGGTCTTCATAAAATTTTTCTTTGACCTCATCAGAGTTTGTCATGGTCAGAGCATAGGCACTGATGATGGTAGAGTGGCATTTTCCTGCAAGTGGCAATCGCATTGCCATTCATCTGTCATTCACTCTTTTTTGCAGGCTTACAAGCTTGTTGACTAGATTAGTTTTGATTGCAAAATGCTAGCTTCAGGGCACTCGCCTTTACTGTGACCACTCCAGAAAAACGTGTATCCAGCTCCAGTGTCAGTAAGCTGGCCTTCATTTGCCAGCCTTGTTTCACACAGGGCTGCTATTTGGATGTAATACCTGCTGAGTTCTCTTGTAACAAGAGCTTTTCATCTTTCAGGTCTCCTTTCATGTGGCAAAACACCTGGTGCTGATTCTATTCCAGCTGAGATTTACAAGGTAGCAGGTCCATTGCTCCTATGAAAGCTGACTGAAATTTTCCAGGTTACATGGCAAGAAAAGGTTATCTCCTGGGAGTTCAAGGCTGTCTCCATTGTCCATCTCAATAAAGGTAAAGGAAATAGTCCTGTGACAATCACAGAGGGGTTTCTTTCTTAATCATTGCTGGCAAGATTTTTGCCAGAGTCCTCCTTAACAGGCTGATCCTTCATCTATGAGATGGTCATCTATCTGAGAGCCAATGTGGCTTCAGAAGGGGCCAAGAAACAGTCAATATGGTGTTTGCTGCCCAACAACTCCAGGAGAAATGCCAGGAGCAGAACAGAGGTTTGTAGATCTGACCAAAGCCTTTGATACTGTTAGTTGTGAGGGCTTATGGAAAATTATGTCAAAATTTGGTTGCCTGGAGAAGTTCATCAGCATTGTACATCAATTTCATGACAGCATGGTCATCTGGGTTCTAGATAATGGACGATCCTCTCTTGCTTTCCCAGTTACCAATGGAGTGAAACAAGACTGTGTGCTTGCTCCCATGCTTTTTAGCATGATGTTTTCAGCCATGTTGTCAAATACTTTCAATGAAGATGAACATGGCATCAAGGTCAGCTACTGCACTGATGGTAAATTCTTCAACTTGAAAAGGCTGCAAGCCAAGACCAAAGTGGAGGGAGTGTTGGTGCATGATTTTCTATTTGCAGATGATTGTGCACTCAATGCATCTTCTGAAGCTGAGATATAACAAACTATGGATAAATTATCTGCTGCTTGTGCTAATTTTGGCCTAGCAATTAACACCAAGAAAATGTAGGTGTTCCATCAGTCACCACCACACCATCCACAGGTGGAACCATTGGTTATAGCAAATGGAGAAGTTTTGAATGCTGTACATAAGTTCACTTACCCTGGTAGTATACTTTCCAGGGATGTACACATTGATAATGAAGTTGATGCAGAGCTAGCTCAGTGTTTGGGAAGATCTGAAGGAAAGTATGGGAGAGAAGAGGCATTACTGACTACCAGACTGAAGGTCTACAGAGCCATTGTACTGACCTCATTGTTGTATGCCTGTGAAACCTGGACAGTATACCAGCACCATGCCAGGAAACTGAATTGCTTCCATGTGAATTATCTTAGAAGTTTCTGAAGATCAGTTGGGAGGATAAATGACCAGACACTGAAGTCCTTAAATGAACTAAACTGCCATGCATTCAAACTCTGCTTCAGAGAGCTCAACTCTGATGGGCCGGCCACATTGTTTGAATGCAAAATGTATGCTTGCCAAAAAGACTCTTTTATGGAGAACTCATCCAGGGCAAGCGTTCACATGGTTGTCAGGAGAAGTGATACAAGGACACTCGGAAGGTCCCTCTTAAGAACTTTGAAATTGATTGTGTGACATGGGAGACATTGGCACAGGAATGTTCAGCATGGTGTGCCCACATCAGAGAAGGTGCTGTGCTCTATGAGCAAAGCAGAATTGAAACAGCTCAAAGGAAATGCAGGATGTGCAAATTTAGAGCATCCAAGTTTGTGTTGGTCAGATCAGCCACAGTCGGACACACTGAAACTTGACTTTAGCATATTGATGTCATTTTGGTCCTCTTTGAGAATGAAGGACAACAACCATGGAAAGGACCTTAGAGGTTATCCACTTAAACTCCCTATTCTACAGATTGGGAGACTGAAGCCCAAAGGGATTAAGTGACTACTCAAGGTAATGCAGGGAATGACAGAGGTGGTATTTAAGTACAGGTTCTGTGACTCCAAGTCCAGTTCTCTTTCTGTAGTACCTCACCATGGTAAGTTGTGGTAGAAAATTGCTCTTAATATATGGATGCTTAATATATGGTATACAGATTAGATTAAACCAAGAAAATGTGAAAGTGGAGTTGGTTGATTTACTCAGTCAAATTATTCCAACCCCTCTTAAAGTTAGTGATAAAGTGTCTAGATAACTAAAAAGGTAAGACTGTATCTTAATGAAGCAATTGATCATAAGTTTCAGACTAACTGTGAAAAGTGTTTGAAAATGCAGTGAAGACACATAGAAGAATGTATAGACTGAGGAAAATTGGTCATCTATAAATCATCAGGTCTACTTAAAATTAGAGTAATTGGAGAGGTTGGAGATAAACTGGGAACCTAGTAAAAATCCTAAGGAAGAAATCTAGAATTCTCTAAGTGGGCCAGGGGAGGAGAGGTTTCAGTTTCAGTATTGAACTAGGTCTCTCTCCCTGCTCTAACCCTCCCTCCTGCCCTCTCCCTCCCTTTGGCTGACAGAGGACTTTGCAAGGTAGGAAGGATCTGGAGGATGGTGAAGTTTTCTCTTTCCAACAATGTCCTATTAACATCACCAATCAGACAAGGCTAGATGGACCTAGAATCAAAGATCCACAAACGAGCCCAACAAGGAAATTATGTCATGCCTACTAAGGGGAATTTCTTGAATACTTGTACCAATTGGAGAAAAAGAGTTCTAGGAACTAGAAACTGTGAGTCATCCCTTTGCCATATCTGCTTTCTAAGTTTGAGCCCACTTTTCCTGGGAGTCTGTGTATACTTGAGTTCGAGGGTTAACATAAACTTTGGGGGGAATGTTTTGTATTGTGTTCCTACTGTACCCCCTTAATAAATATTCTTTTCTAAAAGCTACTTAAGGCTGGCTGAGTAAAATGATCGGTAATCTTTGGAGAGAGTACACAAGTAGTAGTTTGAACTAATGGCATTAGATAATTACTCCTTACTCTTTGAGGGTACCCCTATGATCCTAAATGTGAGATGTAATTCTGCTCTATGGACCTGAAACTCATTTGGGAGAGTGGAGATTGTGATAACTATAATAGGAAAACTACAGACCCTTCTACAAATAGGAAAAAAGAACCAGAGTCACTTGGAAAGTCAGGACAAAAAGTGTAGTAGTAGAGGCTCAGCACCTTTTGTTGAGGGTAGGGAGAGGGAGTGATGATGGAGAGCACTTTTTGAAATTCTGCCTGCTGGTGAATTAGTGCTCATCCTCAGATCTCAACCCCAATAACCATGAAGTTAGAGCTGGAAAATAAGCATCTTGGGTAGTATTTCTCCTTTATTTGCTAAAGCTCTGTCAACTGATTGAAGAATTTTTCCTTGCTTAGCAAGTGGAATTGCTTGGTGGTTGCTTAGGGTAATGGGTAGCAGAGGGAGATGTGGGGCCTATGGCTTGAATAACACAGCCACTGAACTGGTTGTCCTTATTTTTGACAAATCTTTGGCATCTACCCAGCTCAAATAGAATTCTGTTCATTAGTACAAAGGAAAACTAGTTTAATAAATTGCTTGATGATTTTTTCCTTTACAAGGTCATCCTTAGTAAGCCCTTTCCTCCTGCTTTTTTCTCTATCACATATTCTAATCTCCTTATTTTACAGAGGACAAAAGTGAACCTCAGATAGTTAAACTGGCTTGCATGGTCCCACCAGGAGTGGATTCAAATAGAGGCTGACTTCGAATCCAATGCTTTTAAAAAAATCAAATTTTATTAAAAAAACTAAGAAACACTGATTTTATTCCTTCCCCTCCCTCTTCTCCTAAGGAAAACAAAAAGGAAAATGAAGCCCTTTTTACTAAATAATGCACAGTCAAGAAAACCAAATTCCCACATTAGACTATTAGTGTAAGAGAACTGTAAAGCAAACCCTAAAAGTTAACATGTAGGGAAAGAGGTAATAGTGTTTTAGGTTTGAAGGATTAACAAACTGGTCAAATTTGAAGAAGGATAATGATGATGATGATGATGATATCTGACATTTATATAATACCTTAAAGTTTGTACAGTACTTTATAGGCAATATCTCATTTAATCTTTACAACAACCTTATGAAACAGCTACTGCAGGTTTTACTTCCCCATTTTGTAGATAAAGAAATTAAGGTTCAAGGAGGTTAAATCACTTGTCCCTGTCATACAGTTAATAAATGTCTGATGTGGTATTTAAACCCAGGGTTTTTCTAATTCTAAGTACAGCATGTTGTTCCCTATGCCATGCTGCCTCACCTTATGTTCATTTAATCTATATCTTAATTGAAAATGAAAACAGAAAGCAGAAAGTCCATTGTGACCTCAAGTGTTCCTTACTAATAATGATTAATCAACCTGATTCTTCAATTCTAATTCTGCAGGGCAATGGATTGGTGTGACTGAATGTGTGTATGTGATATTTAATATTCCCACATAAACCTGTGACAGTCTTGCCTGCTTTAGTTTATGACCCACACTCTCTAATATGAAGCTAAAGGATCATAAGGAATATCACTATTGTGCATTTATGTCTTGAACTTTCGGATCCAAAGAGTCTAATGGATAATACAGTAGGCAGTGGGTAAATGAGTTTGTTGATGATACCTGGTACAATAGCCATGACGTACTGGTAAAAAACTATTTTTCAGTTCCTAACATTTTTGAGAAACTAAGAAAGGAGACACCATTTGATAAAGTCAGAGTCATTGTGTATTCTAGCGAATGACATCCTATACTTGAGGCCGCTCTAGTTCTCCTCCAAGCCTACATGTTCAACTCAAGGAAAGCTAGAGGTTGTATCAAAGGGCATAGAGCACTGGGCCTGGAGTCAGGAAGACCTTCTGATCTGTTCTAATCTGACATCAGACATTTATTAGCTCTATTCATCTCAGTTTCCTCATCTGTGAAATGAGCTGGAGAAGAAAATGGCAAAACGTTCCTGTGTCTTAGCCAAGAAAACCTCAGATGAAGTTACGAAAGGTTGAACACAACTGAAACAACCAAATAACAAATGTATGACTGAAACAACCAAACAATAAATGTATGACTAACTCAATCCTGAGTCACTTTACTCTGAAAGACCCCCACATTTACTACAGAGAAGAAAATAATTTCAGGTTCTTGTCACTCAGGTTCAAAATCTCAATCACTTTGATTTTTCTCTTCTTCCCTGCCATCCTTCCTCTCTAAAACAGTTATTTGCTAATAAAGACAATGCTTTTGCATTGTCTTCATACCTGTCTTTCCCCCTTACCATCCTCTTTCTTAACTGCTAACTCCACTACTGTACCTAATTCCCATTTGTTTTGGTTATTGCAATACCTCCCTTTTGGTCTCTGCAAATCTAATCTCTTTCCCCCTCTACTCCACTATACACATTACTGATAGAGCAATACTCCTAAAACATAGCTCAGATCACTCTCCTGCTCAGAAACCTTCAATGACTTCAATTTGCCTACATGACATGGTCCAGACTCCTTACCATAGCATTGAAGGCTTTCCGTAATAAAACCACAACTTACCATTTAAGCTTTGTCCTTCCATACTTTCCCACTCACATACTATCCAACCACAGAGGGCTACTTATATGCCTTGTACTTTACTTCTGGTGTATTTACTCATCCTTTTCATTCCAACTGAAGTACTCTCCTCCAACATCTTCATCTATTGAAATCCTATCTATTTTTAAGGACAAATCAAATACCATTGACTCCTTAAAATCTCCATTGGTGGCTTCTGAATGGATATGATTCTTCTTCCCCTACACTTCCAAGAAGGGACTTTGCAAAGCTTAAAGAGAAATGTAAATTTGAGTTATTATTATTTCATGACAATTTATATTTTTATGGACTTTTATTGTTATTCTTCCCAACTTTATAATCATTTGCATATGCATCATATTGCCCTGCTACATTCTAAACTTCTTAGAGGCAGAGACTATATCATACTCTGTATTCCCCTAGAGTACCTAGCACAATGCATCACTCTTAGTAGACACTCAACAATATTTGATATATTAAGTTAAATTTTCATACTGAGCCAAGCTTTTGTTGCCCTACAGATCAGAGACGGCCTTTGTAAATCCACTTCAGACTCTTGTTTCTTGAGCTGCGCTGGAACCAAAGTAGGAGGGCAGGTATTGCTAGTCAATCAGCTACAAACTGGAACATTCTCTATGTGGCATTTGCCTCACTGGGGAACTCTTACGATTGGTCTTCCCTGCCTGGAATTTTTATAACTACGGCTAGAGTGCAGATACAATCAATCTTTTGACATTTTAGGAGCCAGGGCCCTGAAATTCACATGAGGCTCTCAGACAGGAAAAATCTCTGGGGAAATTTTAAATGGGGAAAGGGAACCCTGTTGTCATAGAAATAATTGTACAGCCATCCGTTGACGTCAAGGGAGATTCTTGGTCTTGACCTTTGGCATTCCCAAATGCTTAATTGGACAGGAAAAAATGAATCAATAAATTGCAAGCAAGATGGTGAACAGCTGTATTTTTAATGACTACTAAGATACTTTATACATGGCATAATGAGACAGATATGTATGTGTTTTATATGATCTGAACAGTGCAGGGACTCTTACCTACATTATTTTGGATACTATACTTCTATGAAAACAGTCTAAGATTACATTAAGGTTTTTTTTTTGGCAGCCACATCACAAAAATTGACTCATGTTGAGTTTGCATGCTTCTAGTGATTACCATTTCCCTTTCTAAGGCTTTGCAAGCCATCTGTTCCATAATCCGTTGTAGAATTTTGTTGTGGATTAACAGAAAGTTCACTGGTCTATGGTTTCTGACAGCAATGAGATATCCATACTGACTCTTACCTGGTATACCTTGTTAGCAGTGGCCCACATTGGGATTCACTTGGCCAGCATTGCATGCAATATGTGGTTATGCAGGGCTTGACTCTGTGATTTTGGCCTTCATTAGTACAATGTTCTAATGAATCAAACTCAGCATCTCAGTCTCCTATTAGCAACTCTACAATATGATGTTTTTTCTTCCTCTGTCATTGATTCATACTATTAATTCATCATGATATTCCCCAAAGCAAGGGAATATGGTCCTTTAATAATATTATCTTTATTTTACAGATGTAAGAGGTGGGAAAGCAAAGTTCTAGAAGTGAAGCACCTTTTCTAGCATCAGAAAGAACCAAGCAGGATCATTCTGTCAGGGAGCTAGAGTTGAAAGAGACTTCTGAGGCCATCTAGTCTAGGATCAGACTCGTTTTACAGATGAGGAAACTGAAATCCAAGGGAGGTTAATTGAATCAGAAATGGGATCTTAAAGGTGGTTTCCATAGTAGCCTTCAGGCAGTAATAGACTTTACCGTAAGTACCTGGCATGATATTCCCAAGAAGCTACAGAGACAAAGTAAATATGTCAGTGAAAGTGAAGGTGGAGATTCATTTTGTTGTACTACTTAACACTCTAATCTATGAAAGTGACTCAGAATGATGAAAGGTGACTCAGTGCATTTGGCTGGAGGCAATTTATGACAGATCCTGAGAGTGAAGAGTTATGAGTCCATGATGAGTAATGAGGGACCACTGAGGACCTACTAGGTGAGGACTAGAGCCTAAAAAGACCAGGTAGCCTCATCTGAGATTGCTTCAGCCAGAATTTATATATAATATGATGAAATGTGCTTGTTACTGGACCAGCAGAGGTAGAAACAAGTTTTATTTTCCTTTACTTTTCGGGTCTACTGTTAATAACATATATTTCTATGAAAAACAGGCTATTTCTGGAATAGATCAAAAAATAGGTCTTAGTTTCAAAGTTCAGAAAACATGAGCTATCTTTGAATAACACATCTGAGAGTTAAATGTGATTTAAAGTACACATAAGACATATATAGTGTGATGCAATGGATAGAATGCTGCATTTGAAGTCATGAAGGCCTATGTTCGAATCTTGCCTCAGATACTTACTAGCTGTGAATCCTGGGCAAATCACTAAACTTTCTCCTTTTCCTCCTTTGTAAGATGAGAATGATAATAATAGCAGATACCTCTCTCATAGGATTACTATAAGGGTAAAGTTAGATAACATGTAAAGTAGCTTGCAAACCTTAAAGCAATATATAAATGAGATTATACACACAGACACACACACACACAGACACACACAAATGACCTTCTTTTGAGTTCCTTATATAGCAAAAAGATTAATCACTAATGAAAGACCAAATCTGACTGAAAGTCCAGATGTTCTGCTAATGAGCCCTTTCTCTAGTATAGAAATCTAAGGACTAGATGGAGGAGGATTAAGCCTGGGGAAACATAGTAGGTGTCTTCCTTCAAATCAAGAAAAAAAAAATGTACCCTCAAGTTTGCCAGTATAATTAGATACTGCAAGAAAATATTCCAGTGAGGTCTTTTCAGTAGAATTTTTCCTGCTAAAAGGCAATGTTAGGATAAAGGACTTATTTTCTTGGAGAACATTTTAAGTATATTTTAATTCATATCAAGTATATTTTAATGCTTTTTCATGTTGCAGAACTCAGCTCTAAATATCAGAGATTGGGAGAAGTAGGGATTGTGGGGCGTGGGAGGGGAGAGGATGTCCAATTTATGACTGTTTGCTAACAGCCTTCTGTAGTGAGCTCTAATCCATTTTGTAAATGCCAATATGGAGATTCTCTAGGGAGTTTATTTGTGGAACTGACCATTGATGAAATAGGGCATCCAAGCTATTAAATTAGTGTATTGATGATTAAGTTACCTCTTGTGGAGAAGAAGTGATTCTTTCCTAATTCATGCTGCTTCTGCTTACTTTTCCTGAATCACAGTCTCTGCCTTAGTCTTTTTATATTTAGAACAAATGCACATCTGTAAGAGAAGACGGTGAACTCTCTCCAATGTCATTGGGGTTGCATTGTGCTGAACTTGATAAGCTATGCATAATAAAGCAGGAAGCAAAAGCATCCTTAGACTAAACCCCGGCATTCTAGAGAGGAGGGGGCAGTAAGACACAGTCTTTATTTCTGTAATGTGCCACCACTCCTGGGGCAGTGTTTCATTGTGAGCCTCCCAAGAAGTGCCATGCTGGGCCAAATAACACTCCGTAATTAGACAGGAGACTGTAAGGCACTACTCAACATGGGCGTTCTTTGGAATTGTGCCAGTAGCTATTGAGGGGAGGTAGTTCACAGTAGTCTTCAAGTTGAGAACAATGATAATGTGAATGGAGGACACATGGAAAGGGATAATAATAATAGCTCTCGTTTATATAGAACTTTAAAGTTTGCAAAAGTACTTTAGAAATATTATCTCATGTAATCTTCACAACAATCCTGAAAGGTAGGTGCTTTTACAGTCCCCTTTTCAGATGATGAAACTGGCAAACAGAAGTTAAATAATTTGCCCAGGGTCACACAGCTAGTCAGTATCTGAGGCCGTATTTGAAATCAGGTTTTCTGGACTTAATGTCCAGTTCTGTTTCCATTGTGCTCCTCAGTTGATGGAGAGGAATAGGGAGAAGTGGTATATGGTTCAATAGAAAATCCACTAGATTCAAATCAGAAGACCTGGGTTCAAATCCTACCTTTGATTTTTATTGCCTACATGGACTTGAGTAAGTCTTTTAGCTTCTTTGAGTCTCAATTTCTTTATCTGCAAAATGAAGGGCATTGGATGAGCTCTAGATCTAAGATCCTGAAACCAATCAATCTGCAAACATTTTTAAGTACTTACTATGGGCCAGGCACTATTCTAAGTGCAAGAGATGAAAGAAATGAAATAAAGCCTATTTACAAGGAATTTACATTCTGATAGAAGAGTTAATGAGTGAGCAGCAGAAACACAAGATAAGTGTTTCTTTCAAACGCAAATACAAATGCATACTGGGTAGTTAAATGAGGGATATTTAGGAAGGGAGGAGAGCAGCAACTGTGTGTGTGTGTGGGAGGAGTCTGGAAGCACTCCACTGGAAGACACAGACTGAGCTGTGTCTTGAAGGAAGAGATGGATTCTATGGAGAAGAGAGGAGGAAGGACTAGATTACAAGCAAGGTGGATGGCCATTGCAAAGACAGAGAGATGAGATATCGATTGCATTGGAAAAAACAAAGAATATCAGTTTGACTGGATTTGCAGAGTACAATGGGAGAATGATTGGGAGCAGAATAATGTGTGATAAAGCTAGAAAGGTAGGTTGAGGGCAGGTTGTGAAGGACTTTTGCAAAACATAGGAGAAAGTTGATATTTAATACTAGATGCAAAAAGGATCTACTGGAGTTTACTGAGTAGAATAGTTATGTGGTCAGATCTTCATTGAAGAAAATCACATTGGATGTTCTGTGAAGTATAGACTAGAATGTGAAGGAAAGAAACAAGCTTATGTTAAGTACCTATTAAGCATCAGACACTGTGCTAAGTACTTTACAAATATAATTTCATTTGATCCTCATAACTGCCTTAGGAGGCAGGTGTTATTATTATCACCATTTTATAGATGAAGAAACTGAAACAGACAGGCTGAGTGGCTTTCCCTGAGTCACACAGCTAGTCAGTGCCTAAGTGAAGATTTGAATTCAAGTCTTTCTGACTCCAGGTCCCAGTGACACCAAATACTTTCCTGTTTCAGGCAGGAAGACCAGTTAAGAAGTTGTCTCAATAATCTAGGTGGGAGGTGATGAAAACTCATGCTAAAGTTTAGCAGTGAGAAAAGAGATAAGAACTTAATTCTCAACTTGTATTAAATCTGGGCTTTTTAGTATGGGACTTCATTGAATTAGATTTTTTTTTTCCAACAGATTTAACTGGAACCTGAATGGAAGCTAAAAAGTAGGTGCCCAAATCACTTTGCAATCCTGAGTTTGGGGGTACAGACAGCAGATTCCTATAATGAAAAATATAATAAATGTTTGTTGAATTTAATTGAATTTATATTACATGTAGGAGATTTAGCAGGTTGGAAGATAAATAGCAGCTATGAGGAGCAATCTCTTTATAAGAGGTGGACTACTTAGAAATCACTGTCCTCTCTAATTATCATGCAAGTAATTTCCTTTCATGTCATCCTAACTTGGTAAAGTACTGCTATTTATTTTTCTCTAAGTACTATCATGTTTCATTTCCTACTTGCCTTTCCACTGGTAAGAATGATGTCAGAATGAGAAGTATTGTGTACTACTAACTTACACAATGGTGTGGCTTCTAAGATACCTTCAAAAATTGTTATTGTATTCATCCAAATGTGGGAAGCTTGTATTTGTCCTTCATTTTCTTTTAAAATTTTTTCCTTTTTTAAAATAAATTTTTAATGTTTATTTTTAGTTTTCATCATTCATTTCCACAAGATTTTGAATTACAAATTTTCTCTCCATCTTTCCCCTACCCACCACTCCAAAACAGTGATCCCACTATATACCTCCTCCCCCAATCTGTTCTCTCCTATATCCTCCCCCATCCCTCCTCTCACTTTCTGGTAGGGCAAGATGGATCTCCATACCCCAGTGCCTATGTATCTTACTATCCAGTTGCATGTAAAATAATAATAATAATAATTTTTTTAAACATTCATTTTACAACTTTGAATTCCAGATTCTTTCCCTTTCTCCCTTGTCAGATAAGCAATTCAATGTAGTTTTTACATGTGCAGTTATGCAAAACAGTTCCATAGTGGATATATTGTGAAAGACTGACTATATTTCCCTCCATCCTATTCCACCCCACGCTAGTTCTATTCTCTACTTTGACCCTGTCCCTTTACAAAAGTGTGTGCCTCTAACTACCCTCCCCCCAAACCTGGCTCCCCTCCATCATCTTCCCTCTCATCCCCTTCCTCCCTACTCTCCTGTAGGGTAAGATACCCAATTTAGTGTGTATGTCATTCCCTCCCTAAGCCAAATTCAATGAGAGTAAGGTTGATCTATTCCCTTTTGCCTTCCTGTTCTTCCCCTCCATTGTAACAGTTATCCTTTGCCTTTTCTATATGAGATAATTTACCCTGTTTTGTCTCTCCCCAACTCCTTTCATTATATTTCTCCCTCACCTCTCAATTTCACCTTTTAAATATCATCCCTTCCTATTCAATTGATCCTGTACCCTCTTACCTGTACACATATATACACATATGTATTCATATGCACATATATATGTATGCATACATATACATATATACATACATATACACACATATATTCTCTTCAACTATGCTCATACTGAGAAAAGTTTCATAAGTTGCAATTATCATTTTTCCATGTAGGCATGTAAATAGTTCAGCATTGATACGTTCCTTATGATTTCTTTTCCCTGTTTACCTTCTCATGCTTCTCTTTCTTCTTGTATTTGAGTGTCAAATTTTCTATTCAACTCTATTTTTTTCATCCAGAACGCTTGAAAGTCCTCCGTCTCATTCAATGACCACATTTTCCTATGAAATATTATACTCAGTTTTGCTGGGTAGGTGATTCTTGGTTTTAATCCTAGCTCCTTTGACCTTTGGAATATCATATTCCAAGCCCTTTGATCCCTTAATGTAGAAGCTGCTAGATCCTGTGTTATCCTGATTGTGTTTCCACAATATTCAAATTATTTCTTCTTGGCTGCTTATAATATTTTCTCCTTGATCTGGGAACTCCAGAACCTGGCTATAATATTCTTAGGAGTTTTCTTTGTGGGATC